>JAOTBA010000204.1:13544353-13564241 GCA_025629845.1 Erythroxylum squamatum
GGCAGGCGGGCGAAGCCTATACTGGTCAACGTGCACGTGACTCTGCTGGGTGGACTACCTTACCCACATAACATGTATTCATGCATAAAACTGGACCTGTCTTGTCCAACTGACTGATTCTTGAAAATGGATTTTTCATGCAATCCATAAAGCTGATTATGCTAAAAGCACATTTCATGTTTCACTGACATTCATGCTCATTCAATTCAATCTACTTAACATCATCACAATGTCAACTAGCATTTATTGCTACAATTCTCACATAATGACAATTATGGTGCTACTCACAAGCATTTAATACAACATTAATTTTCACTTTGCACATATTTGGAAAATCATTAATGTCTTTGGTTAAATAGCATTTAATGCTTATAAGCATAAAGATAATCATGAAACCTACCTTATAACTTGCTAAAATCCTTGCTCAAGAGTATTCCTCCTCTTGCTCTTCTTGTTCTCCTTGAAATTCTTCAAACAACACAAAACCCAAATCAACACAACTTCAATTGAAAATTTCCATGACTTCTTTCATGAAATTAACTTGAGAATCACTAAACCCACTTCATTTCTAAGCTTTCTCAACCAAAACCCAAACAAAAGCAAAACCTAAAACTCAAGACTTACCTTGGATCTTGACTCAATCAAAGATTTTCTTGGATCAAAATGAAGCTCAAGCCTTCCTCTACCTTTTTATCTCTTGAACTTTCTTCAAACTCCTCTTAAATCTCTTGGAAAACAAAACCCTAGCATCAACTCTTTTCTTCTTTCTTCTCCTCCTTTTTCACGACTTCTCCCCTTCTCTCCCTCTAAATTTCGTGACTTCCCTTCTTTCCTCTCTACTAACACATTTCCTTCTTCTTTTATACTCTACTAACATAACTTAAGCCCATAAGGCCCAAGTCCAACCCATTCTTCCTTTCTTCTTCTATCTTCAACTTAAGCCTATCTTCAACTCAAGCCCATTCAAGCCTCAAGCCCATTTGACTTTTAAAACCCAACTAACACATTTTTATTACATTCACTTACTACCTAACTCATTTAATTCATTAGCTCATGTCAACTAACTTCATTAATGCTTCTATACTTAATTAAATGTCAACTTAATGTAATGCTAACACAACTTACTTAATTACTCTAATCATGCTTAATGACATAAAAAATTTTGGGGCTAACAAATAATGATACATATGCCATACATAATGAACCTTCCTTAAAGGCTTCATTATTTGGGTTTTGTTTGGGCAGTACCAATATTATCACTGCAGAAATTATCATCACTTAATGAATATATTAATTACACTAGCCAATGTTAATAATAATGATCAAACATGATTAAACCTCCAATATTAACTCATATGGTTTCTCTATATAATGACACACCTTGGCCATTAGGAAGAATATAACATATCAACAATGCTTGAGTTATTATATTCTCCAAAGTCAAACACATTTCCATAAGAATAGTGCTACAAATATAATGGTATATATCAATCTTCATAATGAGAGATAATGGACATAGAAAAATATAGTATGAAATGAACATGGATCCATAGGTATATATTCCTTTTCCTTTATCAACATCTTAACAGTTCCCTATTCCTTAAGTGAAATACTCAGTAATTCTCTATTTCAAAGAGGATACTGTGGGCAAATAGAAATATTAAGTGAAGGAACGAACTTTCATATAATCGTTGTTTTGATCAAAAACACCCCTAATGAAAGTTCAATTAATCCATCAACATAATATTTGCCTTTATGTCGAAAAGCCAGCTTCCAAAAAAATTTCTTTATTTATAATAACATCTTAATCTATATATAAGATTCATAAGACTCCATGGATAGACAAAATGTTAACAAAAGGAGAAAGCAAGTTCGATGGGTCAATTTACATTACCAAACTACCAAAGTTCCCTACTTCGTTGTCTCATTATTTTTCTGATTGTTTTTCACTCTATATTACAAGGTTAAGAAATTATGAGTTTTGTGTTAAAAATAGGTGGAAAAGGATCAAGAAAAAGACACAAATAATGACATAAGCTAAGTCTTATACATTATACACTATGGATGGACATAATTTTAGGGAAATAGTCATTTGGAGGGCCTTAATAAGTTTTTTCCCGACTCCCCTATGTGAGTTATGGAATACCCAATTGTTGGACCCTACTTGATTCCAGAGTCCAACGCTTGCTCTGATACCACAAATGTTAGAACCCGCTTATTTCCGGAACCCAACTCTTGAGTCATAAAAAGTGATCTTCCCAAAAAGCCCTCATACATATACACTTTTGCTACTTAATTCAACTAGTCCATATTTTAAAAATCCTACCTACATCAACATAATAATTAACTCCAAATAAAATAATTAATCTAGCAAGACCTCAAATTTTATTTAAATCATGCTTAACCCCTTCTAAAATCAAGACCTTTTCTAATTATGTAATTGAAGGAATTTGATAACACTTCCTTCTAGGAAAATGTTTCTCATTGTCTTAAGTTTCTAATAACACCAAAATCATTCAATTTGGTTTGGAAATCTGAAAGTTATGCCCTAAATATTTCCAAACTGTTCTTATGCTAAAACAATATTCTGTGTTCAACTTCCATCCGAAAATTGATATTCTTAGAGACTGAATTAAAACTAGACTTCATCAAACAATTTGTAGCCTTAACTCTCTAATTTAACCCAAATCAAGAATCATCTCATTTGGATAACTGGAGTAAAAGTTATGGCTAAAACACCGAAGCAAACTCAATGAACATGTTTCAATTATATTTTCCAGCTTTTAACTTCCAACATTTCACATATAACCCATCTTGTACCTAAACCATATTTTCTACTTCATTTCAAATTCAAGAATTCTCCTTTTCTTTACACATGAATAATTGCCAATAATTTCTCATTTAAAAGTTCTAGCTTCCAAGAAAAGTTCGCGGCCCAACAATTCTCCCCCCTTAAAGAATTTCGTCCTCGAAATTCTTACCTGAGTGATCAAACATAACGGAGGTAATGTTGTCTTATGTTTTCCTCTGTCTCCTAAATAACTTATTCACGTGAATAATTTCTTCCAAATGACCATAGTCAATAGACTCATTTGGTCTTTCAGTCACTTATTTAGTCATTCACTTTTTAACTAATTCCTCAATATATATCTCAGATTACTCACATTTTTCCACATCCTGTGTTGATAACACCAATACCAGATCATATTTATATTTCTTAGCATACTCATATATAACACACTGTGGATCTATGATATCTTTGATAGTAGTATTAACTCACAAGTCAATGGTCCAATTCTTAATAACTTTATTTGGACCAATACAACTTAAGCTGAGTTGCTTCTTTATCCTAACCTGAGCACATCTTACATTCAATCTAAACACACTTTGGGAACGTGATACTCTTAGAAACAATTCATCATTCGCTTCATAGTTCACATCTCTATAGTGTCAGTTCTTGCATTCAATCTAAACACACTTTGGGAACGTGATACTCTTAGAAACGATTCATCCTTTGCTTCATAGTTCACATCTCTATAGTGCCAGTACACTGAACTCTTATGTCTATCTCACTATGTTTCATACCCTTGGTGTTGATCCACCAAATTCATTCATCTTTCTTAAATCACTTAATTCGTAATACAAATCAATTTCACTTATCAGTAACATCTCCAATCAATTCTAATCTTCGACCCTCTTTGGTCCTATTCATCCAAATAAAGAGGCGGACAACTATTTTTGTCGTATAACGCCGCACGGTATTTCATGTTATCACTTCGACATTGATCTCAATACCACTAACACATTCTTATGGTCGATCATAACTCTTGTCACCTTAATCAAACAACCACTTTGGTTCTAATTTCATCTTTTTAAGATTATAACAATATCTGTTTTCATTTCATTCCGCTTGTACACTTTAATCTCATCATTTCCACTTATATCCTTATCTTCCTCAAACAGTCCACACATTTGGGGATATATCACCACAATGCCATACAACACATCCCCCCACTACAAACACATTGAATCATTATCTGTCATATTTATCCATATACTATTTCTCATTTACATTTATCCAATGAAAGAGAATCATTTTGCTCACTAATTCGATCAGCTCAAACTCTTAACAATTGCTCTTGCGTGTGACTCATACACATGCGACACAGATTAGGAATCAGTAGCTGTCGCATGCTAAGACATGTTCACAATGCATGTACCTTGAGACATAATTCAAAAAACGCCCATATAAGATCCTAATTCTGGCACTTTGATACCACATCTGTTGGATCCCGCTTGATTCCGAAATCCAACTCTTGCTCTGATACCACCTATCGGACCCAATACTTAAAGACAGAATTTGAATTTGATGTCTTCCTAAAAAATGTAGCCATATCTCTTTAGTTTAATTCAAATTAAAAATCATCTCATTTGGATAACTAGTGAAAACGTTATGGCTAAAACACTGAAGCATACTTAATGAACATGTTTCAACTAAATTTTCCATCTTTGAACTTCCCACATTTCACATATAACCTATCTTGTACTTAAGCCATATCTTACCTCATTTCTAATTCAAGAATTCTCCTTTTTCTTTACTCATAACTAATTGCCAACAATTTCTCATTTAATAGTTCTAACTTCTAAGAAGAGTTCGGGGTCTAACACGAAGAGTTTAGAAATGAGTATCTTTCTTTCTGAGTAAATCAAAAATGGTGCTTTATGATTTGCCGCTCGATTCTGATGACCGTGTCCTAAGATTTGCACATGGCCTTTCAGTTGCACTCGCTTGACTGTCTGCTTAATCTTGGGACCCATTTTGATTGAGTACTTTGTGGTTGAGGAATTAAAAGAAAGAAAGAAATTCGAGGACGAGTGTAGGGATAAGTTAGAGAATTGGAAAGTGTTAACTGAAAATATAGGTTAGGGGGGAAGAAAGGAGGGCTAAAATTGGGAAGGAAAGCTTGAAAATCACGTGTTCCAATTCTGACCATTTGCAGGTCATGATCGTGATAGAGTGGGTCTTGATCGTGATAGAGAATAAATTCTTACTACAAAATTAAATCACTGTAAATTTTTATGCTTCTTTCCTATTTTTGATTCTTTTCTTCATGTCACTCCGAAATTCCTTCCCTAACTTACATTTTCATCGACACATCATTGTTTTGCCATCTACACCCTTCTAATCCATTGTGAAAAAGAGAGAGAGAAAGAAAACTTATGTCATACTTATGCTCAATTTCTCTAAGATGTTTAACTTGTATCGTAAAGAAACAAGAAAAAAACAAAATTGAAAACCTAATCTAAAACAAAAGATAAAACAACAAAAATTAAAATTACGATTCATTTACCATCGCTATCTCATAGTGGTTCATATGAATTATGTAATTGTAGCACCACTATAGGTTTCATAACCTTTGAGTGAGCTACCTGACTATGCTTTTTACCACCTTTCTTCTTTGTCTTCTATTTTTGATTATTCTTTCAAATTTGTGGCTTTTCTGTTGGGTCCTTGTAAGCATAACTCTGTTTAACTTTTTTCACAAATTTCGTTTCTCTTGATAGCATCCACAGATTTGAAAGGATTTTCTTTTACCATCAGACACTTTAAATGAAATCCTCTTGTCCCCCACTCTTAAAGTTAACTCGCCTCCATTAACGTCTGTAAGAGATCGAGTGGTGGCTAAAAATGGTCGTCAAAGGATAATGGGTATCTCCAAACCTTTCTCTATATCTAAGATGGTGAAGTCTGTGGGAAAGTTGAATTTGTTAACTTTAACAGGAATGTCCTCGACTACACCCCTAGGATGGTGGATCAATCTATTTTCCATTTGCACAAACATCCCACTTGGTTTTATTTCACTTAACTCCATCTTTTTGCATAAAGTGTAAGGCATCATACTCATGCCAACTCCTAAGTCCTCAAAAACCATATCCACTTTGACATTACCAATAGTACAAAGAATATAAAAACTCCTTGGATCATCTTGGTTCTGTGGTAGTGTTGCTACTTCGTTGGAGTTCTCTTTGCTTAATACTTCACTTTCCAACTTCTTTAGTTCCTCTCTGTTTGCTAACTTCTCTCTTATGGATTCCGTAAGGGCAAGTCTCATTTTTAGTGTCTTTATTATATCAAGAACCTTATTCGACTCTACTTTGACTTTCTCTACTTTAGGATGGGGTATGGAATTGCAAGTTGATACCCCTTGATTCTCTTTAGGTTATATTTTCTCTGTAGGAAATGTTTGTTAGCCCTTTTCTTTTATTCTTCCCTTTCTTCTTAAACTTGGTTGAGCTTCTCTTCAGTGGCTTAGGTGATTGCCATTATCCTTTCCTTCAAATTTGTTTCAGTGTTGCTCAGAAGGCTCCCCATGCAGACAGTGCATCTACCAATTGGCTCATTTTAACTTCTAAGTTGTGGATGGAAGAGGTATGGTTATTTATTACTTGCTCGAATCCTCCTTCCAACCTCTTGTGAGCGTCATCTATGCTTCTGAGCTTGTCCAATATTTTATCTAACTTAACATATTGGAGTTCGGTTTCCCCTGTTGAAATCTCGGTAATACTTTACGTCAAAATTAACCTCCTCCATTGTTTGACCAAAAAAATTTTAGGTGGTTCGTCAACTCAAGATTATATGTGTTGGAGTAAGTATTGTTCCCTCCTCCTTGACCAAATTGGGTTCCCATGTAGTTGAGTTTCTCCATTTCATTTGTTTGCATTAAGAAGCAGTTGATGGTATCGTAGTTATCTTCTCCACATAATTCACATCTCTGCTGAACTACTTTAACAGGAGTTGAAGAGGAGGCTTTCATATTGTTAAGTTTTTGTGTTAAGCTGTCACTTTTGGCTTGCATTTCCGTTATTGAGTCAACAACAATAGCTCCCTTATGCTCTCAGAAGGTTGTTTGTTGTCTACTTCCTATGCTTCCTCTGCTTCTAACAATTCCTCTGCTTCCTCAACCGTCTTTTTCATTGAAGATCCTCCAAATGATTCATCAATAGTGCCCCGTGTAGGTCGAGTAAATCTGTTGTAAAAGGTTTGTAGAAGGAATTCCTTGGGTAGATTATGGTGAGGGAACCTCCTTTACAAATCCTTATATCGCTCTTAAGTTTCATAAAGTGACTCCCTATCACTTTATTGGAAATTTGTAATTTTCTTTATCAATTTTGTCATCCTGGTGAGAGGGAAGTACTTATAAAAAAATATTCACACCAATTGCTCTCAAGTCATGATGTTTGTTGGGTTTAACGAGTGATGCCATGCCTTGGCTCTATCCCTAAGGGTAAAGGGAAAAAGTCTCATCCTAATCGCATCTTCCGACACTCCATGATATCAGAAGCTATCACATATTTCCAAAAATTAACTCAATGAAGGTTAGGATCCTCATTCGTTAACCCGTAAAATTACAAGTTAGTCTACAATATTTTTAACAGCGCTGTTTAATCTCAAATGAGGTTACTTGTATCGTTGGTCAAGTGATGCCTTAGTTTGTAACATTGAATCTCGATCTTATGAAATCCATCAAAGTTTGCTACTAGTCTTCTTGATTGACACGTTGATCGAATTCTTAAGTAAACTCTTCTGCCATTGTTTTTTGGATATCTTCTTTTTAGCTTCTTGCTTTTTGAATTGTTTATTCCAATTGAGTGATATCAAGTGCTCACGTTTCATAGATCTTGCTTGAACTTTGAGTGACTCTTGCATTCATATAGTAGCACATACACAAGAAATGAGAAAGATTCCTTAGAACAAAAGAATCCAACTAATCCTAAAATAATTCCCTAACAACGATGCTAAAACTTGTTGAGCAAGTTCTACCTTTATAAAAACCTCAAAAATTCACAAGCATACAGAATTGTAACTTGTAGCATTGAGGTGTCAATCCCTTGAGGAATTAGTTAAACTAATTGAGTCCTTTTGTTATCTAAGGTTATAACATATGTGATAAAAATGAAAATAAAGGGTAAAACAACAATTTAAATAATTGATTGAAAATGAAATTCCAAAATTAACGTAAGGAAATCAAAATAGAGCACAATCACTTAATAATCAAGAAATCGTCCAAGAAAAGATCGAACAATTATGAGAAGAGGGGATTCATTCTATCGTCAATTGCTACTTTAATTATTTTTAATTTAATTGGTACCAGTACTAGGATTTCAAAAGGTTCATTATTCTTTCTAAAGACCTTATCATTAAACCCTAAATCATAATCCCTAATTGAATACAAATTTCTAATTTTCCAATTTCTCAATTAACAAAACATCCCACGTTCTAATTAGTTAGTAAAAAATCTAATAGACAATCGAGACCTCACACAAGATCTCTCTTCGTGTAATTACCGATTTGATATTTATATGATCTATTAGGTTATTCTCATTACCTAACCTAATCATGTTACTACCGGTTCAATCTCTCAATATCTTACCTAAGTATGAAAAATCATAAACAATCACAATACCCAAACACATTAACATCAAAAGCAATTAAATCAAAATTGATTCAAAAATTAATTCCAAATGAAGTTAGAACATCCTTAACAAAGTATTCATCATCCTCATATCCAAATCATACATCATATGAAGTAAAGAACAAGAGGAATAAGAAATAACTTGGAAAGGAATGACAAGGAGTGGCTGGCACCAACTCCTCATCTTCTTCTTCTACTTTTCTCTCCTTCTTCTCTCTTCCTTGGGTTTCTGTAAATGGTAAGATGGAGGTTTAGCTCATTAAGGTCATCTTATTCCCTTCTATACTTCTTTTGCCTTTAAGGGTAAAACTAGGTTTTACCCAGCCAAAAAGTCCAAAACGACTTCAAAAACTAAAAATGGAAGCAGATCCCCGCGTATGTCTCGTACCTGTCTCGATTTGAAAATTATGTTCTGTCATGATTATGACAATATTGTCATGATCGTGACCTTTGGCTGGACCCCTTCTGTCACAACTGTGACAAGGATGTCATGATCGTGGCCTGGCTCTTTCTTAAACTTTCTCCAACTTTTCTCGATCTTCTTTGTTTGATTTTAAATATTAACAAACACATCAAAATACCTCAAGTGCACAAAATTAAAGTCCAATGACTTGCTCTAAGCCACATAATACTAAAAAACACAAACATATAATGACATTGCATAATTCTAATCCTAAACATGCATAATTCATCTAATCAACACCTAAAAACGCATTAACACACCTACTAAAACATGATATAAACTACAACTATCATGTATTTCATTTACAATAACGATTTTTCTAATCCAATTAAATATATTTTGAAAATATCTTTGATTATTAAGGTTTTTATTTTAGAAGATCTTTATATTCCTTTCTCCCCTTATGTATATATCCAACTTGCCCAATGCATTCCACTATCTTAAGTTTTTTTCCCAAACAATGGATTTTACAAAGTCTTAGAATTTGGTTCCAAAATATGTTCAAGTAGCATCAATTAACCAAGAGATAGTTTAAGTGTTTAAGAATTTGTTGTAGAGCTTACATTTGGTTTTGTGAGGGATGTTATCTTTAATCTTATATAACATTATGAGCCTTTACATTATTGCTAGACAAAATATAAATGAATTTTAGGAGAATTTTTATTGAACCAGGAGATATTCCTCTAAAATATTTAAGAGTTAGTACTTTAAATATCTACATAAAATATTTATTAGTAAAGCTTTTAAAGTTACATCTTTTACAAATGATCTCATCTCCAATCTCCTAGTTCTTTGTGATTGAAGAAAAGCCTTTGTATATACCTTATCATTCTTTACTCGAGATAATAATTTGCATTTTGGCTTTTAGAGGATTAATAGCTTGAGGTTATCAATCTCAAGGATTCTTTTAAGTGGTCCCAGATCATTCCAATTACTAAAGCAAAACCAAGCTTTTGTTTCATTACTAATAATGAATTTCATTTTTAAGAAAAATGATGTCTCTCAATCTCGCATTTGTTTGAGAGTCTTAAGAATTTTTTAGGTTAACTTTGATTCCCAAAAAGCTACAATTGTTTATGATGTAGGTGTGCATCCATTTAAACTGAAGTGATTTCTAGTCTATAAGTATTTTTCCATATCCTCTTATAAAGTAACGTCTTATTGGAGTTTCTTAGTGATGCTATACCTAGGCCACCCTCTTCCTTCAATATACAAACCTTAAACTACTTGATTTTACACCTAGAAGAGTTATCAAGCTTATCAGACTACAAAAGTTCATAAATATCCTCTCTAAAGCTTTGATAAAGTTCTAGGAAAGAAATAAGCTACAAATTTAGTAGACATGGAGATTATTAAGCGCTGATGTGATAAGTTAGAGTGTGCCTACATATAAAAGAAAGATATTGTTCCAATATTTTATTCTTTTATTAATTGAATTGAACAGGGGTTGACAGTCCCTATAGGAGATTCTCTTTGTTAAGATGAAGTCCTAAGCACTTGAATGGAAGATCATAATGTTTGAGGCTTGAAATCTTTTAGAGAAAAGCTGTTAAATATGAAGAGTCTACAATACAACTTCAATTAAAGTTGATAAAGAGACTAGATATCTTATTAAAAGTGTGCAAGGATTCCATCGAAATTCTTATTGAGCTAGAGTCAATAACATATAAAGCAAAGAGGTCATATGTTAATGAAAGGTTTAATAACTTTAACTTTTCGCATTTATGATGATATTTGAAGCATGTTCCTTACTCAATGTTAAATGTAATCAATCTAGTCAGGAATTCACTACAAATTTGAAATAAATAAAGAGATAATGAGTTACTTTGTATCAATCATTTAGCTCCATTGAAAGCCAGTATGGGTTTTCCGTTAACTAAAATAATAAAGAAGGGAGTGGAGATATATTTCACAAATTGGAGTATCAATAGATAGGGGAAACGAAAAACATCTAGGGTGTTGAGTAGAAACTTCTAGCTAATTAAATCAAATGGTTGTTGAAATTGATCTTTATTGAGCAACTTTTAAGATTTTTTTCATTGTTAAATTTTGAAGAGTTTTTGTTCTAAAAGGAAGTTGTCTCTCATGCTTCTACTTTGTATGAAACTTGATTCACTATATCTTTGAGTATAGTTGCTAACACTTTTGAAATGATCTTGTAAATAACATTACAATAAGATATAAACATTTAATATTACAGAGAACTTGAGGATATATATATATATATATATTGGTTTTATTTAATTATTTAAGCATATTTTCATTTCAAAAAATTCAAGAATAACGTTGGTGACCATATTGCCTTTTCAGAAGATTGGGGCCCTTTTCAAGGTTTAAATTGGCTTTCTCATTGTCAATGGAACCAAAAGGCTTTATGATCATCTCCTTTCGTATTTGAGATAGAGACTTTGGGGTAAAGCTTTTGATATCCTACACTTAGGAAAAAAAACATTGAAGTAGTCCTAATTATGTTTCTATAGAAATTGAAATCTATAGCTTTTACTAAGGCTTGCTTACAAATAGTTTATCCATTTGTGCTTTTTAATGAGTAAATCCTATTGATATTTCACTTGCATAAGATTATATTAAACTTGGTGGTTCTATCACCATGTTTAAGCCAATTCCCTTCTTACCTATTACTCTCAAGTAAATAATGACCCATCATATCTCAATTAGATAAACTTTTTGAGTTCAAGTTAGTTTTAAGGTTTGTAGTTCTTTTTTTTTTTTGCTCATTTTAGCTCCTTCAGTCTCCTATGCAAAAGGAATGCCATTGAAGTCACCTAATGCTAGATATTAAAGGTGGTAGTTAAGTACAAGCCTAAACTGAACAACTTGAAGTCAATAGGCTCTATCAAGTTTAATCAGAATTCGAGTTGGGCTCAAACTTTTTTTGTAAAAAAAAATTGGCTTAAAGTTGGTTCCGAATTTGATCTAGCTCGAAGCTCAAAAGTTATAAAAAAATGACATGAAGATTTCATTTTTCTATTTTAATTTTTAAAAATAAAAAAATTAGGCCAAGCAAGACTTCAGGTTGTCTAAGCCCAATCAGGCCAATTTGGGCCCCGATTCGAGCAAAACTTTTTTGGTTAAGCTCAGGCTTGAGAAGGCCCAAGCTAGCTTGGCTTATTGCCAAACCCACTAGTTATAAGGATTTTGTAAAGAAATATATTGACCTTAAAGTCATTCCAGAGAGTATTCCTTTGAAATTCATGGTAAGAAACACAGATGAAGGTGACTTCTAGGTCGTTGGGTTCTTGATCAATACTTTACTGCTATATGGATGAACTATTCAAATATCATCATTTGATGCACTAAATTTGTCAAGTTCATATGTAATAATGATTCTTCCATTAACATATACTTGATGGTTTGTTATGAATTCTTTTTGGAATTAAAAGTTACATTAAAAATGTAGATTTTAAAATAGAGCATCGCAAACAGAAAGGGTGGATGTATCCTACCCCATAAGTCAACATCTAACCTAATAAAGAAAAATTAATAGATGAAGTTACGCGTTGGCATATCCCCATGCTCATTTGTAGCTTCCTTAAATTTGACCTCTTATTAAGGATTTGATTAGATTACCATCACAAGTCACCCACTTACAAATGATAAAGGTTCCCAAATCGTAATTAGGTATAATTCTCTAATCAAGGTGTTAAATTTTATCAAACATAGACAAACACCTAGTTGATCATGCCTACCCCACCATCTAGCGATTGAAGATCCTTGATTATATGAGAGTGTAGGGACTTCCTTAAGATGTATCACTGATGGTTCATTCCTAGTACTGTTAGAGATATTACAACTTAGCCTCAACATTGAATATCTATCATGAAAGTGGAAAGAAATTGAAGGCTTCCTTTATCAAGTTAGTTCCTTACCAATGCATTAGCAACCATGTAATAACTTCTCTGTGTTCTTTCTATTGCTCCTTATACATGCTATTTTAGTTGAGCTTTAAGTATACTATCACATGTAAGTAGCCTAGCAGTACATTACCTAAAAATCTTAAGATCTTGATAAACTTCACACCATCTTAGAGGTTCCATCTATCTGACATAGAGGGACTAGTAAAATCCTGGATCCTATTATTATGTAGTATCTCCTTGATCCAATAGATTGTATTATGTAACATCCAATGCTTATCCATCTCATAACCACTGAAAATCCTATTACTCCACAAAACATAGACATAACAGTTGGTTGATTTTTTTAGGAAATTTCGGTCCTTACGTAACTTCTTTGTCATATAACTCACCCAGATAAGGACCTCACATCTATTTTTAACTAGAAACATTAGTCCAAGTAGCCACTGAAATACCATATTGAAATGGAGAACTGACATTAAAAGGATAAATGATGTATTTTCTCAATTTCCATTCTGCAAAGCACACATAAACTATTAATAGGAATACTCAACCTATCCTTTGTATTAAGTCTGAAAACTAACCAAGTAATGAATGAGGCTTTTGGGAGTTATCCAGCCTGCTAGCACCTCTAACTAAACAGTTCTAATTATTTCCTTATTTCAACCTGTTCACTATTGAACTAAGAGGAATTTTAGATTTCTATAGGCTCATATCTTCTATTCATTCAAAGGGCTATGATTAGTCTAAGTATCGAATAAAAAATTTGTGAAATTGCCATGACCCAGTGTAGTCTTGATATAGGGATATATCATTCCCCTTGCCCTTAACATTTGAATAAAAGTTCAAGATTTTTCCTTACCAATGACCAGCTGCCAAATGTATGAATTGTTCAAATAGTACTCATTCACAAATTTTGATCGTAGGAAATTCATGTCCTTAATCAATCTCCATACTGTTTTAATTACCAGAACATTCTATATGATTTGGAAGGATAATAGGCCAACAACCCGTACTGCTTGGTCAGGCATAAATCATCCCGTTTAACTTTAGCACCTTTGTAACATTCATCTTTCCCTATCTATAGGAAATTTTTAATACTTTCAATCTCCTTCATTAACCTTCTAGTTAGGCGTAAGTGGACACCCTAGTAAGTGTGCATGTTCCCTCAAAACAAAAGTGATAAGTTATAGCCTACTTGCCTTTGAGAGGAATTTATTCCGCCAAGCATCCAATTTTCCTCATAAAGATCTCCAAAGAGGAGCATAATTATGAAAATTAGGTTTCTTAGAGGTGATAGGAACTCCCTAAGTATTTGAAAGGTATTTGTTGATAACTCATTCCCAAGGTGGAGCTTAACTCCTAGGGATTAGACACATCCTTTGAAAAATATGTTTTTCTCTTGAGTAGATTTATTTTTAGCCTTGAGATAATAAAGAAATCCTTAAAGGTATCCCTAAGAAGCTTGATAGAGGGAATATCTACTCTATAGAATATGATTAGATCGTCTATAAAGGTAAGCTAAGCAATTCTCATCTCCATACATTAAGAGTGAAATACAAAGACAAGATCACTTAGAATGTTGAGATTAACCATCCCAGATAAGAGAAAATTGGGTCCTATGCCTAATTCTCCTAGCCCCTTTGAATATTCTCCTGGCCTTGCCATTAAAAATAAAACTTAAAGATGTAGTGGAAACACAGGTATAGATCCATTTTTTAAAAATTTCTATGAAACTATAAACAATAAGGATTTTAAGAACGAAACTCGAATTTAGGGAGTCAAAAGCTTTACAGAAATCTACTTTCATAACAGAACTACTTGTAGGCCTATCAAAACTACTTATAGGCCTATCAGAATCGTACTTTTTAAGTAGCTCCTACACCAACAAAATATTATCTGAAAGATCTTCCAGGTAGCTTTCATTAGGTTTGGTGGATTATATCTCCCAGAGTTTCCTTAAGTCTTTTAGCTAGAATATTAGATATCACCTTGTAAACTATATTACAACATGCAATAAGGCGATATCATTCATGTTAGTAAGGTGGGTCCCTTTGGAATTAGGCATAAAAAAAAGTTCTGTTAAGCTCTTTTAGCATCTTACTAGTTTTGAAGCACTCATGCACTACCTATACCACTAGACTGCCAGTTATAGACCATGTATTCTAGAAGAAATGGTCAGTGAAACCATCAAGCCCAGGGGATTTACTAGGATTCAGGCTAAAGAGTACTTTCTTGATTTCCTTAGTAGTGATCAGTCCAATTAACTGCCTCTTTAAATCAAGGCTAATAGTCTTCTTGATAAAATTGACTATCAAAGTAGCCCTTGGATCACTTTCTTTACTAACTCCTAGAAGTTTATGATAAGAGCTGGTAACTACTCCTTCTATACTCTCCCAGTCAGTGTAGTGTCTCCCCCTTTCATCCAGCAGAGAGTTAACATTGTTCCTATTCCTTACTAGTTATAATATAATTATGAAAAAACTTAGTGTTATAGTCCCCATTCTTAAGTCATTTAACCCTGGCCTTTTGTCTTAGAAGGGAATTATGGTCAAGGAAAGAAGTACTGAACTCCTCAACTCTCTATACTTCCACCTCAAGTCTCTAAGCTTCCATCTGCTTCAGTTGTATTATATTAAGATTTAGGTATCTTTACTTTTGTATTCACCTCAAGTCCTTTATTGTGACTTTTAACGTCTCACTAGTGAGAGGGATTATTCTCTTATGAAACTCCTTAATCTTCCCTTTAATTAGCTTCAATTTCATAGTTAGATAAAAATGTTTACATCCTTGTACTTTAGCCTCACAAGAAGCCCTCACAATATTAAGAAAGCCCTCCTTTCCAGCAAGAAAGTTGAAGAACTTAAAAGGGACCAAAGAAGCCTTAAGGTTATGTGAGATAAATTTCTATATCACAATAATTGAGTGATTAGAACAAAGTGACTCCCTAAAATAAACAAAGGATTTAGGAAATTAAGATGCCAATGCATATTGACATGATATCTGTCAAGCTTTTTCCTAATGAAAAGATCTGCTTATTGTTTATTAGACTAATTGAACTACTATTTATTATATTTTAAGTCCAGAACCTCCAGTTTATTTACTACTTGTTGTAGTCCAGAACCTCTAGTTTATTTACACCTCATTGGCATTAACGACACAATTAAAGTCACTTACTAACACACATGGCCTGCTTAATATCTTTTGACTTGTGTAAAGATCTTCCCATAACCTTTAGCTTTGAAACTCAAAATTAGAAGCATATATAATGGGCAGACTGCATTTCCCAAGCTAGATGAATCCTCATGTTCTTAAGCTCCATTAGAGACAAGTTGGCTTAGCTGATCTACAATTTGTTAATAACTTTATAGTAATTAATCATAGTAAACAACCTCCTAATGGGTTTCCGAATTTTCATTTTTAAGTAAGACTTCCAACTATATGATAAAGGTATTTATGTCATGTAAAATTCGCCTCCAATATCAAGTTTCATAACTGATATACTATCAGGAAGTTCCTCATAAGCTTTACCTCTATACAGATACTAACATAAAATATTCTCTTCATCATGGCAGTGAAGGAATCAAAGAAAATGGGCTTACCAATAGAGTTGGTCAAGTAATTAGGGCCTTCCAATATCTAGTACTCAAGAGGCGTGTTATGAAAGTTGATCCATAAGGGTATTGTTTCAATACCAGATCTGTCTAGTCTCATTTTTTAGTCAACTTTTGTAAGAACATAGGTTGACAACTTATATGCTAAGGCCTTAACTCTAGGATCTCATTGATGTTAACATCCAAGGAGAATTTGAGCAAGTAAGTATCATAATCTATTAATATTATTTGTTCTAACCCTTTTTTCTATAAAAGGGAAAGCCGAACCAGGTTACAACATGAGCCTAGGGGAGCAAGTCCCCGATATATCTTTTACAAGGAGAAAATGGCACCCCATAGGTGGGATATCGAAATAGGTGATCCCGATATCGAAATGAGTGGCGTAATTTACGAGCCAGTCGGCGCACCTATTGCTCTCTCGATAAATGTGACAATGAGCAACAGTCTAGTTCCGGGTGAGCAGTTCATCTATACCTTGACCGATAGGGTTGAGAGTCTTTTCTCTGTTAGTAGCGGAGGAAATTAATTGGAGAGCCGTTGTGGAGTCCACTTCTAACACAATCCGACGGTATCCCATATTCCAAGTGATTATGAGCTTAGTAAAAATCCCCCAAAGTTCTGCGGACATCGGGGAACACCAACCTATATTTTGGGTGAAACCATCGAGCCAGTTGCCTTCGCAATCCCTTATAAGCTCGCCTGCTGTTGCTGTGGACGAGTAGCATTTACTGGTGCCATCTGTATTAAGTTTCACCCAACCCGTGGAAGGTGTGCTCCATCTAAGACATTGCTGATGTCTAGGGCAGGGTCCGGAGGCTGCTGGAGACCACCAGGCGGCTGCCTGTCGTATCAGACCTGCATAAGACAAAATATAAGAAGTGGGTGAGGAAGGCCAAGTAAAATTTGCATCAAATAAAGTTTGATTCCTCCATGTCCATAAGAGCCAACAGGTGGTGCCAATCAGGATCGCCCAATCGTGTCCGTAAATGTGTCGGTGTTGTTGGAGGTTATGCTGGACCCACTCTTGCACCGGCATATTGAAGAATTCGGGAGGGATAACATGGGAGGGGAAAGTGGTCCATATTTGGCGGGCTTTACTGCAATCCCATAGAACATGTAAAGAGGATTCGTCAAGGCGGTAATGGGACACGACTCATCCATAGAGATGTGTCGGCGGACGAGTTGTTTAGTGAGAAGGCGATCGTGTGCCAGGAGCCAAAGAAAAGAGTGAATACGCTGGACATTGCCCAGTTGTAAACTAAAATGAATATAATCCTTTTCCCAATGAAGAAACCCACCAAAGATGTAGACTAGGCAATAGCTATAGCTTGTAACATGTTTAGAGGAGGCGTAATCACTCCATCCACAATAGAGGGCTCCATATATTTCAACTTATTCCTCACCTGGTTAGCTGCAATCACCTTGCTTTAAGGCTTAAGGAGGATTTGATTATGGGTCACCTACATTTCTTTCTCAGTAAAGGCTTGGTGAAGAGATGGAAAGACGTCACCTACCTGCCTTTTTGTGCTAAGGGTCTCCCCTTACCTTGTGTTAGAGATGTATTTAGCATACCAGAGGAGCAGCAGGAGAGAAGGGAATGGTACCTTCCCTTGAGACAACTTCTTTGGAGGAAGCCTTAGTGAAGGAAGAAACTAGTCTAGGTGGGTTTTTTCAAAAAAGGATAACACCAGCAGCGGGAAGATACGACAAAATTATTCTGAGTGTCTTTTAATCATTTAAATAATAATCAAATACCTAGAGACATTTGCCTAGTTCATTCACTTTAACTTTTGTCTCAAGAAGACTAACTAAGGCTTTTTAGAGAGAAAATAATCATAAAATATATAGTTCTTTTTGGGAGTATTCATATCCTTTACATTCCGGGTTATAATCATAGAGAAGAAGTTAGGACTTGTTACCCTTTTTTCTTTTATCTTCTTCCTAGTTTCTTCTTTGCTCTTACCCTTAAGGCTTCACCTAGTTCATCTTCTATGTTGATCTTCAAAGCCTTGTCAAAATGGCTTGAGGAAACTTCTTTATTCAATTATCATCCCTATCTAATAAGAGAGTCATCCTCTAGAGATTTCCTACATGGTTATTATGTAGAAGAATTCTCTTTTAAGGCGGTGCTTGAATCGATTTGAGATATCTTTGCTTCCATATCCATAATATCTTATTATTGAGCTTCAGACACATTGGATTAATGTACTACTTTGTTGCTATTGGTTACCTTCAGTGTTTGAGTGTTATCATTTTCTACTAGACTAGTGTTTCATTTTGAAATACATGATATATCTAAGTCAACCTTTGCTAAAAAAAATTTAACTTCTCTGTCATTTAGACAAAATTACCTTTCAGTAGCATTTTTCTATTATGTTTTTTCTATGTTGTTCATAGCTTGTGGTATGTTAGTTTCAAAACCCAAAACTTAAGTATATTCACCTCTGTTAGACCTTTTACTTGTAGGCTTTCACACCTTCTTTTGTTCCTACTGAATGGTTTCCATTAGTACTAAATGAGATTTCTGTCTACACCAACCCTTCATCCAAATCTCGAGTCTCTTCAATTTTTGATTCATTTTTACCTCTAAACATATTCTATTATATTTAATTATCCTTAGTCTTATTGTCTGTTAATTTAGACAAATTAGTTTTCTAATAAAATTTGTAAGATATCTCAAATCAATGTAGACCAATATTTAAGTGGTACATTATAGAAATTTACCCAACTAAGATACTTTTCATATTTCTCTACGTTAGATTTAAAGAATAAGGGAGGTTAAGGATCTGCTTATATAATTTTTGATTAACATAAGATAATTTCTTCTTCTCCAGTCTAATAAAAATATTGTATTAATTATTCTAAACAAAAATCTTAAGAAGATGAAAAGTATTGTGATTCCTAAGAAAGTCAAAGGAGGAAGCAATTGATGACAAAGTACATAGAGCACGTGTTTAACTGCTCATCTGGAAGCTGTAGCTGTGGATTAGACGGCATATGGTGCAGAGCCATTAATTAGGCCACCTAACTTCTTTAGTTCAAAGTCTCCCAAACTCCTAGAAAAGGTTCACCAAGCCAAAGAGACGAATTTCAAATTGTTTTGGCCAGGACTGATCGACATGTTTCATGCCAGCTAAAAGTAAAACTTTATATCGCATTCAAGTACTGATTAGCAGCGGCCAGTACCAGCCCTCGGTGCTAGCCTGCATGAAGCACCTATTAATTACCGACGAAATATGTAAGTAAAAAATTTTAAGGATTAAATAAAAAAAATTAAGCTCCAGTTTTCTGTTATGCCCTACAGCCAATCGTTTTGGTTGTAATTTAGTGATAAATTATTTAAATGCATTCTTTATCTTGTACATGTTTAGATGTATATGATAAAGTTCATGGGATAATTGTACATTGCAAATGAAATTATAATGAGATTATAATTATGAGGTTCATATTGCATTTATGTATTAT
>JAOTBA010000204.1:13589800-13602466 GCA_025629845.1 Erythroxylum squamatum
AATTTTATATTTGTATGATGATGATTGTCTTTTTATATTAATTGTAGTTATTATTTATATGTGAAATATTTAAAAATTATTTTTATTTCATATTAATTGTAATTATTATTTATTATTATGATTTTTAGAAATAAGGTTGATGTAAACTTGCAAAGTATATTGTATAACTATACAATATACCAATTGACTATTTGCAAAATTTAAAAATTTTATAAATTATTTTATAAATTTAAAAATTTCTCAAAATTATATCCAATGTTAATCAATACTGATATAATATCATACTAGAACACAATCGGTTACCAAAACTGATTAGGTATTCACTAACTTTGATTCTTATGGCAATTCTTTAAAACATAAAAGTTAAGGCGTTGGCAATCGTATTCTAGGCATTGAAGTTTGAAGAAATTAGCTGTCGCTGCAGAAAGATGTGATGTAACCTTCTGATGGGCCCAGATCGAATTCTAGGCTTTGAAGTTAGTACTAGTAGATAGCGGTCTCTTAAGAAAGCTCTCCCGTACTGTTACTTCAGGAATAATTTATTGCCGTCCAAGTGATCACCTAATCCTCTCAAATGTCTTCTTTAATATTTTGTTTTACATTAAGGAAATATCTTATCATGCCACATATGCTTTAAAATGGTATGAGTTTTGATTTTTAGACTATTTAAATACAATCGTTTAAAAAAAAAGACTATTTAAATACAAGAAAACTTTGTGCAAGTATGAAATTTTGAATAAAAAATTTTCGTTTTTTTTTTATAAGAAAAATTATACTTACCGAATATATAAAATTTCTAATTTTGTGAAAGTTTAGAGAATGTCATTAATATATGCAACTTTTCTCTTATTTTTTAATAAAGAAATTGTTTTGGTGAACTTATGGCGAGAGCAATTAATAGGCTCTATAATAACAACATAAAATTTAATAATTGTGCATTAATTGTCATTTATCCACCTTCACTTAAAAATTAAATGGATACACACAAATTAAATGTGGCAGTTATAATTCATTCATTGCTCCAAAAGTTGTGATTACGCAATAATTCTTAAAATTCCCAATCAAGATTTTCTACTCATAGATTATATTTTGTCCTTTTAGAGGAGTAAACTACCGGATTGTCATAAAAAAAAATAATCACCAAGTCAAAGACAACCACCCAAGGATAAATTAAGTTTTAGATTCAAAGCACATCAATTTTGAATAAGAAAATAGTTTGAATTTGAAGCTGGTCGATTAAATATTAATTTACTCAACAAACGTAGCTTCTCAAAGTTCAATGAAGCAAGTGGATTTTAAAAAAATGGTTTATACGCAAAAAGCAAAAATCAACCACTGTGTTCAAATCGGAAGTGCTGTCATGCTGTACTAAACTGGCTGCGCCTGAGACTCTGCTTATGACAGCGTACTGATCTTAACAGTTCAGTCATTTAAGTCTTAAGAGTAAGAGTAAAAATGAATATATATTAGATTTTATAACGGTAGAATTGATTAAAGTCCAGACACTCAAAATCTTAAATCACTCCTCGCGGAACAAAATTTTCAATTTCTAGTTACTTTTTTTTTTAATTTTTTCACAAAATATTTTAAGAGGACCTTAATTATTAGAAAATATTTTTAAGTCATTAACATTTAAGTTGAATAGGTTTTTTTTGGGAGACAAAATTCTAACAATAAATTTTAAACAGTTGCATATATAAGAACAATTCGAATTTGCGACTTCACTTAAATCAGAAAAGCCCTAACCAACTCATTAGCGCCTTGAGGCTAGGTACCAATTTCGTGATTACGGATCTGGATAGATTTTACCTTGCGACCAATTCAAAGATGTGGATGTGAATTGCAATGCAACATCGTGGATGACATTAGAAGTCTTTGCATGGCCTACCAATTCTTTAGAACCTGTTCTCATTAACAATTGAGATAATTAAAATTGTAAAAAAAAAAAGCTTAGATAAGCAGCCTTTTAATTGCATTATCTAGTCACTTCCCTGCTGTAATCAACTTGTTTTAAGTTAGGATTAAAAAATTCAATTGGTTTGATAAATTAAATCGTAAAAATCTTTAATAGTCTAATTAATTATTTATTTTTTTTAATTTTTTTAAACTAAAACAAATCTTTATTTAATAATTTTTATTAAATTTTAATTTTTTTTATAAACAACCAAAATCTCCTCTCTCTCTCTCTTTTTTTTTTAAACTTTATACTTCTTGTTTTATTACTTTTTAAAACATTTGTCGTAAGTTTTAACCCTTTTATTAGTAGTTTGATACACTACAAACACAACCATACTCTAACAAAGGGGACTTACAATGGTATTCTCTCTCCTGAGCATCGCGTCCCTCTGCGGCTCCTATCTCCGTCGCTGTTTCACTGACGTTGGTCTTTCCCGACAGGCCTTAGACATTGACGACGAAACCACCATCCACTTCTGGGGTCCCAAGCGAACTACGTCAACCAAACAATCTTTGGTCTTACTCCACGGTTTCGGTCCTGTCTCCATATGGCAATGGCGTCGACAGGTAACAATTTAAAAAATGGTCTCTTTCTTGCCCAAACTAGCTTTTTACATTGCAGATTCACACCGCTAATTGGGCCTGTCGCAATAGCACGGAACTCCAGTGTTTTGTCTGTCTGTTGTTTGGTTGGAACCTTGCTTGGTGGATTTTGACGTACGCGGTTGTGCAGGTAGAATTCTTCGCACCAGACTACAATGTCTACGTTCCTGACCTAGTGTTTTTCGGGGATTCGACGACCAAGTCAACTGAAAGATCAGAGATATTTCAGGCGAATTGTGTGGTGAAATTACTTGAGAAGTTGGGAGTGGAGAAGTACTATGTGATAGGGACGAGCTACGGGGGGATGATAGCATACAACATGGCACGGTTGTGGCCGGAAAGACTAGCCGGGAAGGTGGTGATAGCAAGCAGCGGCGTGAACATGAGGAAGAGTGACAACGAAGAGTTTGTGAAGAGAACGAAGCAGGAATCTGTCGGCAACGTTATGGTGCCACAAAATGCTTCGGAGTTGAGAGCTTTGCTAAGTGTAGCTACTAATCGGCGACTTCCTTTGGTCCCTGATTTTTTCTTGAACGATTTCGTTAAGGTGACCTCTCTTTCTTTTTGTTTCTTCTGTTGTCTCATTGTTTGGACTCTTAGTTTCCATATTTCTTTTTTTGGGTTTGATTCTCTTAGGCTGTGTTTGTTAATATTTTGGAGACCAAAACTCCCAATGTTCTATTTTGACAAAAATTTATTGCTTCTTCCAGTGAGCGTACACTCTTTCTTCATTTGATTGCTTTAAATGTTTTGTTTACGATGAATTGTGCAAATAAGAGTGCTGATTACTATTTTGAGCATAAAAAGTGCTAGTAGAAACTAGGTACAGTGAAAAGAACTTCCTATTTCATACAAAGATATTGCTTTCATGCTCTTTCCTCAGCATATTCCTGGACCCTAACATCCATGATGATAAGATGGTAAGTTGGTTGACAGATAGCGAAAACTTAGTTTGAGTTAATTAAAAGGGTGCACAGGAATTCTGAGTTTGGTGCAGAATTTGCTCATTTAACTGGAAAGGGTTTATTTGATTAGAAGGTGTTTAATAAAATAAATGGTCCTTTGAAGCATCTTATGCTGGTATTAGTTATTTGCTTGTTTGGATTGTATCAATTAGGATAATCTGGACAAGGGATGGTAATACTCTGATTCTAGTGTAGGAAAATTAGTCATATATATATGATGCTCGAAAAGATGAACATAAAAAAGAAACTAATTGTATGAGTCGAAAACGTTGCTATTACAAGAATTGTAAATTCTTAAGGGAACCCTAAAGTGTATTAGTATATAAATTAAAAATATGTTCAACTACATGTTATTACACAATCCTACAAAAGGCGATGCTCGTCCTGAAATCAAAGTGTTATATGTCAGAAGCAACATAATTAAGCAGTGATTTCAATGATCTATAAAAAGTCAACCCAAAACATGCTTCACAACAGTAAACAGGTAACCAATGTTCGTTCATGTGGGTGCAGCAACTGTATGGAGACAAGAGGAACGAGAAGTTGGAGCTTTTGAAAGGACTGTCCATTGGAAAAGATGAGACCCCCAACATTACTCCACTTCAACAGGTGCCTACACCTTTTACTTGTGTTTTACTTCATAGGGCAATTAATATAATTTCTGTAGGTACGTATACGTAACATGTTCTATTAAAGTGATAGTCGACCACTTCTAATTGTGTTTGTTGCCTGCCAACTGTAATTCAGGATGTGTTGTTGGTATGGGGCGAGAATGACCAGATATTTCCTTTAGAGATGGCTGTAAAACTCGAGAGGTTGGTGGCTCACTTGGCTGATCTGTCTCAATAATTTTTCTATTTCATGCTCTCAACTTGTATGGCTGATACGTTCAATACGTTGCCTTGATTGTCGTCTGGCTGTCAGCTCAAGTCGTTATTGGCCTCAATTAGTTTTCCAATCATTTCTTTAGTACATTCTATAAAAGAAACAAAAATAAGGAAAGAAGCTTTATTTTACTCGAATATGGTTATTTTTGCTAGCATTTCCAAAAATGTTACAGAAAATACTCCTTGGGTATACCTACTTGAAATGGTTGGTTTACATGGTTCTTCTGCTAAAACATAAAGTAGGGTTTGGGTTGTGACGGAAAGGACGTATAGTAAATTCATTTGTTGGTTTGACATGGTTACTTGCGCTCTGATTGCAGAATAATTGGAGAGAAGGTAAAGCTGGAAATAATGCCGAATGCATCTCATGTGCCACAAATGGAGAAGCCAACCAGATTCAACTTCATTGTCAAGAATTTCTTGTCTGGCAGTTCATGAATCTTCTGCTAGAGTTAAAAATCCTACTGTGTCAGCATTGCATATAGGTTGGGGTAGGTGTTTTTCAAATAAATTCCGCTTCAGATCTTGGTGCACCAGAAATAAAAGTTGTGGTTAAGTTTGTGATACTAATATTGTATCTTTCCCATTAGAAGTTCGGATGCTCTCTTAATCGCATTGCGACCCTTATGGATGGAAATTTAGTATTGAAGCAGAGTAAACATTGAATTATCTATATATCATATGTTGTAAAATATGGTAAATGCTTTAGGTTTCCGTTAAATTTGCAGAGAATACAAAACGAAAGCTATATCTAATTATCAACTAGAGCATTGGTTTCAAGATATGAAAACCTAAGTCTCTGCTTGCATTTTTGTGAGAATGTGTTAGGGGATTGTGAAACCCAAAAAGGAATTCTTTTCTTTACTTACTATCAATTTGTAATTCCCTTGACAAATTAAATTATGAACCAACTTGCAACAAGTTGGTGGTCGGTGTGTAGGGGTTTATTGGGCTCTATTTGGACATGGGTTTGGCTTTCTCCATCACAATTGGTGCTTGCTTTGATAGAAAAAGGAATATTGAAACTGGATTTTGTGACCGCCATAAATTGAATTGAGACCTTCAAAGTTGAAAGCGTTATAAAAACACTTTAATGGGTCAGTCATTATTCAAATTAGATTAGGACAAGGTCACATTCAATTTATTACATGTGTCTTGAGTCAAAGTTGAAACTTGAAAGCGTTATAATCATATTCATGCCAAAGACACGCCCATCACAGACAGCACAGCAGGCAAGAAGACCGGACCGGACCGGACCAAAGCAATGGCATTGGCAGTTTACACTTGGAAACAGAGGTTTGCCAATTGCCACAGTGTGCATGTCTCTGTATGATTTTTCCAAGACAAGACTTGCACAGTACAATCTTTTGTAATTAAACATTGAAGGACTACCGATACTGTCCATCGTTTTCTTTTTATAATCCCAAGTCCTAAACGCCTTTCAACTTTGACTCAATTTTTCACAGAAGAGACCGAGACTGGGAGACCAAGCATACGCACAGTTAGAGAGAGAACGAACTAACATTGTGGTAGGGGCGTTTCTTGCAGCTTTTCGGCGTTCTTTCTCTCACTTTCTCTGTAACTCTGTTATACCTGTTCCGGATTTGGCTAACTGTTGATTCCTATCTTATCCTTGACTCCTTTCTTCTTCTTTTCCGTAGTTTTTTTGTAGGTTTATTACTGCCCAGAAAAAAACTACAGTAAGCATCTGCTTGCATCAATTCATAAAGAGTTTATTTTCATAGCTTATGCTATAGTCTACCTAACACTGGTCTCACGAAAGTAAGGAGGAGGCAGCCAATTCATCTACCAGCTGAAACAAATCGACCAAAATCCTTCTTCTGACTAGGTGACTTTACGTGGGGTAATTTTGTCTGCCTTGGATATGCTTAAATTTTTTTTTTCTGGTTCTAGATCTTTGAGTTTTGTTGGGTTTGGTTGTTCTTGGCGATCTGTTTTGTTTATTCTAACATGGGTAGATCAGCAGTTTCTTCTTTTGCATATTGTGCGTTCTTTTCTGGGTTTGGTTTTGTTTCACGTTTTCCTTGTCTCCCATGATCTTTATCGGGGCACGGTTTTAATTAAAAATATTTTCATTTGGATGTGATGAAATGAGATCGATCTAACTAATTATTTTTCGTTTTCAAAATGGTGCTTTTTTGTGATGATCGTTCCATGCTAAATTTTACTTTTTTCCATAGCATGTATAATTTGAAAGAAAATGAACTAGTACTTGGAGCTGACCTAATCGGTTCTGTTAAGTGGTCGAAGAGAGATGATCAAACACGGTAGTAATTGTAAGTATACTGTTCTAGAATTTAATACAGGCATATTAATGTGTTGTTTCCAGGTTTCTTAAGTTGGGTTCACGAGATTGACGTGTGATATTGTATATTTGCTCGTCCTGGATGAGCTCTCTGTTTCATATCTTTGGTCATTCATTGTTGTTTGCCCGTACTTGGGAGTTCATTTAGTGCTTATATCTCAGTGCCATACACCTATCAAAAAATCATTATAGTTTGTATGGCCTGTTTTTGGCGTTTCAAGTAAAACTTGCTTTCTCACCCTCAAGTTACTTTATAGTAAAGGTTTATCCTTCTCTCTACAAGTCAATTAGCCATTTTTTTGTGATTGTGCGACATAGCCGAAACTTTAACTCTTTCCTTTATAGTTGGGTTTACCAATAATAATCTTTCGTCGTGTTTGATAATATCACATTTGTTATGTTTGGCTATGGTGGATTGATTATTGAGCTTAAGCTATTCTACCAGGAATATCTGTCATGCCCTTGTTGCCAAGTTGTGGCAACCTGATCTGGTGAAGCTGACTAACTATGAGACTTCTTTGTGGAAGGCAGTCTAGAAACTGTCTGCTGCCTGTTTATTCTTGATTATCCCCGTGTATGCTGCCTATTGTAATAGAGAACATGGGTTTACTCTGCAGTAAACGGCGTCACTACAATGATGCAGATACTGAAGAGAACGCACAGGTGAATTGTGGCTTATGAGATTCTAGTTACAGCACCGTTATGTCCATTTCCATTGGAGAAACTTTAGGAATCCATCTCATTAAGTGGTTGTTTTTGATGTAGGGTAAATAGAGAAGTATCAACTAGTAGCTAAAATTCACAAAATCAACTGGCATCACACTTTTTAGTTGAAAGCTCAAGTTTGTAGAAAAATTTCATATTGCTTGTCATTGAAGGGCTGAATATATGCATATTTATAAATAAGTTTTTAGGGCCTTGATTTTAGTAGGACAGTTTTCATAACAAATTTAAATCCTATTCTAATAAAAATTCTGAAAGTCCTAAATAACTAGGATAACGTATGTAAAATAGAATAACATATTTAACTTACTACTTCTTCTTATCTAATAAGAAATCATAACATAATCTAAAGTTCAACCCGTATCATTGATGTTAACTCAATTCTCAATCTTCATCCTGTCAAATTAAAGCTTGTGGTTGACTAATCTTTCCTCTTTTATTTCTTTTATAGACTTTAAGTTCTTTTGTATCAATTCTCTCCGACTTGTCTGAAGTCGTCGTCGACGTAGAATGTGACAAATACTCGGATGTAGAATGTGACAAATATTGATCATATAAGTTTGGATTCAACTTTTGAAATTCAGATTCTAAAATCCAAGTACTGTTAGAAATTAGTTTTCCTTTTCGCTTGACAAGAAATTGTTGATATTTTCTGTCTCTTGTGGCTATAATTTGTTTATAAAGAATATCCTCTTTCTCCTTTTTACGATGAGGAATGGTTGAAATTCTCACAACTACCGTAGGAGATTGTGTATCATCATATCTATGATAAATAGTTAAGTCTGCAACATTAAAAATAGGACTAATTCCCATATTGCTTGACAATTCCAAAATATAAACATTAGCACTTATTTCATTGATGATCTTATAAAGGTCTAGTACTCTGTGAGTGGAGTTTCTTATATTTTTCATTCAAGAAACGCTCTGGACAAATTCTAACCATTACCATATCTCCTTCATTGAATTCCACCAATCGACGATGTTGATTAGCATATTCTTTGTAAGACAAATTGTTGGCTGTTATCTTTTGTCGTACCTCATCAAAGATGTGTCTCATGAATGGTAAAGGAACCAAATCAATAAGCTTAGTTGGTTAAACTCCAAGACTATCTCAAAAGGACTCTTACCAATTGATTTATTTATAGAACTGTTGTATGGAAATTTTGCCACAGGAAGAATTAGCTCCCAGTTTTTCACATTGTCTCCAATTAAACATCTTAACAAGTCTCTCAAGTTTCTATTCACAACCTTTGTTTGGCCATTGATTTGGGAATGGAAAGAACTTGAAAATTAAACCTTAGTGTTCAATGTTTTCCATAGAGTTCTCCGAAATAACTTATAAACTTCACGTCATGATTAGATATGATGGTTAAAGGTAATCCATGGAGACGTACATCTTTGAAGAGTAGTTTAGCAGTGTGGACAACATTATAAGTTTTGACCCATATATTTGCAAATGGTTTCATCGCAAAATCACATGGCTTCTCTACATCATAGGCATCAAGAATATACGTATCGTTACTTCTTGTGGTTAGATGCACGAACTTGCCATTATTGCTGAATTTTGACTTTGTAGTGCGCTCACAACTTCTTTATTCATATGTTGTATTAATTGTGCATTGTCATTCAAGTCTACTTCTCCTTCATCAGCACTAGAAGACAATCTTTATCAACAACATCAACAATATCATCAAGTTTTGAACCATCAAACTCCGAAACCTCAAGTAGTTACTAGTTAATCTTTTTAGCTTCATGTTTTGTTATTTTAGCTTATTGTCCTATTCTTTCAACCTGTTACACTGTTGTTTCCCCTTCTGGTTTAAGTTTTTGAACTTGTTCAATTGTTTCAACTTTAGGGTTTGCCAAAGAATCGACTCTGTTCTATTTTTCTTTATCTTTAACGCTTTGATCATCCCTTACTGTCAAACTCTCCATGTCATTATCATCTTCCATTGCTAAACTCTTCATATCATCAAGTATTTGAGCACCTTCTACGTGTAGGCTCGAATCCTTGAATTGATCTACTAATTTGAGGAATCAAAATCAGTACATGATTTTTCAGCAAAGATTTTCTCATACACTGCGTGCTGTTGATCAATATTAGTCCTTTCTTCTTGCTTATCACTACGTTCGTCATTTTCAGCATAAAGTATAGGTTGTTCGTTGATATAATTTTTTCTTGTTGGAGTTTTGACTGGGAATATATGTCAACGTTGTCTAGCCTCTCCTAAATTTGTTGAACATGTTTTCTTATTGGAGCTGTTAGATGTAAGTGAATTTTTGGGACACCTTGTGAATGAGGATCATCGATACCCAAGTTTTTACAATATTCAGAAGTATTTCACTTACTCTAGCTCACTGAATATTCTTCTCTATGCCCTTTTACTACGTGTCATCATTGTGAACCAAAGCTGTAATACCAAATTGATATGGGACAAATAGAAGTACCAACTAATAGCTAAAGCTCACAAAATTAAGAAATATAACTAATATTAGGCTGCTGAAATATCAGGTTTCAGGTTTGAATTTCGGCTAAGAATACTGAAATTTCATATTGGGTATAGATGGGTTTTTAGGGCTTGATTGCTAGAAATTTAGGCTTAGAATTTCAAGGTTTAATATGACTGGAATTTAGATTTAAGATGGTTGGAATTTAGGTTAGGTTTGCTGGAATTTTCGTAAGGCAACAAACAATAGAGAGTAGAAAATTAGGAATCACTCTTAGAGTCTAAGAATCACTCTTAGAAGAAAGCATCACACCTTCTAATTAAAAGCTCAAGTTTGTAGAAAAATTTCAGATTGCTTGTCATTTATGGTCTGAACATACACATTTATAAAGAAGTTTTTAGAACCCGTATTCTAGTAGAAAGGTTTCCGAACAAATTTAAATCCTATTCTAATAAACTTTTAAGTTATTTTGCATCAATTATTCTTGTATTGGGGCTTCATCTAATTGCTTAATTGCATCTATAGGCTGCAGAGATTGAAAGACGAATTGAACAGGAGACAAAAGCTGAAAAGCACATTCAAAAACTTCTACTGCTTGGTACATATTCTGTGGTATCCACCACGTTTTTACTTGTAAATGATATCTATCTTTGAAGTCTTGCTTAGTAATCTAAGTTAACAAAAGATTTTAGAGAGTTAGTTCTTGAAATTGGTGCACACAATATGGGGCACCTTTCATGGTTTCCATGGAGTGGAGCCCTCTTACATATCATTAAACAACAATTATGAATCTACAAGTTCTACATAAGCTGACTTAAAAAGTGCCATGTTCATAGGTTGTATAAGGATAAACCATTTGATGTTTGCTTTCTACATTCTTTTGCAACAAATGTCCTCTTTGGAAAATTAGCCTTAGATTGTCAGCACTATATGTGCTCAATTTCTCCCGTTCCCGTTAATTTCCTGTGAACTTATTTTTAGATGTTGCACTAGCTTTCTGCTCTCTTGGATGAATCATGAGTTCATACGTTAGTCAAGCTTAAAAAGCATACCTATTATTAGTCATTTTGCACATTTTTTCTCAGCATGAGTTTTGAAGTTGAGTTTTCCCTTTCATGCTTCATACACATTTAAAATTTCCGTTTATTTTCTCATTTTCTTATTTACCGATGTGGCCAACCTTCCTTGCTCAAGGTTCTGGGGACTCTGGGAAATCTACTATATTTAAACAGGTCAGAAAGAATAGACCCTCCTTGTTAACATGAACTTTCTTTCCATGGAATTCTAGTGCATATGCGTCTCTGATGCATGGTTCCTTTTTCAGATTAAACTTTTATTTCAAAGTGGGTTTGACGAGGGAGAGCTAAAAAGTTATATTCCTGTCATCCATGCCAATGTCTATCAGACAATAAAAGTATGCTATACTTCAAAGGGTGTGTTGGTTATTTCCCTTTTTGGCCAACACGAAAAATAAGTAAAGTGAACTACTGATAGAGAAAACTTTGGCTAGTGCACGTTTGAATTATTTTTTAAATGTGTTATTCAATTTCTTTCTGCAGGTATTGTATGATGGATGTAAAGAATTGGCTCAGAATGAAGCAAATTCGTCGAAGTATGTAATATCCAGTGAAAATAAGGTTTGAATTCATTTTGTATCCATAGTGTTGCTTTCAAGTGATGTTGTCTCTTTTAATTTATTTAATTTCATCCCAGAACCCCACAACCTAATTCCGTGGATTCACATACACATACATATAAAAGAAAACGAAGAACAGATGCAAAATATATGTGTGCACAGCTATTTTTCTATATGCACGTCAAAATTTTGTTAAAGTTTGGAATGTGGGGCCGGCGGCAGCTTTAGCCTTTGTTACTTTTTTAGACTATCATGTTATTTGATTGATTTCTGTTTATTGTTGTCAATGAAGAATGTTTCTTTGATATCAGGATATAGGGGAGAAACTCTCAAAGATTGGAGGCAGGTTTGATTACCCAAGTCTCACTGAAGAACTTGCACAGGAAATTGAAACTCTGTGGAAAGATGCTGCAATTCAGGTAGCTGATAGATTATGTAATGGTTCATACTTATAAACGTCTACTTGTTTTGTTCCTTTTAGCCTTGTTTTCTACTTAATATATTTAATATCTCTCTGTGCTTGTAGGAAACATATGCCCGGGCCAACGAGCTCCAAATTCCAGATTGTGCCTACTATTTCATGGAAAATTTGCGAAGATTGTCTGCCGCAACTTATATTCCAACAAAGGTATATTCTTTCAGCGTCCTCATAATCTATCGTGTTATGAACTGCTTTAATACTCTGCAAACTTGAAAAAAATCTGATCATTTTGCAAACTATAGAGATGTGAAATAAGAACATGTTCTCAAGGCACCCCATGTTTTGTAATATCACTACATTGATTGCTACCCAGCTTGGTTTCCATAGACTTTTTGTACAGTGTGGAAGAGGCCATTACTCCCACCAGATTGCTGATAGCAAATCCTGTAATTGATTGATACCTTTTTATGCTTTGAAGAATCTATTGAGCTACCTCCATCAGCTGGTCTTGATGTCCTCTTTTCGTTTTGTTCATGGTGTTGAACAGTAGTCTAAGAGTGTTTTTAAGCCTTAGTCTTGACATTTTAGAGTTTATTTCTCCTCAGACTTTAAATGTTTATACAGTGGACTTTTCTTTTTTAGCTCTTAAATATAGATCTTTCTGACACTTCATGTATTTGGTGTTGTAGGAGGATGTTCTA
>JAOTBA010000204.1:13622090-13633815 GCA_025629845.1 Erythroxylum squamatum
TAGACTCCAGCTATTTTCTTCTGTTTTCTATACTGAATACTATCAATACACACAACCTCTATAGAGGATTCCTAACAGATCACAACAATGAGTACACAAAAGATAAAAATAGTGAACAGATTTCTTCATAACTATCAAAGAGATATTTCACAAATAAGCACTGACATTAAAAAAAAAAAAACTAACATTCCATCTGAAAACTCAAGTGCCAATATTCCAAAGCGATCCACAAACTCCGTATAAGTTCTTCGAGTGGGATAACCTGCCAGACTGATCCGAACAGCTTCCAAAACACCCTGCACAAAACTAGAAGTATATTAACATTGATGTAGTCAAGTACAGAAATATGGGGATAATATAAAGAAATGACACAAAACAAAATTTGCAACATCAAAATTATCAACAATGAAAATCAGAGGCAAAAGTTTTAATCAACATCAATAACAGAAAAATTAACTCAAGTAGGCGTACAGCACATTGGCATCGTATAAATATGCAAGATGGATATCACTTTTTGACCATGTAACATATAGTCACCATTTACTAGCCATGTCAATCACCATACATCATGTCCAGATATGATCACACTCTTAAATAGTGTTACATAACATGCATGAGCTGCTTGAGAACTTTGAACCTGCACCTACTTGTGGCATTACACCATACACACTCCTCCATAGACATACTTCTGAAACTGCTAAACACCAAATTTGAAACATTAGAGCAATTGAAATGACTATATTTTGTCTTCTAAGGAGTACTTTTGAGCCATTTTGAGCAATGAAAGTAGTCTGTCCAAATCCTCCCTGCCCTCATTAGCAGTAGTTATACCCATCCAAAAGGGAGACTTTGCAAACTGGGTAATATCAACACAGGAACTAGGGCACACATATGAAAATTTCATGAATTGGTACATCACAGATTCATAGCCAGTTTCACAATGATTTTTTCATTGTTCTTAAAATCTTGCAAGGAGCAACATTGCACATCTCGTAATGCAATCATAATCATGTTGTATGGTACTTGGTCAAATTTTCCATTCATTATAATTTTCAACATGCTAGTTAAAAGCACCCTCAAGTTATACTAGGCACATCTAACACTAAGATACCAGTTCATGCACGTCTTGCATGTATTAAATTCCATTTAAAAACATTAGACTTGTATCATGCATCAGTATGACCACTCTTCCAAATAATAGGTGTACAATCATAAACCATAGGCATTAAGATCTCTACTAACTTCCACTGACTTCATGTCAACTAGGATATACTATTCCCAGCCTTGAACTCTTTCAAACTAAGCAATGTGTCTTAGAATCCTGGATAAAGTTATGGTCAAATGACTTCACACTTTTCCATCCATCATATATTCCATTTGCAAAAGTTCTCCCCTAAGAGTTTCCACTATATGCTTCTTGTAGCTCAATCATCAATAATAGTTGTCACCAAAATAACAAACACAAAAGCCCTAATAGACATATAATGTCTATAAGGAATTGTAGTGATGAGGTAAACAAGGAAACAAAGCCAACTAAGAAACATGAAGATCTAGAGTTACAAACCCCACAACGTAGTTGATGCAATATGCTTAGGTTCTCAAACTTCTGAGGTCTGTTCAAAGAGTTTGGTTTCACACAGCGTACATAATGAGGCTCGGTTGTATTTAGCGTCTCCATAAGAGCTTGAAGTTGTTGCTACAAAAGAAATTCAAAAAGATTTATTGTGAATGCACAATACTTTGAGATTAGCAAAAAATTTTAGGAAAATAGAAATCCATTCCTTTTACTATGGTGACAAACATCAAAATAACATTGAAGCTTTTGACTAGAAAACACAACAAAAAATGTCAAACAAGAAGATACTCATCCAAGAATTCTACATAATGTGGAGAGCAACATCCAAAAGGAAAACCCCACAAGCACTAAAAGGCAATTATTTAATCAAACTTTCCATACTTTTCTCTCAGTAAGATATAGACGAAAAAAATGAAAACAACCCTATACTAATTAGATTCATCCAGTAATATACAACTAGGTATCTTAAACAACATAGACAAATCATAGTTGAAACCAGAGCTTTTTGCTGTCACACATACTGTTATCAATCAATAGTCAATGCATGTAGTTATCAAATGTAAATGTACCAACTTAAGACAAATAATACATTACTCATGGTCTTTTACATCATTAAGGTTCATGTTATCTTTTTGTAGTAAAAATTGCTTAACGAATTGATGTCTAAATACAGGAGATTCCCGTACCTTAAACCTAGATGCCACAGATGAAAATTTGTAGGATGATCTTGATGACTCCTCCGGAGGTGAGGGGAAAAGAGCAGCAACAAAAGGGCATTTAGATGAAGACAACAAATTGCAATGTTCTACCACAACATAATCCCGGTTTTTATCTAAGAAGGTGTTTGTTTGATAAGTGACCTACAGCACAAAGGCCACATCATGTCATGATTCATCTATTCAGAGAGAGAATCTGTCAAGAGAAATTATACATATACATATGACATGCCTTGCCAGCATAATGAGAAATGGTAAAATCTGTTTCCGAAAACTTTGCCCTTCCCAACCTAGAGTGTGCCCGGAAATTCTGAAAGAGCTTGGTTGAAAATGTTTCATGTGTTGACTTTGGGAACATGCTGCATAAAATTAAAAATCAGGATAAGGATATACTGCATGCAAAGATTTCTTCAAAGCAAAACCCACCAAGTTATATTGAAGAACTCAAACTGTACCAAGCTTCATCCAAGAGAGCAATTATCCCAATAGGTTTCTACAAAAAGTTATGCAATAACATTAGACAAGCTTCCAAAGTAAGAAGCACTGGTATTTCACTATTTTGTGAAGGTTCACTTAAGTTCTGCACCTAAGAAGAGAGTTAACAAGGATGAATAATTAAATAACAAGCATCTAAAACATCATAGTTGCACATCACTAAGCAAAACTGGACTAACAGATCTAAAGGGAAAAAAGATCTATATATATATACCTCATCATCGCACCCAATCTGAAATCCCGCAATGGAGCAAGTCTGGGATCTATATATATATACCTATTTCATCTAAATTGACTGCAACTTCCAAAATCTATTAGTTATATAATTTTAGCAACCCCAGTTCATCTAGAAGTTAGTCAAAATTGCAGCAAAAGAATCCAATCACATCCTATCTTTGCTATGGTGACACCGTGTTGTGGATGGCTTCGTTGGGAAATCTTATACCAGGAAAATAATTGATATTCTCTTTTAAATTCGGTTAATTGTTTCCTATTACGTAGGTAGTTTAGAGATATAGGACTTCTATAGTTATTTTTCTATTCTTATTCCGTAGGAAGTTTAGAGGTATAGGACTTCTATTATTATAATAAGACTGATCCTTATTTAAAGGAACAGCATAGTTAGGAATTCGATAGGCACAAGACTTCTATATCTGTAATATGACTGATCCTTATTTAGAAGGACAAAAGGGAAATAAAACGTAGTTCAGAGTTTAATCAAAATAGAGATTGGAGTTCTCTCTCATCGAACTCTAAGGTGTCAGTCTCCCTTGAATGAGTCTGAAATTCTATTCAAAATAGGTCGACAAAAGAATCGCAACAAAGGGAAGAGAGTTGAGTTTGATTTTCCGATCAATCGCCCGATAACTCGATCCTATTCTCAGAGACATAACACACCGTCACCAACTTAACTTCATCATATTGAAAATTAAGGAATAGTAAAACAAGCTAAAATTCAAACAAGTTGTACATAATAAAAACAAGCTAAAGCAGATCAGAGTGGACAGATGAAAAACCTTTTCGATTAAATCTAAAACATCTTGGTTGTCTATAAATTCAATGTAGCTCCAATTAATTTCTTCTTTTCTATATTCTTCCTGCTCCATCTTGAAGACATGCTGAAATTTTGATAGAGAAATAATTTAAGAGCAGTCTCAATTAATATCATCTAGTCTTTTATATTAAAATGGTCCATACCTCATTGAAATGCTGTTGAAGTTTCTCATTTGCAAAATTGATGCAGAACTGTTCAAAACTGTGAAAAAGGAAACACTAGCCATTGGAGAAAGAGAAGAAAAATAACAAGACAATGATAAAAGCTACAAACAGCTAGAGCATAATAATGAAAGTGAAATGCTTGAGGAAAAAAGGTAAAAGTCAGAGGTAAAATATAGAGATGAAAACTTAAAAAAATGCCCAAGGTCATAAAATTTACAGCAAGACAAACAAATATTATTAAGTAACAGCCTATAAAGATGCCAAAATATAGGATATTATGCAATGTTACAATTATTTGATACAAGAAACCAATCAACAGAAAAGCTGTACATGTTCAAAGCTGCCTTCTATTTTAATTGTCATTCATGTGCACACAAATTGAAGATAATTCTTCGAAAGATCAGAGAAAAAAAACCATGGCATGCTACAGTAAATTTGTCTTGAAAAAGTTTATACCTTTAAAGAAAATAGTTAAGAAGTGATGCATGTAAAAGAATTTACCTATTATGTTTGAAGCATTCAAAACCATAAATGTCCAGCAGTCCAATTTGTATCTGAGAAGTTGGATCTTGCCCAACAGATCTGTTAATCTTATCAACAAGCCTAGAAGAAACATCAGAAACAGCCTAAATTAGATTATAAAAACTTAAACATGAAACACTAAAAACAAATTTCCATAGAATGAGTATTCCAAACTACCAATCAAACAGCCTAGAATAAACAGTCTTGGCCAAAGTATCCCGACTAGCAATTGCAGCATTGCAATCGAGAGCTTTCACAATATTTCCTTCACGAGTTTGAATGGTCCGAGTACACAATGTTGCCAGCAAGATCTCCATATCACACCTGATTAAAAAGTAACAAGTAGTATCAGAAGCCATAGGAACAGCACCATGATTTATTTAACAGGCTTAATATTTACTATATTGAAGTCAGATGAGTAATTTTCATCAATACAAAAACAAGCTCTTCCTTATCATACTGTATACAATGTGGAAGTTGACTATACCACAGTCCAACCATACCCACAAATCATAACATCTTCAACAAGTTCAACTATAACAACCTGGCATTCACATTTTCCATTCTTACACTGATAGAAAGAAGTGCAATCCCTACGTTTAAACTTTGAGTCATACATTTTGTCAATATATAGTATAAAGGGTTGAGCAATATTGATCTCAAAACTAAATGCAAAAGAGAAACTCAAATCAGTGTGGTTATCAATGATTTCTTCAAAATTGCTAGTCCAAATTACTGAACAGGATAACCTACATAAAAAGATTGGCAGCCATCTCAAGATGAGAGCTGGATTTATGATCCTTCAGAACTGAAGAATCATGCTCCTTTCCGGGAGAGAATTGTACATTCCCAAGATGCAGAATTGCAGCCAATGTGCGAAAAATAGCTTCCTGATAATGGACTCATAAGAAAACATAAAGATTCAAATAGAAATGAAGAACAGTGATAATTCAGAAAAGTGGGAACTCTATAATTCAAAAAAGTGGGAACTCTGTGAAATTGATTTAATATTGGCAAACCTGATCTTCATCACTGATACCAACAATATCCATTGCCCTCCTTGTCTTTGAGTATTCCTCAGCATTACACACCCCATCTAATTCATATGTCTTACTTTGATTTAAGTAGTGAAAGTGGCTTGGATGATCCAACTTGTACTTCTCTGCATCCTACACATGTTGAGACAGTCCAAATTACAGCATCAGTACACTTGAATTTCAATTAGCCAGGGCAAATCACATAAGCACACACAGAGAAACAACTGCACACTAGGCATGCACATGCACCCCAGCTCAAATACTCATCAGCACAACAAAAATGGAAAAAATATTGCAAGTCTTGAGTGTAGGGCGAGAAAGTGGGAGATTACCCTTCCAGATGCACAAAGTTGATAAAAACAGTGATAATTTCTTTCAGGATCTCTGATCTGAACTACGCGAGATCGCTCTAGAAGATAAGTTCTAATTGCAGCACCAGAAATTCTACCATTTGCATCAAACTGAATCTCAACGAACTTGCCAAAACGACTGCCAGAACAACAAATAGTAACTAAGAAGCTAACCAACTGAAGATGAGAGAGGAATATAGAACCAGCTCACGAAATAACTTATATAGAAAACACGAGTTAACCTGCCTATCATATGCAACAATAAGTACACCTACTCTATGATGGGGGACAACAGGCAATGATCTCCACATCAATCCAAGTTTCCAACTAGTTATCTTCTCTTCTACCAAGTTTCCTACCTTACCCTCTTAATCTATGCATTCAAATGCACTGTTTCAATTTTTTCTAGAAACTTCGTAATCCATCTAACTGTGGACAATACAGAAGAAATGAGAAGAACAGAAAATGACAATGAATTCAGTGTAGACATGACCAGAGATACGTGTTGCTAAAAGTATGAAAGAAACGATATGTCTAATACAAAATGAGACAGCATGCAAGCCATGCATAGTTGGAAGTACAGTCTCACCTTGAATTGTCATTTCTAACAGTTCTTGCATTACCAAATGCCTCCAATAGCGGATTTGACTACATTACACAAAAATACCCAGATCGGAAACAAATAAGGAAAATAAGATTTCAAATCCTCCGAAGAAGGCATAGAATCATCATCTGTTTTACTGTAGAGTATAAGAACTCAAAACATAAACAAATTAGCATATAGATTATGTTTTAGCACCTCCTAAGCTGGTCAAACTTAAAAAATAATTAATATAAAATGAACACTCTAGCAATAAATATAAATAATAATGTGGCAAAGACGTCAAACAACATTTTGGACATGGACAATGAGGTGTCAATTAAAATCGACATTCATCCATCATCAGCTCCTAATTTCCAGCAAGTTACAGTGTAATGGATAAACAGAGATGATTGAGTGATTAGGTTCAAATCTTACTTCAAGTACTTGCTGCTCCACCGTTCTGTCATCACCAGCAGCACGGCCACCTACATAAGTGAGATACTGCATAATGAGTTTAGTAGTCTCAGTTTTTCCTGCTCCACTTTCTCCACTGACAAGTATAGACTGACTTCTGCGCTCACTTATCATTGCTCTGGATTTGAAGCACACCAGAAGCTTACTCAATTTCCATACATGGTACAACATGCATCGCACACCAGTACCAGACTTGATATTACAAACCTGTATGATGCATCAGCTACAGCAAAAACGTGAGGGCTCAGCTCCCCAAATGGAGCTCCCTTATACTGCTCCATCATATGTACATTATAAAGATGGGGAAGCTTGGTGAATGGGTTGACAGCTATCAAAATACTTCCAGTGTATGTCTGTCGTGGACCAATAATAGAGCCACATAAATTTCAAGGGAAGAGTGTATTATACCAATGCTACCCCATTAAGGCATAACAACTTCACCGTTGAAAAATCACTTCAAATATTTTAGCTAACAAAATTCCACCACAAAAATGTCCAGTCTAAGATGCCTAAAGAGATATTAGTGTAGCATGCAACTTATTGTTGCTTTAACTTAAATAAATCTGAAACAAGTATTTATATCTAGCAACCTCGTTAAACTTTTTTTAAGAACATGACGATTTCTTGTTCATATCAGCTTTAACGCAATCTGACTAATCCACTTGCCCATACCACAAACACAGGGGTCCACGCTGTGGCCAGACTGTGAACATTTTTATTCAAACCAATATCTTATTAGCCAAAAATAAAATGCTCCTCAGAAACTTTGAATGTCATCTGTCAAACTCAAGAAATTCAAATTTGACATTAATACCCAAGTACCCAACGTTCCACAGGATATTAAACTCCTGAACTAAGCTTACAATTTATCGAGAACTCAAAAAGAGCATCTCCAATAAGCAAAAGAGAAAAAACAAACACAATTAATTGACACTTTGCAACCTTTACCGGCAAAACACCACGTGTCTGAACTTACATAAATATCGTTTAGAGCATATCTTCTCTCGAGATTGTAAAGCACTCCAGGCTCATTCAAGTACGTCAACTTAGTCATATCATCCACCCCTCCATGTTCCTCATCATCAGCATCTCTCTCATAAAGCTTCTCCGGCAAAGCCAAAACCTACACCGCCAACTACTCAGGAACATCACAAAACAAAAACAGTACTATACAACAAACTTCACCTTCTTTCCAGAAGAAGTGAGGAGCTGCACTTGCTTGCCCACAAAATCAGTGACTTCGGCGGCCACCCAAGCCAAATCCTTGTCTTCGGCCCACACCTTGGAGCCTTTGCGCAGGCTCATCTTCGATTGCGGTAAATGAGTGAAATTGAATCCCTAGGGAATACAAATTTCGAACTCGAGTTCGAATTCAAAATAAATTTAGTGAAAAAAACCTAAAAAAACGCAAACAGACAAGGACAGAGAGAAGGACAGAGAGAAATAGAGAGACTTACGGGCATGCTGCGCTTGGGTGAAATTTTTGGGTTCCCGCCCTATCAGGTGTAGAGTGAGAGTAAAAAATGGCGAAACGTAAGGGTATATTTGGTAACGTACTTGACACGTCACCACCGCTCTTAGATTTTTGTTTGCTTCTTCTATATTCTTGTTGCTTTCCACGAAGCTTCTTATTTCATTTTGACCCACAGCAATTCCTAAATTACAGTCCGTTGAAATTCATTACTTTTTTTTTTGAAAAGAAATTTATTACTTTTTTAGACATGTCATTTATGTTGAAATTAATAGCATTATATATATTCAAATTTTATTTAATGTAAGATGGAGTGAGTAAATTTGAGTTTGTGCAAGTTTGTTCCACCGGTCGTCACATCTTTAGATAAAAAAAGGTTGTTCTAGTGCATAAATTTTTCAGCTTTGTAAAAATTAAAAAAGTTTCATCAATTGTACACAATTTTTTATTTATATTTTATAAAGAAGTTATTTTCGTGACTCAAACTTGTAACCTTCTAATTACAAAAGAATAATCTTACTAGTCACTTCAAAGCTCAAATAAAAAAGCTATATATTTAATAAAAAAGACCTACAATTATTATTTTTAAGTGAATATTAAATAAATTTTAAAAAATATGATATCTTATTAACTGAATATTTTAAATAAATTATGCAATAAATTTGTGAAATTTAAAGGAAATAATAAACTAAATTTAAATAATCCTTAAATACCTTATATAATGCAAAATTCAAATCTCCTCTCACTACTTGAAATAGGTCATACTAATATTTGTTTTGATAGAATAAATGTAAAGAAAATGTATACACTTCCAATTTTAGTTGGCTTGTTTTGATTTGACATTAGTAAAAATCATTTGCATTTATTCGTTAATTAATTAATGAGCGTTGTATTGGGATTATCGGATAAAATTTGCATTATCCGACTTAAAATAACATGATTTGATTAGATTGTAATTATTATGAAATCGGTTGCAAATGCAAAGACAATAGGGCCTCTACTCCAGCGTAAGAACGAATACTGGACAAGGTATCGATCAATCGATGAACCAAACCTTTGTTGGGATCGGACATAAAACAAAGTTGTCAGTTCTGGGCAGTTACCATCCATGATTCGTTTGTTTTTGGTCTTCTAACTTTCACACTTTCCGAGAAGGTAGTTTGGTTCAACTACTATTCAATTTTGCGATTTTAAATTTCAAAAACACATTGTTTATAATATGGTATCTTTTACTTCTGACATTTTATCAGAATTTGAAACTTGTCAGATAGGAGGTTAACATCTTAAGTCCAATTTGTAAGATAAATAAGTCTACAATTATTATTTTTTAAAATTATTCACTAAAGAAATCAATTACTTACAGCCAAAGGAGTCTCTTGAATAGTTTTGTTATATATTCCGTGAATTGTTTGCATTAAACAGAGTGCACAGTTCATCACGGCATCTATTTTCGTTACTTATTCTTTTAATTAATTAGGAACAAAGTTTTGACTTCGAACAAGTCCATATTCCATTAGGCACAATGACAAGTAAGAGTATGCGACTGGAGGTTGGTTGGCATTTCCCTTTCCCTCCAAGTATATGGTAAACAAATACATTGGGACTGTTTCATCGTAAATATTAATTTTATATTACTAATTATGGATGGCAATAGACTAGCCGGGCCAAGACTGTCCAGCCCGTGGCCCAGTTGGACTGAGGGCTGGGCGGCTCATGACTTAATGGGTCAAAGAAGGGTCAGGTTGGTCGGTCTGATTTAATTTTTTTAAAAATTTTCAAAAAAGACATCGTTTCTGACAAAACGACAATTTGATTTAAATTTTGAAAAAAATTTAAAAAAATGACATCGTTTTTGATAAAACGACATTATTTTGTCTCTCTCAATAAGGTCGGGTCGAACTGAGCAATTGGTTGGGCCAAGAAATTCGACCCGTGACCTGATCAACCCGGACCTAACCAGTTAACTTCGAGTTGGATTGTGATCCATATTACTAATCTCTTAGGATTTGGAGTTAACTCAATAGATTCATACTTCATTGTTATGTTGAAAACAAAGAATTTAAAAATATATACTTTGACGGTTGTGCAATTATATCTTTAGTTAGGATTCACCTCAACATTTTGCTCTTTCACATTCTTTAATTCCTTCAACATCTTATAACAAGTTTATATCTATCTTAGATATATAGATATAGTTTATATAACGTATTTTTTTATATCGATTGAACCAACAGTCGCTATCCTTTGAGTACACATTATGTAAATTACATGATACACGCAATAGTTTATAAAGTGCATATGTTTGATAAGTCACTTAACAAATCAACAATTCAAAGTTAAGTAACAAATTCGAACTAAGTAATATTACGAGACTCAATATCATTTACTATTCGACCAACCAGCATTGCAAGTTTTGAGTGAGTCGTAAGTTGTGCGACTTGAATCCTTAATTTATTAGAGGTGGGAATCATTTAGGCAACGTCTCACAAGTTAATCCTTGAGACAATATTACATGTATTTGGTATCCTTTTGTGTTTGTTTAATTCATAAACCTCATAATGCATAGTAGTTTCTTAAAATGTAATTAGGTGGTGGAATGCCTTAAACACAAAAACTGCTATATTGAAAAATATTCTTAAAAACTCACTAGATTCATGCAATGATTACTTGGGTCAAAGACAAAGAATTATTTGTGGTTTAATTTTTTTAATTCCTGTAGATTTATAAATAAGGACTAACCTTAATGCGGAAGCAGTTGATCGATTCTCTGTTTGATAATCCACGTTTTACGGTTGGCTACTAGAGTCACCGTTAATTCACGATCCAAAGTCTAACCTTTGATGGTGTGATTCATGCGAGAAAGGATGAAGGAATTTTTTCTCCGAATTTAGCAAAATTGCAGAGAGTAAAAAAGAGAGCTAAAACTTTTTTGGATTCTAATGTATTCGTTGTCTTCTGAACAACCAAATAAAACCAGCCAACTTCCTGCTTTTATATTAGAGAAGAAAACTAACGGAAGTTTTATATATAGATATATATGTGGCTGTTCATATATAACTGCCAACAACTCCCACTTGGCCACATAAGCCACGAGTTGCATCTTCTCTCTAAAATTTCACGTGTCATACTGAGAATGGGGTGTGCGACCATTTAAAGAACCAGTAGTGTTATATTAAGTCACCATCTAACTAACATAACACTTTCATATAGTCATGATACCCCAAATCATCCAAAATATCACCAAATGCATACACTGTCCCTTTATGCTCATAGATATATCATA
>JAOTBA010000204.1:13655923-13667094 GCA_025629845.1 Erythroxylum squamatum
TCTTTGTGAATCAAAGGAAGTATGTTCTAGATCTTCTCAATGAGACTGGACTACTCGGCTGTAGACTAGCAGAAACTCCAGTTGAATCTAATGTCAAACTCAATCTTGCTAAACTTGAAGAAGTTGTCGATAAAGACCGATTTCAAAGACTTGTTGGAAGATTGATATATTTGTCTCATACCAGTCCTAACACAGCATTTGCTGTGAGTTTGATAATTCAATTTATGCATTCACCAGGTCAAGAACACTTTGATGCAGTGCAGTGTATAGGATCCTAAGATACCTAAAAGGTACTCCTGGACAGGGCCTGATGTTTCGGAAAAGAAACAATCTCCAAGTAGAAGTATACATTGATGCTGACTGGGCAGGAAACTTTGTTGATAGAAGGTCTATCTCAAGTTACTGTACATTTGTTGGGAGGGAATTTGGTAACTTGGCGAAGCAAGAAACAAACGGTTGTAGCAGGTAGTGCCGAAGCTGAGTTTAGGTCTCTAGCTCATGGAATTTGTGAAGCTTTATGGGTAAAAAAGGTACTGGAGGAGCTGAAGGTTCCTAGTTCTATTCCTATGAAGGTATAATGTGATACTAAAGTTGCAATTTCAATTGCACATAATCCTGTCCTACACCATAGGACAAAACATATAGAAGTTGACAAACACTTTATTAAGGAGAAAATTGAAAATAGCACCATCTGCATTCCATATGTTCTTAATTCTCAACAGGTGGCTGATATTCTCAAAAAAGGGTTGCTTAAGAAGCAGTTTAATGATCTAGTTGGTAAGCTGGGCATGCAAGACATTTTTAGACCAGCTTGAGGGGGAGTGTTGAGAGATATTTTTGGTGAATATTTGATTCCAATAAGTTAGCTAAATCAGATTGTGATCATGTACAACTGTAATTAGCTAAATCAAATCAGGACCTTTTCATGTACAGCTGTAATTTCCTAGAATAGAAATCTGTAATGTCTATATATTATATGACAATGTAAAGTGAAAGGGGAGTAATACCGATTCCTCTGTTCAGGTTCTATTTTCTATAGTTTCCTAATTTTTCGTTTATCCTAGTTTTGATTTGTTGTAGCTGTAGTTAAATCTTTGTACTTTTGTGTCAATATGAAGTTTTGTATAATATGGGAATAATGTATCGGGTGTTCATGTCTAGAACTTTAGATCATATGATCTGTCAAAGTCTCATTTGTCAGTTCTTGTTTTTTCCAACTTTTCAATATGGAGTAAGATGCCTAAGCTAAGCATTGTTTGTGGACTGGGATGTATGGGTGGAGTACCAGAATGTAAAATAAAAAATGGGAGGACTTAAAGCACAAGATGTAAATTGGCCATTGAAGTCTTGGCCTCTCATTTTAGTGATTTGCTTATACTCTACTGATCTTGTTCTAGTACTTGAAATCAAAGATCAGTCTGGCAGTTTCCTGTTTGGTTTGGTGTCTTCTAAAAGACTGTATCTGAAATAAGATGTCCAGAGCATCATTCCACATTCTCATTTGGATTTGCTTTATGGCAGTTTTTGTGTGGATGAGTTCCTGAGCATTGGAAATTTCTTTGGAACTTCAGGTTGCACAATATGCTTCTGAAGCTGGGAAGGGTAATACTGCCTTCAATTACGTCGACCTATGTCTCAGGTATTTCCCATTGTTTTCAGCAAAAGCTTTGAACCAGTAGCTATGATTGATACTTTGACACCTTTTTAAGTGGGTATTTGTAAATGAAGCCAGCAATGGCGTTGCTTGAGAGCTTTTAAGGTTTAAGTTTTGTGCTAGAGCATATATATATTTCCCATCAAGGAGCCAACTGATGAGTAATAACCATCCAAATAAGTATTGACAGCAAATATCTTATGCAATTTTGCAGAGCATTGGAGGATCTTGATTCTTTGCTGCTGCATGCATCCAGGAAAGATCAGGAAGCTTCAATCGATTCGATGAAGGCTAAAATAGGTGTGGCTCTCAACGCACTGGACAGGTAATGCGTGTATATTTTTCTCTGTAAGGCTAAACAATTATAGGCTATTAGTTACTTCTCTGCTAAGCTTATGTCATCTACAGCCTCCTGCAAACTATCCCTTCCGATGTTTTAGATAAAGGGAAGGCTGTAGCTGATGCCTATAGAGCTCCAATAGAAGAGGAAGTGCCCGAATCTACAGACCCGGAATTGAAGCAATTGGAGTCAATCCTTTGATACTCCTGGACTGGTGTTACGAGGCTGCCCATTGTAGCAATCATCAAAAACATTAACTTGTATCTAACTCTACTTTGTTCTTTTCATGTGATCCAATCTCACAAACATCTGTAATGAGCTTAAAATGTTTCACGTGCAGCTTACAAGTTCAAAATTTTCCTATGGAAACTGATACCGGCAATCATAGAAAATAAAGATTTGTTGTAAGGTTGTCCCCAGAACATGAAGTACTTGAAGAGATGGGCATTTACAATACATACAAAATCATACCACAGCCACCGAGCCACGTGTTCATCATGACGCTGACAGGCTGCTAAATACACGTTTTAAGCTCGGGCATGCAGTTCGTAATTTCCCCATGCTTATGCAACGTATGTGATCCAGGAAATCATAGTAGAACACAACACTTCAGTTAGCAGACATTTATTATTTTAACATACAACAAGAAATATAAGGAACAAAAAGATGCAAGTAACAAGTATGTGCTTGCTTCTTCCTTTTCAGATTTTCAGAAGTCCACTAAAAGATGCAAGTAACAGGTATGTGTTTGCTTCTTCCTTTTCAGATTTTCAGAAGTCCACTAAAAGAGCAAGCAACGGGTTTCACTCACCTTTGGACAAAAGTGTAGGTCTCGAGTCTCCAGCATGCTACACTGAGTTATGGCAGGTGCCACAGCTTCTTCTTCAATGCTGCAGGACTAAGACAGCAGACAAAATTAAGTATTTAGAGCCTTTTGGGGTACACTACTGACTAATGTAGACAACAGTTTACAATTAAAGGCCCACGCTCTCCCGAACGGCTTGACGAGGCCTAACATTCCAGGAAAGAAAAATAACAAGTGAAACCACAAAACAAGCGACTCTGAAACTCACCAAAGGAAGATTAGCTGTAGGTTTCCCATACAAAAGTAAAGAGCATATGCCATCATTTGCCTCTTAATTGAAGATAACGTCTTGTCAACTGATTCCCTACGACTTCAGTAAAAGATATGCTACAATAATATGATTAATCCTAAATAATTTTAACGAACTGGATTGTTGATATGAGACAATGAAATAAGCATCTCAGAATTGAGAGAGGGAGACTTTGAAGAAGAAGAATGTTTCTCTTGCTTTTCTTTTCATTCATACTCATATTTAAAGCAAACGATGACACATTCCAGTGGCCTAGTTCGGATATTGGATCTTCTATTGTGTTAGAGTATGTTGTTGGGGTAGTACAGGCTGAACACACGCTAGTCCGAGCAAATAATGTGAATAATGGAGCAAATAGGAGCCATGGGGGCTGGGCCAAGCCTCCCGAAGGATGGGTAAAGTTAAACACAGATAGGGCGGTTAACGCAGTTACTCGATGTGCCACAGCCGGAGGATTACTGCGAGATGACAATGGACAATGGCTAGGAGTAATTGTGCACAACATTGGTTCTTGTTCACCGTTAACTACTGAACTTTGGAGAGTGCATACCGGTCTCACAATTGCTTGGGAACTGGGTTACAGACGTATAGAGCTCGAAGTGGATGCGCTGGAAGTAATCAACATTTTATTTGCGTCTAGTAACATGAACTGGTATAGGAGTTCCTTGGGGATGGCCATTCGAGAACTCTTGGCAAGATCGTGGGAGGCTAAACCTCGCCATATTTTCAGGGAAGAGAATAGGTGTGCTGATTGGATAGCCTATGATGCCAGGTTGTTAAATATCGACATATTTTATCTTCCGTCTCCACCTTTGGATTGTATCTCTTATATCCTCGAGGATATGATCGAGGTCTTACCCCCGCTTTTAGGAATCTAATAGCGGATTTCTCCTTAGTAAACAAAAAAAAAAAAGAGAGAGCAAAGTTTGTTAGATGTAGGACATCTTTCTCTATCAGAATTAGATAAAATCTGTATACATCGTTTTTATTTAACATAACATATCTGCCTATAATATCTTTCTTCTAGAATATTCAGTCCATCATATAATCCTTCATCCAAGTGGGTTTGTTTAAATAACATTTGGTCCTTTGCTGAGAGTCATTCGCTGCCGTTTTATCTCCAATAGTTGCATCTGCTGACATTTTATCTTCTCCCTTTGTATCATTGCTTGGCTCATTGAAATTGAACTTGTCCTCAAGTTCAAAATTGGGGTAAGTGGTTCCCAAGTCGTATCTAGCTCTGTGTTTGAGTTCCACTTGACTATGATTTGCGTTTGTGGCTGTCCTTTGATTTTTACCCTTCTCGTACCTAAATCTCCGTTCGTTCATGGAGGGGTTGGTTGTTGGTAGCTAAGGAAGTGGAATTGATTGAGTCAGTGGTGTGCCTCTACATTTCTTTAGGAGGGTTAATGAAAAACTGGGTGGATCTTTTCTACCGGTGGAAATTCTAGCTCATATGCCACTGCACCAATTTCTTGTATCGTCTTTTTTTTAACCAGTAAAACTGGAGAGGAAAACGGGCTGGTGCTAGGCTGAATAATTCCCTCAAACAACATATCAAAGATAATTTTTGTCATTGCCTCTTTTTGGTTGTGTGGGTAGTGGTAAGGTTTAATGTTAACTAGGGTTAAGTTGGGTTGCAAGTGTATATAATGGTCATAAGAATGATTGGGTGGAAGGCCTTTTGGTAAGTCAAAAATAGTTTGAAAATGGCTAAGTGAGTATAGGTCAGGGAAAGTTTTGGAGGAAGACTGAAATCAGTAAAAAGGGCAGTAGGTTGGGAGTTTGTAGCGAAAAAATGAATTTCATAAAAAGATTCAACAGAGTCTGTATGTACGATTGAGTTTTTTTTTTTGAAGAAAATGTTAAGAAATGTTATTGGCTCTTAAGCTAAATAGAATTAAAAATACACATAGGCGGCCAATTAGACCAAACCACCTTACCCGTCGAAATGGTAACAACTCTTGCAAGCCTATGAGTTACTCCATTAACAGACCGTCTAACAAAAACTAATCGCACATCTCTTAACTCAGTGAGAAGGGATTTACAGTTTGAAACCATCAATCTGAAAGCAAAGCCATCATTATAGCTAGGATCAGTAATAGCCTGAACATAAGATTGAGCATCTGACTCCATAACTACAGAAGACCACCCTACTTCCTTAATCCAACTTAAGGCTTCTCTAATTGCCATAGCCTCAACGATACTGGCATCAAAATTTCCAGGAACAGCTACCTGCATAGCTCTAACAAAAGACCCAAGCAAATCACGAACAACAATACCCAAACCAACATAATTATCATAAAAAAGAGCTCCATCAACATTCATTTTTAGAACTCCATGAGTTGGCTTAGTCCATTTTTCCTGGACCGAAGAAACACCAGTAGCAATAGTGAATTCATTAGCTTGTATCCAACTATTTAGGAAGTTAATCGCACGCCTAGCCACTTACAACAGGGTCATTCTCTTATCTCTCCAAATCAACTCATTCTGGGCCTTCCATATCGCCCATAAAGTCACCATTAAAACTTGCAAATCATACCCATGGAGCACATCAATCATATTTATGAACCAATCACTAAATCTTACACAGTGGCTGAAACGGAACCCGACTGCAGATGATAGCCAACAATCCTTCACAAAATCACAATACACCAGCACATGAAGTTCATCTTACTCACAATATTGACAAAAGGGACAAAGGCCATCAACCTGCAAATTACGACGCTGCAGCAATTTCACACAAGGAATGGCAGCATTCAAAGCCCTCCAAACAAAATTAATGCATTTAGGCAGAACATGCAATGACCAAACCTTCCTCCACATACGAACTTATGCTTGTTGCTGCTAGTTTGGCTGAATAAAAATCAAGTGATGGTAAGCACTCTTGACTTTAAACATTCCTTTCTTATCAAATCTCCAAAACCAATCATCGTCTCCACCATTTTGGCTTTGGGATATCATCGAGAATGGACCATACACACCAATAGACGATGAAGGCAATATCATTTCTCGTAACAGATGGTCAGCCGATCAGAAAGCTCGATTTCAGTTAAACTCAAAGGCCAAGTTCTTTTTGAGTTGTGCTCTAAGCATAAGTGAATATGATAAGGTTCATGGATGCGAAACTGCAAAGAAAATGTGGGACACATTATCCATCGCACATGAAGGCACAAATCAAGTGAAAGAGTCTAAGATCAGTATTCTTGTACATCAGTATGAGCTGATCAAGATGAAAGAGGATGAGTCTATTCATCAGCTGTTTGGACGATTTCAAACTATCGTTAATGGACTTAAAGCTCTTGGGAGAATCTATGATAATCAAGATCATGTCAGAAAGATTCTCAGGAGTCTTCCTAAAAGATGGAGACCGAAAGTTACAACAATACAACAAGCCAAGGACTTAAGCAAGTTGAAGCTAGATGAATTGCTTGGTTCTTTGAAGATACATGAAGTAGAGCTTGATGCAGAAGATAAACCTAGAAGAGACAAATCTATAGCATTAAAGGCTGGTCAGAAGAATCAAAAGAACCTGAGGAATAGAAGTACATCTTCAAAAGCATTAAAGATTGAAGAAATCAAGAATGATGATGCCAGTGAATTTGATCAAAATTCAAGTGAAGATGATGATGAACTATCCTTCATTTCAAGAAAGATTAAAAGGATGTCGAAAAAGAAAGCAATGGGAAATAAAGATTTTTCTTTTAAGAAAAATAGCAAAGACGAAGTCAAGAATGAGAAAACTTTTATCGTCTGCTGTGAATGCAACAAACTAGGACACTACAAATCTGAATGTCCGTTGCTCAAAAGAAAGCAGAAGAAGAGTGGAGAAAATAAAAAGAGCATGATGGAAACTTAGGAATATTTGGATTCGTCCGAATCTAATTCTGATTCAGAAGCATCAGTACAAGTAAATATATTTTTAATTGCTGAAAAGGAATGCGACAATGACGTAACTTCTAATTTTAATGAACTTCAAGAGGCATATTTAGAGTTATTAAAAGATTAGCATGCTATAATAAAGCAATATAGAGCTTTAAGAAAGAAATTTGCTGAAAACTTGAAGAACACGGAAGTATTAGAAAAAAGAAAACGTCAGCCTTAATAAACAAGTAGACGATATGAAAAAGAAAGTGACTATAGATAAATCTGAACAAATTAGTCAATTGAAACAAAGGATTAATATTCTTTCAGCAGATTTATCAACATTTACTGAAAGTACAAAACAGATGAACGATATGATTGGAAAATATAAACACCCTAATGATAAAAGTGGTTTGGGGTTCACTAGTAGCTATGTTCGTCAGAATAATAGTTTTGTTCCTAACAAAAAGGAAAAGAAACAGCTTTCTTAATATTATTCGAGGAACGATTGTAAGATTAACCCTACAGGACCCAAGAAAATATGGGTACCTAAGAAAGACATAATATATACTGTAGATCTCCTTTCTTGAAAAAAGCAACCAGCACCAATGGTACTTGAACAGTGGATGCTCGCGACAAATGACAAGAAGAAGGTCTATGTTCCTAGACCTCAAAAATAAGCAAGGAGGATTAGTAACTTTTGGAGACAACCAGCAGGGCAAAATAGTTGAAATCGGCAAAGTTGGTAAAGATTTATTTGCATCTATTGATAATGTTCTGGTAGTTGAAGGTTTAAAGCATAATCTGATTAGTGTAAGTCAATTATGTGATTCTAGTTTTGAAATATTCTTTAATCAAAATCTCTGTGTAGTTAAAAACAAGGACGGTTCCATATTCTTTTATGCTAAGAGATGAAACAATCTCTATAAGATTAACTTAGAAGATTTGAAAAGCCAAAATATTTCATGTTTTATATCAACAAATGAAGAAAAACTGATTTGGCATAAAAATCTAGGTCATGTTAGTTTTAATCATATTTCCAAGTTGGTTAAAGATGATTTGGTAAGAGGATTACCAAAAATAAGTTTTAACAAAGATTTCTTTTGTGAGAGTTGTAAAAAAGGAAAACAAGTTAAAACATCTTTTTCTTCTAAAAATGTTGTAACTTCGGCTGGACCTCTAGAGTTGTTACATATAGATTTGTTTGGTCCAACTAGAACACTAAGTCTTGGTGGAAAGAAGTATGGTCTCGTAATTGTTGATGACTTCACTAGATTTTGTTGGATATTGTTCTTATCACATAAAGATGAATCTCTTAAGTGCTTTAAAGTTCTATCCAAAAAGTTACAAAATGAAAAAGGAATTTCTATCGCTGAAATTAGGAGTGATCATGGTGGAGAATTTGAAAATGAAAAATTCAGAATGTTTTGTGAAGAGAACGGAACTTTCCATAATTTCTCTACTCCTAGAACTCCACAACAGTATGGAGTTGTAGAAAGAAAGAACAGGATGATTCAGGAAATGGCAAGAACCATGCTATGTGAAATGAATCTTCCTAAGTATTTCTGGGCAGAAGCTGTAAATACAGCTTGTTATATTCAAAATAGAATACTTTTGCTACCACTCTTAAATAAAACTCCATATGAGTTATGGAAAGGAAGGAAGCCAAATATCTCTTACTTCCATTCGTTTGGTTGCAAATGTAATATATTGAATACAAAAGAAATATTGGATAAATTTGATTTTAAGATCAGTTCAGGAATTTTTCTAGGATATTTGATGTCTTCTAAAGTTTATAGAGTTTATAATCTTGTTTCTAAATCTGTTTAAGAATCTATGCATGTTAAGTTTAATGATGATTCTCATCCAGATAGAAGAGACAATTCTGATGATGAAACTCTATCTGCTCCCTTAGTTGATAAACTAGACATGTCACCACCAGATGTTCCACCTGATAGGGTATAAGATATTCCTAAAAACCTTAGTCTTAGAAAAAGTCTGGAAGTACAAATCTTCTCACCCAGAAATCCTGACTATAGGCAAAACTTCAGAAGGAGTGAGAACTAGGTCTAAATTTAGAAGAGAGGCAAATGTAGCTTTTGTTTCCGAATTAGAACCTAAGAAAATTGACGAAGCTCTTCAGGATGAAGCTCGGATTTTAGCCATACAAGAGGAGTTAAATCAATTATGAGGGATAAAGTTTGGTCTTTAGTTCCTAGACCATCCAATAAGTCTATCTTAGGAACTAGATGGGTTTTTAAAAATAAAGTAGATGAATCAGGAAGAGTAAATCGTAACAAAGCTAGATTAGTAGCTCAAGGCAATAATCAACAAGAAGGAATAGACGATAATGAAACCTATGCTCCTGTAGCTAGATTAGAAGCTATTAGGATTTTGCTTGCATATGTTGTTTTTCATGATATAAAACTGTTTCAAATGGATGTGAAAAGTGCCTTTTTGAATGGTTTTATATATGGAGAAGTTTATGTAAAGCAACCTCCTGGTTTTGAAGATTATGATAAACTATATTATATTTATAGACTTCATAAAGCTTTGTATGGATTAGAACAAGCACTTCATGCTTGGTATGATTGTCTAAGTTCATTTTTGATTAGAAATGACTTTATTAGAGGTCAAGTAGATAAGACACTATTTAGAAAATGTATTAAAAATGATTTCATTGTAGTATAGATATATGTAGATGATATTATTTTTAGTGTAACTTCTAAGAAGCTATGTTCCAGTTTTGAAAATCTTATGAAAAGTGAATTTGAAATGAGTATGATGGGTGAATTGAAATTCTTTCTTGGTTTACAAATTAAGCAAACCGAAGAAAAGATTTTTATTCATCAATAGAAATATATCAAAGAATTATTAGTCAAATATGAAATGGAAAAAGTCAAACCTATGTCAACCCCTATGTATCTTTCAATTCTTTTATCTAAGGATGAAGCAGGTAAGAACGTTGATCAAACTCTTTTTAGAGGAATTATTGGCTCTTTACTTTACCTAACTGCAAGCATACCTGATATAATGTTTAGTGTTTGTTTGTGTGTAAGATTTCAAGCAGATCCTAGAGAATCTCATTATATTGCTGTTAAAAGAATATTGGGATACTTATCAGGTTCTACTGATCTTTGTTTAATGTATAAGAAAGGTAAAGATTTTAGGTTAATTGGCTACTGTGATGCTAATTACGCTGGAGATAGGATTGATAAGAAGAGTACAAATGGAGGTTGTCACTTTCTTGTTCGTAATCTAATTTCTTGATCAAGTAAGAGGCAAAGTTCACTGGCTATATCTACTACAGAAGCTAAATATATGTCATCTGCAAGCTGTTGTTCACAGACGTTATGGATTAAGTATCAGTTAGAAGATTACTCCATACAAGAAGAACAAATTTCAATCTTCTATGACAACAGAAGTGCTATCAATCTATCAAAGAATCTAATACAACACTCAAGAGCAAAGCATATTGAAGTTAGACATCATTTTATACGAGACTATGTACAGAGAAGAATCATTAGTCTATGATTTATTGAGACAAATCATCAATAGACGGATTGATCGCGGCTCTGTCGTTCGATTTAAGAATCGACCTTGGAAACCGATCAAAATAAAATATTTCCAAGATTGCAGCACGCTGAACCTCGGGTCGTCTTTCTCAATGGAATCACTTGGGAATTAATCCTAAGACTAGCCTAAGTTGAATTATGCAATTAAAGTAATTTAAAAGGGGGGGTTTTGCTTGATTGATTAAAATTAAGGAAATAAAAGTAGAAAGAATATTTTTGGATTTTTGGGAAATTAATCAATTGGAAATAACTAAGATTGTAAACAAATTTTCGAAAGATCAACCTTAAAACTATTTAAGTCCAGGAATTTAATTAATCAACTCGATCAATTAAATCTTGTTAAAAACCTTAGTGTATGATATGGACTAATTCATGCAAAAAGTCAACCGGATAAACACAATCAACTCAACCAAACACAACTAGGCAGATCAAGTAAATTAATGCAAACCCGAATGACATACATGAGACTTCATGTATTTCGGCACAGAATTCAAACACAAACAATCCAAATCACAAATCATGGTTTAACATCCGATTAAACTATAACCGGATTCATCCAAACGTATACCGCAATCTCCAACTCGGAGGGTTTACAATAATACGACTGAAATCTAAAACGATGA
>JAOTBA010000204.1:13669790-13681603 GCA_025629845.1 Erythroxylum squamatum
ATTATGCCCAAATAGTTATATGGGCTATGTACAATGCATGCTCAATGACAATCCCGGGGACTTTACCAACTTCATATCTTATGCCCATTTTCATTTCATAATTCAATCATTTAATCATGTGAATATCTTTATCCCTGAACATACTCATACCTTTGGTACACTAGTAACTTTCCATTTTTATCCCACTGAAAACTCGACATCATCTCTCTCTCTATGATTTCCTTAACTCTAATCCTATGTTTGTTCATCCCCAATTTTCCAAAAATATTCAAAGGGAAAACAAAGTATATATTTCTTTATCACTTTAAAAATTTATGTACTCTTCTCCTGTACGTATTCAATGATCTTTCTACTCAAAATCATCTCTACACCATCATATCACATAAGAATCCCCAAATATGTAAAATCACATTTAAAAACCATCCATTTTATCTCATGAAAATGACCACTTTTTCCATGACTATTTTATGTCAGATAAACCATCCATTTTATCTCATTTTCAGGCTTCTCATAAGGATTAACACGATACTTACTTGTAAAACTCCAAAATCTTCAATCAACACAAAGCCTTAACTTTCATGCAACTTATGTACTTCGTCTTACAGAGGGTTTGGGTCAGGTTTTCTTGAGGTAAAAGAAACAGATGACAAAGTGGTAACAGTAGAAGATAAGGGTAAGCATAGTTTACCCTTGGTGGAGTTTTTGATGAAAAACTCTCTGTTAAAGATACACTAAGGGAAGAAACTTCAAGAGAAAGGAATGAAGGCCCGTACAGTAACCTGTCTTTCAAGGTTACTTAAAAATCAACTTTTAAAGCTGGGACACCTGTCCATTTCTTAGCCACTTATCCACTTCTAGATTTTTCCATAAAGCATCATTTCGGGTTAACTTTACATGTTCTTTCTGACCCCGATACTGAAGTTATTTTACAACACTTTCTTCTAGAAACATGTTCCCCTATGTTTTATGTTTCCATTGACACAATTTAGTTCAGTAATTCAAAAGATATACTTCAAACATTTTTGCACTTCTCTTGTCCAAAACAGTATACTATACACAACTTCCATCTAAAATGTAAACATTTTAGAGACTGAATTAGCTTCCAATTTCTTCATACCATTTATAGCTCCATGTCTCTAGTTTACCAAAAAACAAAAATCATCTCATTTAGAGCTCTACAGATCAAGATATCATCAAAATACTGAAATATGTTCCATAGAATAATATCAGTTCATAATATTTAATATCACACTCACTGTACCCGTCCCATGTTTTTCACTTATATTTTTCAATTCATTTCAAATAGCTATGATATTTTTAGTAGAGATGTATAGCAGTGTCTTACGAACCCAATGGTTCAAGAATCAGGTCATTTGGGGGTCTAGAGAGGAAGTTATGACCAAAAGAAGCACCCATGTTTATGACCTCAATCAAATTGAACCTATTTTGGCACGATTTCCATAACTTTCACAAACAATGTCGGATTGATCTCATTTTTAGACTATTGGAAAGAGTACTTCGATATCTACAACTTTTATGAAGACCTCGAAGACAAATTATATCTCTTGAAGGATCAAAAAAGGAACAGAAGATAGAAGATGAATAGTAACTAAGACGATAGCATGAACAGTAACTAAGACGATAGGATGAACAGTAACTTCGTCTTATATGAACAGTAACTTCGTCTTATATGAACAGTAACTAAGACGAAGTGGATGAACAGTAATTTCGTTTTGGACGAACAGTAACTAAGACGAAGTGGATGAACAATAACTTCGTCTTAGATGAACAACAACTAAGATAAAGTGGATGAACAGCAACTAAGACGAAGTGGATGAACAGTAACTTCGTCTTAGATGGACAAAAACTAAGACGAAATGGATGAACAGTAACTTCGTCTTAGATGGACAGTAACTAAGATGAAATGGATGAACAGTAACTTCGTCTTAGATGAACAGTAACTAAGACGATGTTTTCTTCCTTCTTTGATTTCCTTCGTCTTACTTTTGCATCGTCTTACTTCTGCTTCGTCTCACTTTGCTTCGTCTTACTTTGCTTCTAAAGCATCTCCACTTATAAAGATCATAACTTTTGACTTAGATGTCCAAAATTTTCATACTATATACCGTTGGAAAGATAAAAAAAAGATCTATAACTTTAAGAAGGCAACTTTGCCAAAATCTATCTAGATTAAATCCAGATTTTCTCCCGAAATTAGAACATGAATTTTACACTTAGCTCCCAATGTATTGCACCCAGTTCTCAACTTCATGAAATTTTTGAGACTCTTTGAGACAGAATTGAAATTCGATGTCTTCATAAGAAATGTAGTTATATGTTTCTAGTTTAATCTAAATTAAGAATCATCTCATTTGAATAACTAAAGAAAAAGTTATGGCTAACAAACCGAAGCACACTCAGTGAACATTTTCCATATTACTACCAATTTTGTTTCCAAATCTTTCCTTATCACAACTCAACCAAGATCACTCTTTCGACTCCCTCTACTTCTCATTTTCAATAAAATCATATTTAAAAACAATCATACCCGGAAGTTGTCAATGTATGCATGTACCATTTTTTGTGTGTGCAAACATTCAATATTTATGTCCATATATGCTAACATTATGCATGAGAAAGAAAAATGCATTTCCTTAATCTCTCTTTGAGCTCCCATCTACTGAAATTTTGGGTCCTAACCCTTCATATATGGACGGGATGTTACATAAAGGGTTGTAGACAAGCTTCTTGTGACACTTCCCGAAAGGTACGAGTCAAAAATTTTATCACTTGAAGTTACTAAAGATCTATCAAATATAACATTTGTAGAGTTACTAAACGCTCTTCAAGTTGTGGACCAAAGAAGAATAATGAGAGATGGAGAAAATAGTGATAAGGTCGAAGGAGCATACATGGTCAAGACTTTCTCTTCAAAGGATAAAAGTAAAATTCTCCAATGTACAAATCGTAAGAAGCCCAACCATGAAGAGAAGGATTGTTGGCACAAAGAAACAACAACGCTTCAACTACAAGAGATTTGGACATTTACAAAAAAAATGTAGATTTTAAAATGAAGAAGAAACACACATGACACAAGTGGCACAATAAGAAACTCTTTTTTAGATTTGTTGGAGAGAAGTGCACCATGGAGAGATGTGCTCTAATATCTATAAGTTGATGATAATGTGCATTAACAAATTTGAAGACAAATGCACTATACTAGGAAAGCGTGCTTCATTCTTGAAATTTTGAATTAAAAGGGAATGTTGATAATTAATTTAAAATTTTAGAGTTGTTAAAATTTCTTTATAATAGGTCTTAGTTTATCTTTAATCTTATTTTATAAGCCAGATTTGTTGGCTGAAATATTTATTTTAATTTTTTATATTTCGCCTATATAAGGCAATCAAATTTAATAATAAAATAACTTAAGTATTACATATTCCTTAATCTTTTATCTTATTTCGTCTTCTATTTTTTTTTAACTCCAACACATTTCACTGAAGGCCTCCAATAGTTTTGATGAGTGCAATTAGCTGAAAGAAAGCTAACAGCCATAAGAAACCATAGGCTTATCTAGAAACAAGCTTAATCCATTACACGTTCAGGATTCAGAGATTGGGACCCAAACTCCAAAATAATGGGACCTGGCAGGTTAGGGAATCTGAGTTTTGCCGTACCAAACTAGCTAATTGTTTAACGACATTTACTACAGATACAAACATTTTGGTAGAAATTAATGGCAGGAAGAAACAGGGATAGTGGCGATTCAGAAGCGTAGATTTTCAACTTTCTTCCTTTTGTGATAGAGCATTTGCAGTCCGTGTATATCGATAGATGTAAACGTGAGACCTACAATTTTTCAGACAAACAAGTTATTTTTTTATTTTTCTGGGTGCGCTTTAAATCCCTGAATTGACAGCTCCTGCTGGAACTGATACGATAAGGAATTGATGGCTGCCGCGAGTGGTTTTTAGGACTTATGAATTTCAACTGAGGTTCTTCTGGCCTTGTCAGGAATTTGTCCTTCTTATTTGTCCTCAAATTGCTTTTCAGGCTCAGTCCTCATTCCAATGATCATCCCTGAAACGGGTCTCCATGATGACTAGTAACTCTCTTTCAACTGAAGAGCAGACCACACGCATTTGTAGTAGAGAAGCTTAGCATTATGTGATCGTTCATGATTATGGGCTTACACTGGTCAACGACAGACTATTTCGTCCTTTTCTCTCAATTCTCAAATTCAGCATTTGGATAAGTACTCGGGGACTCCATAGGATATGTAAAGGAATTACATCAAAATTCTTTCCTTCAACATCAACGAGAACTATCCCTTTTCTAATTGTCTACCTAGATTAGGTTGTTCTTTTTCTTCATTTCGTTCAGGAACCAATCAAAGTTAGAGAAAAGAACCATTTTCCTCCCTAAACCTCTTTGGAAATACAACTTGAAGGCCCAAAAGAAGTTCTCTATGGCACCTGTAAGCAGTAAATGCAGAAGAGAAACTAACCGAATATGGACAGTTGAGGAAGACCAGAAACTGGCAGAGGTCGTTAGAATTCATGGTCCAAGGAGGTGGAGAATGGTTGCAGCCAAAGCAGGTACTTGCCATAACTCTCGTTAAATGATTCTGAACATATTTCGTATCTGTTGAACGTATAAATTTCAATGTAAAAATTTCAGGTCTGAATAGATGTGGCAATAGTTGCAGATTAAGATGGGTGAATTATCTGAGACCGAACATAAAAAGAGGAAACATTTCAGACCAAGAAGAGGACTTAATACTCAGGCTTCATAAGCTCCTTGGAAACAGGTAACAGCTGATACCTTAGGATTCCCTTGCTTGCTGCTTTCTTCACTGTCAGGATAGCTAGGAATAGAACTAGTGTTCCATAGATAATCAATTCCATAATGCCTTTAGGTGGTCTTTGATCGCGGGAAGACTGCCTGGTCGTACAGATAATGAGATCAAGAACTATTGGAATTCTCATTTGAGCAAAAAGATAAAACAGAATGAGAAGCAAAAAATATGCTCAACATCGAAAAGGAATGATTTAGAAAAAGAAAAGGTACATGAAATCAAGATAGCCACAAAGGGAATCGATGAAGGAACCTCCAAAAGAGAGATCGACCCACAATGCAGCTTTGTAGGCGGCGATCCGTTGTATGATTTTTCAGTAGAGGAACCTTTGAACATAGAGCTGATGAGTAAGTTCTTCGAGTGGGACGAAACCTGGTTTGAGTTTACATGAGTGTTTCAAGCTTTATTCTGTTTTAATGAATGAACTACTTGTAGCTGTGCATCTTTTCCTTCTATAATATTATTGCCAATAAAATCTGGATGTGCAAGATAAGTAGCAGTTACAACTTCCTATATACTTCTCTCTCAATCTTTCAGTTCCCAATCAAAGTTCATCATTCTGTATAATCTTATACAACACGATGGTTTTCCCTTTGACGAGTGAAAGAAAACATATTTCTTTTGATGCTTGAAAAATCTTAAGAATTGAAAGTTTAAAGTAAGACGAAAGCAAAGATTTTTAACTTGCCAAATAGAGAACATATTTGATTTTTATTGGTACGGAGTCTAGTGGTAGCGATGGAAAAGAGGAAAAGTGAAGAACTGCAGATTCATCATTTCAGCAACAGAATAGTGAATGTGACATAAAAGAGGAAGCTAAGAAGGTTTTGTCTCCAATAATCTACCCATGTGCTGACAAAAAAGTTCTTGCTTTACCTGCTTTCTATGTAAAACTCGTTGACTTTTTTTTTTCCCCGAACCCACTAAGACGAATGGGAGAACACCACAGCTGCATTAGATGGAAGTAGCAGATCCTACCACCATCTTTTATTTTTGTAGACATTTTTTCTATTTTAACCATGGATAAGGGAATTATATTCAATTAATCTTATCACACAAGATAATCTAAATATTAGTACACCTAACATTTTTCTCCATAAGAGTTCTAGTTTTCACAAAAGATAAATTGTCTAGAGTATCTTCATCTTCAAAAGCTACAACTATAATTGAAAATTATTCACTATTATCTTAGCAAAACTTGGAATATAAGAATAGTCCATTTTCTCATTTGCGAACTTGTTAATCTTTCTTAACAAAACCATTCATAACGAATACATGATCCATGCGAAGATAGAACTTATTATACCATTTTAGACCAGTCGTAATATAAAAAGAGTTCAATGTTGTGAGTTAAGATTGTTAGTTTATGTCCTACAGCTAATCAGTTTGGTTGCAGTTTAGTGACAATTACTTAAAGACATTCTTTTTCATGTACACGTTTAGATATATACGATAAAGTTTATGGGATAAATTATAAATTGCAATTAAAATTATAATAAGATTATAATTTTGAGACTCATATTGCATATATTATCTCTAAATTGTTCCTAGTTATTGTTCTATTAAGACATGTCATTAATATAACGTAAAAAGACTAGCACATGTTCCTTATAAAGGAAGTGTTCAATCTCATAAATTAAAATATGAGATATTTAATAAGGATCAATATGAGATATTATATATTATTTGAGCATAATTGATATTTAATTAGAATTATCTGTAATTCTAATTAAATTTTATTTGAAATTGAAATTGAAACTGAAACTGAAATTCAAATTCAAATTCAATTGTATTACTAAAATATCTAAAACTTATTATAAATAGACTTAAGCTCTAACGAAGCTAGCACTTCTTGTTTAATCCTCTCTATAAGAGTTGCAGAGTTCTCTCAACCTGTTTTGTAGATATTGTTAGAGGTCGGATACTTGTGCCACTATGATGGTTGAGATGGTCCAATTTTAAAAACAATTTGTAGGATACGACTAAAAAAGGATCAAGCTTTGGAATAAGGTACGAATTAAGATTCATGCTTTATTATAATTTAATTGTTAATCATTGTATAAAATTAATATGATCTTGGTTTTCAGAAAATCATAATACAAAAAGTTTCATAATTATGTCCCTGCAGTCAGGATTAGATCCTGTCCCGATTTTTCAACAGTGGTATCAGTGCAAACTTTAATTTTGTAACTTAATTAAATTAATTAATTGTTATTGACAAAATTTTGGAATTGAAATTACAAACCAGAATTTCTAAAATTAGATTAGATGTGCTTCATGAATAATTTCATAAACCTTAAAATCATATTTAGATATGATTTTTAAAATGAAAAGTTTGTAATCTTACATTCAATTTAGAATTCAAAAGTTGATAGCCTAAGCCTTCAAGTCGTAGCCACCTCTTAGTTATATATAGGTTTATAAATCCCAGTTCAACTACAATTAAGATAGGAAATAAAGTCTCAATAATCCTTATGGATTATTGCAGAAGTTTCTCTACATAGTTTGGTTTATGTGGATTAGCAATTATTTTGTTGTTACGCGATTAGAATTGTTGGTAATTATTTTGAAGAGAGATGCTTGAGTTAATAAGAAGCATAGTGTAACATCCCAACATATACCCTGGAAGTATTATAGCATATCTAGGGTATATTAAGAAACGAACATAATGAATTAAATACATATAAGTATAGTAAGACATATAATGGTACTTAATGTGCAAGATAAGGGTAAATGGATAATTTGTTCGCTTCGACATGGACATACATACTTAGACGTGAAATATGTATAGAAAATTTTGATATGTTTGTTTGTATTATGAGTGTGATGTGAGGGGAATTGACAAAAGAAGTATTCCATAAGTAAATGGGATGTTTTTGTGGTTAAATTGGATGTATTTTTGCGTTGCTCTTGCATGATAAGACTTAAGTTAGTTGATTTGGGATGGGAACCTCGCTGACTGGATAGGTTCCACTAAACAAACTTCTGTAATTTGGCCATATCTTGGCCTGTAGACCTTCAAATTGGATCATTCCAATTGGAGATTAAACTGGAGACATAGGACAAAAAATTTCATAAAGGAATAGAAATCTGATTCTGCCTCTAAGAGTTTTGAATTCTATTTTGAAGTTGAGTTCTAGCTACCATCCTTGTTTTCAAACAACCTATAGTTTTTGGGGTATAACTCCCAAGATAATTAACCAAATTGCATGAAATTTATGCCATTAGAAACTTAAGATATAGGGGAATGAAATAAATTGATAAGATTATAACTTAATGTGGGAATTAAAGGAAGAAAAAGCACCAATATGCAATTTTCCTAAAGTCAATAAAATTGTAACACATGGTCTAATAGAATTGTAACACATGGTCCAATGCAATTGTAACATAGGGTCCAATATAATTTTAACACATAGTCTAATAGAATTGTAACAAGTGGTTGATGGGATTGTAACACGTGGTCCAATAGGATTGTGACATGTGGTCCAATGAGATTGAAACATATGTCTAAGACTAGAAAATTCATGAAAAGGCATATGGAGAGGGAAGACGGACGACACTTTGAAGGCTTAAATTCATTTTTTTTCTCTACTCCATTTGACCTTCTTCATCCCATCATTTTTGACTTGGTGATTCAAGCAAAGCTAAAGAGGAATGGAAGGAAAATCATTAGAAGAACTACTTTGTCAATTTTAAGGTTTGGGACTTCACTTAGTTAATTTCTGTATTTTTATACATTTGAATGTTTAAAAAGAGTCATTTAGATGTGGAATGGTTTTTAGGATGCTACTTTGGTGCTATTTTTCTGTTATCTTGTACAGAATTGATTGGATATGACAAGAGATTATCGTATAGTGGAATTCTGTCTAGGGTTTGTTAAACTAGTCACTTTGTTTGGGTCATAAATCAGCCTATAAACCTCTAAATTTGGTGATTTTAGTTGCATATGAAAACTAAGACATATAACTAGAAATATCTAGAAGAGACTCTGACTTAATTCGGGCTTTATGACATTAGAAATTGTGATAGAAAATGGTGACTTGATGCTGCCTCTGTTTTGGAGCAGCATGTGATATTTGGCCTACAACTTATGTGTCAGAGGTCCAAAGGGCCCGATTTTTAACGCTTTACAACCTAGAGACACAGATGGACAAATGTCTAGAAGACTATGAAACTTAGTTCTGAATTTTTTTCTGTAAGAATATTAAGGAAGAACTAGACTTCATCATGTGATTTGTTCCCGGACTGATAGTTTGCCTATTTTTAGACCACTTTGGGATTTAGCTCAAATTGAACTGTTTTAAGTTTTTTTCGTTTTCAATTTTTACTAAATCTTATCTAAACCTTTTCGAATGTGTATGAAACTTTTCGAACACCTAGTAGTAAATGAAATAGGAATTACCACATGTGAATTGGGAGACTGAACATTGGAATATAAGATTGAGCATAATGCATTCCAAAGAAAATTTACATGTATATAAATGATTTGTATGCATATTCATTACTCTTATGTGTATAAATATACAAGTGTGATTTTGATACCCTTTTGATAGTAGTAATCTATGAATTACATGTATGAATGCAAATATATATTTTATGACTTAAAATGTATATCATATGATTTGCTAATATATGAATTGTGAAATTTGCAAATGGTTAAAGGAATATTATAGTGCCTGCTCTATTGTCTTGGTTGTGGATAGATAGGCATGCTTATAGGGTTACAGTGCAGCTGCTACAGTTTGACACCACCGGTGTCCATAGTTTGATACCTTCGGGTTGTTAGACCCCGAACTTTTTGTGAAAGATTAGAGCTATTGAATGGAGAATTTTGGTGATTAGTCACGAGTAAAGAACAAATGAATGAAAGTTTTGAACCAAGAAATGCTAGACAAGAGTAAAGTGCAGAATGAGAAACGTGGATAGATTCATGATTTGCTACGGTGTTTTTGGTGGATAAGGGATTTTGGAAATAGGAAGAATCAAGGTAAAAGTTAGCAGTAAAATGAAAGCAATATTTGTGTGGTAAGTTGGTGAAGAATATAAACATACGTGTATGTTCTGTTATTAGTGTTCGTGATAAATCATGGATTTTAATTTCCTTATGGAGGATATTGATTTGAAATGAAATGGAGAACGAGGATTGAATGAAGTAGAAAGAGTGATCTTGGCATGAGTTATGTTAAGGAAAGATTTTGAAACAAATTAGCAGTGATCTGGAAAATATTCACTGAGTATGCTTCGGTTTGTTAGCTATAATGTTTTCTCTAGTCGTCCAAAAGAGGTGATTCTTAATTTGGATTAAACTAGAAATATATGGCTACATTTCTTATGAAGACATTAGATTTCAACTCTGTCGCTAAGGGTCTCAAAATTTCATGAAGTTAAGAATTGGGTGCAGTACGTTGGTGTATAAATGGAAAATTCATCTTTGGACTTTAGGGGAAAATTTGGGATTGATATAAATAGATTTTGGCAAAGTTACCTTCTGAAAAGTTGTAGATCTTTCTTTTATCTTTCCAACGGTATATAGTATGAAAATCTTGGACATCTGAGCTGAAAGGTATGATCTTTATAAGTGGAGATGTTCTGGAAAGAAAGGTAAGACGATGCAAAAGTAAAAAGGAAGAAAACATCGTCTCAGTTACTGTTCATCGTCTCAGTCACTGTTCATCGTCTCAGTTACTGTTCAACGTCTCAGTTTTGCATTGTCTTAGTTTTGTTCCGTCTTAGTTTTGCTTCCGTCTCAGTATGACGTCAGCATCGTCTTAGTATGAAGTCAACATCATCTTAGTTTTGTTCTGTCTTAGTTTTGCTTTCGTCTCAGTATGATGTCAGCATCGTCTTAGTTTTGTTCCGTCTTAGTGTTGCTTCCGTCTCAATATGACGTCAGCATCGTCTTAGTCAGCATCGTCTTAGTTTTGTTCCGTCTTAGTTTTGCTTCCGTCTCAGTATGACGTCAACATCGTCTTAGTATAACGTCAGCATCGTCTTAGTTTTGTTTCGTCTTAGTTTTGCTTCCGTCTCAATATGACGTCAGCATCGTCTTAGTATGACGTCAGCATTGTCTTAGTTTGACTTCAGCATCGTCTTAGTTTGACCTTTTGCTTCCTTCTTCTGTTCCATTTTTAACCCCTTTTAAAGGCCAAATCTCACTTCGAGGTCTTCATGAGAGTTGTAGCTCTTGAAGTTTTCTTTCAAACTATCTAAAGAACACCTCAATATGATATCTGTAGGGAAAGTTATGACAATTTTCCCAACCTTGTATCATATGATGATGTCATCTTCGTCTTCAAATGACGTCATATCATCTGTTCCTATTTTTTACCCTTCAGATGATAGAATTTGTTTCCGAGGTCTTCATGAAAGTTGTAGAGCTTAAAGTTCTCTTTCAAACCATATAAAGAAAACCTTAATAAGAAATTTCTACAGAAAGTTATGGCTATTTCCCCGAAACAGGTTTAGTATCATTGAGGACAAAAACATGTTTGATTCTTTTGGCCATAACTTCTTCTATAGACACTTGAATGACTTGATTCTTAAACCATTGGACTCGTAAGACCTCGCTCTACATATATAACAAAAATCATAGTCATCTGAAATGAATTGAGAAAGATTGAGTGAAAAAGAGTGGAACAGGTTCAGTGAGTGTGTTCTTAAGTAATATGAACTGGTGTTATTCCACTGAACATACTTCAGTATTTTGATAATTTCGGGATCATTAGAACTCCAAATGAGATGATTTCTGATTTGTGGTGAACTAGAGATATGGAGCTACAAATGGTATGAAGAAATTGGAATCTAATTCAGTCTCTAAGATGTTTAAATTTCAGATGGAAGTCGTGCATAATAAACTGTTATGAACAAGAGCAGTTCAAAAATGTTTGAAGTATATCTTTTGAATCACTGAACCAAATTGAATGATTTTGGAGGCATTAGAAACTTAAGACAA
>JAOTBA010000204.1:13709789-13721818 GCA_025629845.1 Erythroxylum squamatum
TTATAACATATATATATAACACTTATTTTACATCATTTCTTATTTCTAAATTCCACTGAAAAATCGGGGTCCAACATCCTCTTCTCAAATATCTTTAATTTCTCTTCATGTTACTTTTTGAAAATCATAAAATTCCCAACTATAAATTCCTTCCAAATTGATAAACCTATTGTATCTCTCGTTTTTAATCCTTATATTCCTCTTTTTTCCTAAACAAATTTACGTAGGTGATAGCTCTCTTAGTGTAAACTAACTTTCACCTCTCTTGTAGAATCTCCTCTAACTATGGAACCTATTAAGATTCCAATTTCACCTACTCCATCTTCTCCACTTTATCATACGTTTCGTTGGTTTACCTGCATAAGTCATCCCTCTATTCTTTTTCTAAGTTATGTATTTTATATCATTACACCTTATGGGCCTCATATATATCGAGAGAGTATTTATAATCTTTTATTACAAAAAGTAATGACAAAAGAGGTTTAAGGTCTTATTGATCAACATACATGGGATCTAGTTGACTTACACTTTGACAAACTGATTATTAATTGTAAATAAGTTTATAAAATCAAGAATTGTGCATATGGTTCTATTAAATGATATAAAGGTTGACTTGCTATAAAAGGCTTTACATAGGAATATGACATTAACTATAAAGAAACTTTTAGTCCAGTAATTGGTCATTATAATGCAACGAAAGTTATTTTAAATAGATGTTAAGAATGCATTTTTTATTGGCGACTTATAAAGATGGAAAAATTGTCTATAGGTTTGGCAAAATTAACTAAGGCTTTACGAGACTAGCCTAAGTTGATCGGGCTTCGTGTTGGGATTTTAAGTGAAACAATGTCGTTTTGAGTGAAATAATATCATTTTTAAATTTTAAAAGTAAAAAATATATATTTGATCGAGCCTGATTAATGTTAGGCTTTAGCTTGGACCTAGATCATTAGGACTAGTTGGGCTTAAGGCCAAGCTCAAGCTTGAACACGTTTTTTGGGGTCTAGCATTGCCATCTTTGATCGTCTAGCTTATTATGACCTAAAGTCAATAGGCCCAACCTGAGTTGATTGAGTTTTAGGCGAGGCTAGAGCTTTATTTTAAAATTTTAGGCTTTGAGTTAGGAATGGGTTCGAGTTGCCTGACTTGAAGCTCAAATTTTTTAAGTTGATGTTATTTTTAATTTTAAAATTAAACATATTTAATCGAGCTTAGCCCAAGCCCAATCGGGCTCAGACTTAAGCCTGGAGCCTTATGCCCATTTAAGTAGTTCAAGCCTATTGCCAATGTTGGCCCCGTTTTCGAAGCCCAACTATCGATCTAGAGTCAAAAAGCGTGAGCGGGTTTCCTTGTAGGGTTATCTCAACGAACCCTCACTCCCTTTCGATCAATCTTTTTGAATTCAACACCAAAGGCTACAATTTTTTTATTGGAAGGTATAAAAATGTGTTAGGAATCCAATGCTTCAAGAATCGCCTCAATCGGAGGTCGGACGAAGAAGTTATGGTCAAACGAATCCAATATGTTCGTGTCTTTACTCATATTGTACATGCCTTTGCGCAATTGCCATAACTCTCACTACAGATGTCCGATTGACTTCATTTTTGGATGATTTGACAGAGGACTTCTAAATCTACAACTTTTGTGAAGACCTTGAAGACAAATTCTATCTTTTGAAGGATAAAAAATGGAACAGAAGATATAAGATGAACAGTGCATAAGAAGATGCACAATACTAAGAAGATGAACAGTGCATAAGAAGATGCACAAAACGAAGAAGATGAACAGTGCATAAGAAGATGCACAAAACTAAGAAGATGAACAGTGCATAAGAAGATGCATAAAATTAATAAGATGAACAGTGCATAAGAAGATGCACAAAACTAAGAAGATGAACAGTGCATAAAAAGAAAGGTTTCTACAGGGTCTTCCTCACATCACCAAAAGTTTTGAATCACTAACTACATTCTCCAGAGCATCAGCACTTATAAAGATCATAACTTTAATTACATATTAACATTATAAACAGAAGCTTACACAAAATACAACGCATATAAGATGCTCATGTTTGATATGCCTATAAAGCTAGCCAAATGTTACTAACTTAATACAAAAGACTCCTAGATATCTTGGAGTATCCAAATGCCTTGCAAGGATCACTGATCTTCTCGATCTGCACCTTAGGAGTGGGAAAAAATATTGAGTTGAGCTACACAGCTTAGTGGCTAATATATTTATAGCCATTGAAGATGAGCCACACAATCAAACATATATATATAAACATTCATATAGGCATACACTTCACAATGAAATTTCAGCATTTACAATTTCAATTAAAAATATCATCACATAGGACATAATGGATGTAACTCACATTGAAGCATAACACTCAAAATGTCATCATAACTTAGCATATCAAACTGTAAATGTACATACAATTGGCTCTAGGGTTCCGTGGAACAAAACAGAGAAACCGAAGTTTACACCGTGAACCAAACAAGTCCGCTTTTCAGATCTCGTGGGCCACAAGCGGGCAGCCGGGAGAAGGCTTTATGTCAACGTGCACTTGACTACGAAACGGTTCCTCTCTTGCCAAAACACAATCAAATCTCATGCTTCATTCAATCATTCACAATCACATTTTCTCATGCTTTTTCTTATACAAAATGCCATGAATCAATTCAATGGCATAACATGGTCATACACACCATTCAATTTGTTTTATCACAATGTCAAACATCATAATGCAATTTCCACATCACAACATTTCAAGCAAGTCATTTTAACACATAATACACACACAAGGCATTTTTCCCATTACACAATAACTACAAATAAATTACCCACCTTATAATCTTGAAAATCCAAATTCAATTGTGCCCTTCCTCTTGCTCTTGGGTAGGTTGTTATTGATTTCCTAACACAACCAAAATTCTCATTTAATTCCAATTCAAATGGAAATACCCAAATTTCCATAATCATAAAAAATGGAATTATCACAAATCAAGCTCAAACTTAACCTACTCATAGTCCATATAGGTTAGAAAACCCAAAACCTAACTTAGAAACCCATCTTCTTCCCCCAATCATTCCCAACACAAAATCTGCTTTCTCTCTCTAAACTTCTTCATTCACAACACAACCCATTTCTTCAATAAACAAGAAGAAAAGATGAAGAACTTACCTTAAGAAGCTTGATTCTTCTCTTCTTTCCACGATTTTTCCTCCTTCTTCCCTAGCTTTTTCGAGTTTTTCTTCTCTGCTTCTCTTCTCTCCCTCACGTTTTCTCTCTTTTCTTCTCCTCTTTGGCTGCTAACGACACTCTCCCTTCTCTTCATTAATTCAAGCCCTTTTTGTTTAGTCATTCTCCCCATTTTGCCCTTCACTTACTTAGACTTTCCCATTTTACCCTTCTTTTGTCTTTTATGGTTCTACACCTTTAATCCACTAACTCCACATTAACTCTAGCGAAGTCCCAATCTTTCCAACTAATTTTCAATCTTTATTCATGCCTAGTAAATTAATGACCTAATAAAAATAATTAAACAAACAAACAAGCATACATAAATCATTAAGCAAATAATAAGTAAAATTTAAAACAAATTGGGATCCAACAAAACATGTTTATCACACATCCTTGAAGTCAACATCATCTATATATAATTCTTTTAAATGATTAAACTCATCAATTTCACACTTAAAGTAAACTTTTGTTTGAAGAAAAATATTGACCTCTTTTCTTAGGACAAAATGACCTCAAGTCTAACTCTACTATCATCACACTCTACTTCAAACAATTTATCAAAATCAGATAAGGCTAAAATAGGAGCAGTATAAATTTTTTCTTTAATAAGAGCAAAAGCTTGTTCTTGTTCCTCTTTCCATTTAAATTTATCATTTTTAAGCTCTAAGTTATATGAGTCATAATATTACTAAAGTTTTTCATAATCCTCTTATAGAATGTAGATGACCCATAAAAACTTCCCACATCCCTAACATTTTTAAGTGTAGGTCATTCCCTGATAGTTTTTATTTTATTTTCATCCACCCTAACACCAAATTTTTTTATAATATGCTTAAGAAATAATAAATTTTTAGTCATGAAATGCATTTTTTCTAATTGGCATATAATTTATTATACAATGATTCCTCAAATACCCTTATAAGATGCTCAACTTGTTCATCAATATATTTGTTATAAATAAAGATGTAATCAAAATAAATCACAATAAATTTACCTATGAAAGATCTTAGCACTTAGTTTATAAGGGGTATGAAGATACTTGATGCATTTGTTAATCCGAATGACATAACTAACCATTCATTAATCTATCCTAAATTTTGAATGTAGTTTTTTATTCATCCCTAGGCCTTATTCTTATTTAGTGATAGCCACTTCTAAAGTTAATTTTGGAGAAAACAATTGTCTCACTTAATGACCCAATATATTATCTAACTTTGGGATAAGAAACTTATACCTAATAGTAATTTTTTATTACCCTATTAACAGTACATATCCTCCAATTTCCATCCTTCTTTGACATAATCAAAGTAGAAACAACACATGGACTTATATGTCCATATATGACCCTTCTTAATTAATTCCTCTACTTTCTCCCTTCCATTATCTTGGGTTTGGTGTATTTTGGATTTTAGTATTAGTTTTGTATATGGCTTGGAATGCCATTAATTTATTGTAAGCATTTAATTCATGATGGATATGAATCATGAATTTATGTATGGATTCGAGTTATGAATTTGTGTACGATTATGGAGTATGAATTGTGATTGTATATGAATATGAGTGGTTTGGGTTTTGGATTGAATTATGAAATTGTATATTGATTTGAGTTATGATAGTGACTTGTGTATGGGTTCCGGACAGGAGGTCCGTTGATACTGATGTTTGAGAATTATTGAAGTGCTTTAGTTATGTATGAGTTTGATTGTATTGGGATTCCGGACAGGAGGTCCGATGATGTTTGTTATGATTGGATGTGACTTTAGAAGTGCGTTTGAAATCGTTTGCAGGTTTTGGGTTTTTAAAATTTCAGCCGTTATGCTGCCCAAATTTTTGAAGTGCTTTCTGTTTATAGTTTGTATTGAATTGAAGTTATGAAATTGATGAATTATCAAAAAGGGGAAATTGTTTGTGCTTGATGAAAGAATGAGTTTGAATAAATAGAATGAAAAAGAAAAAAAATTATACCGGTTTCGTATTGGTTTAGTCTAAGGTTTCCAACGCGATAAGCTTTCTAAAGTTCACATTTTCGGATGTTGAAGTGTGATTTTTAGTTTGATCGAACTGTTTGTTTGCTTCCGATTCGATTATTCGATTCGTTTTTGTTTTACGTTCGATTTGTTTCGCTTTGATCGTTCCAATTTCTATTCGCACGCTTTTGATTCCGAAATTGTGTGTGTCGTTTTTTTTGGCCCACTTGCGGGTTTAGGATTCGCTCGCTTTGTTTTTCGATCTTAGTTTTTCCGTTTTTTGTTTTTTGTTCGGTTGGGGTCCGGTTCCAAAATCGGGTCCCAACATTAGTGGTAAGAGCAAGAATTTTGTTAAGAGTTAGCTTCCGAAAACGGGATCCAACAACTCGAGTCTCTTTTGTCTCTGTAGATACCAATCATAGGTATCTTTTATGCTGTTTCCGTTACCCACTTCTATAAAAAGGATTAGCAAGTAATTCTGTATGTGTTTTGATATTATTTCTGCTCTGAAACAACCATGTCTTGTTCTGATACTTTTATATTCTGCAATGATGTAAGTATATTTTGTTCTGATGCATTTATTTTCTATTCTGATGCAATTAATAGCCTGATTACTCTTTGATTTAAATAATTAATGATTGCTTGTGATAAGCCATGATTCATTTGCTTATAAATGTTAGAGGATAGTTAGAAGCAATCGCTATTTTGTATTATGTTTAGTTATTCCCCATTAAACTATATGCTTAGCACGGTAGTTTTTCCTTCATGTAGGTCTCGATAAAAAGGATTAAGGCTGGGACAACCGCAGTGGTCAAAGAAGGATGTGTTATGTTTTGGAAGATGTTTTGTATAAGTTTTTTAGTTATATTTTAAATTATGAGACATATTTGTATTTTTTGTAAATGGTTTGTAATAACTATAATACATGATGTATTTGAATTTAAGGCATGCATTTGATAAATACAATGTGTAACTTATGTTCTGTTTATAACTCAATATTCGAATGAATTATGAAGTATGTTGCCTTATTTTTAGGATTTACTGGAATATCTTGGTATGTTCTACGTTTGGTTTGCGTGGTATCTATATATCCTCTTAGGAGGTATTAGGGTGTTACATTTGTGATGAAATTTGAAAGGCATAACTTTGCTAATGTTGTGATTGTAGGTTGAGCTAATACCTCAAAGTAGAGAGTGAAAATATAAGGTACAAGAGGGTATCTTTGTCCAATCTCTTTTGTTCCTTTGAACACATAAATTGGTCACCACTGTCAATGAAACTATAGGAAGGAGTAGAGATACAATGCTCAATCCATTGAATAAAAGATTTTGGAAAGCTAAAAGCCTCAAATGTGTTTAAGATAAATTTATAACTTATGAAGTCAAATGCTTTGTAAATATCAATCTTCTTGGAAAAACTTTTGATTAATTTCATAAAGTAATAGGGAGGATATGTTAAATCTTGTCTTAAACCTTTCATGCATGGTGCATAATTGGATCTCCTCTCTACTACATCAGTCTTTCTTTTTTGGCTCACTTCAAGGTGACTTTTCTCCTCTCTCTTTCTTTCTAGCTACTATTCCCCTCAGTCCATTTTTCCTTGTCTTCTTTATTGTTCTAAGATCACTCATTCTCAAAGGGTAATTTTAGATCTTCTTTTATTGTCGCACTATTACTTACCCATTTTGATAATTGTTTTTTCAAATTTCCTAGTCATTTACCTCAGTTTTACCTACGTCATCTATAGATCTTGTTCCATCTCACTTTGAGCATGCCTTAATCCTTTCTTTTCCTCCTTTACCTCTAAGCCCCTAACCATCTTGGTTCTTCTATCACCTCATATGGTCTTCCTTCCTCTTCAGTTCAACTTCCCAACTTGGGCAAACCTCTTGAACCTTCACTCCCTAGGTTTGTTTTTAAATAGAAATTAATCTTAGGTGAGTCTTTTTCCTCTTGGCTCTAATATTGTCCTCCTTTACTTAGAGAGTGTACAACCATTATTTCTTCTCCCTTAGACGTTCTTAAGGAAGGTGTATGTTCTTAGTCATCGGGCCTCTTTCCCAGTGATAAAACTCTAAACACCTAAGCATTGGAAAGATAAGGGACTCCTAGAAGTTATATGGTTGAATTTATTTTACTTATAAAGATATATATGTTTTAACTGCAAATGCACAGTGTAGCGGTAGCTAACATTGACAAGTACGAATCAATCCCACGAGGATTATAAGAACTAGTATTAACCTTTTCTCTATTATCTAACTGTCGAATTAGATTATGATTTTACTTGAAAATTAAATAAAATAAACTAAATTAAATTTGACACAATAATGAATTTAGATAAAGAAAATACTACAAAAAGTCAATATCAAATAAGTAGTACTTAGGTGATGAATCCCCCTAAGAATTCTTAAATACTAACCCCTGATCATGTAATTAAACTATTGATTATTGCACCATGGAAATTCCTATCTTATGTTTATATATTTCTCAAGACTATTAACAACTAAGCCTCAGTTAATTAACTAAAATCTTGTTCTAGTTAAAGCTCCTTAGATTGCATTATTGATTCTTGAATTTTAGTATTTGGTTTGACCCTAATCAAGAGGATTAATGTCGATCCATCTCTAGGTTTGCATGCAACTTCTTCTAATTATGGCAGACCTATTCACATAAATGGATTTCTTTAACTCAATCATATGAGATAAAATAATGGACTAATATTCCGGATATGTTAATTCAAGACTGTAATGCATAATTGAATCGTAATAAATCAATCAATAAAACTTCATTAAGTAAAATATTAAATCATATTGTCATCACAACTTAGTGTTCATCACACCTAGGCACTAAACAATTTAGTTCCTACACATAAAAAAATCCAATAAAAAATATTTAGAAGAACAAATAAAAATAAAATAATTCATATTCTAAACCACCCATTTTATCTCTAATGAATCTTTTTGTAATTTCTATTGAATGATGCTCTCTATCAGATCTTGTAACATAATCTTCATGTTTTCCTCATCCTTTGCTCAGAACTGCCTCTTCACTTTGTTTCTTACCACTCAAAAATGCTTTTAATCACCCTTTTTAATTTGCCTTGGATAATATCCTTTTATGGTAAAATCTAGGGTTTCTAGAATATACACGATTACTTATCAATTGTGTGGGTGATGGTGTACCTTTAAAAACACTTGAATTCATGATTTTACATAGGCACAATGACTTACATGGGCAACATACATAGCCGTTTATGTCAAAATGCATAGGCATGTAACTTGATATAGGCAGGAATTGTGTTGTTAAAGCTCGACACGTTTGCAAAGGCTTACATAGTCACTGTACATGGTCATGTAAGTCAACATTGCTTCAAATCTTAGTTCTATGCCATGATTTCATCTAAATTCTTCCACTTTTGGTTCATAAAGGTAATTATCACCTACAAACACACTCAAAGCGAATTAAGTACCAAAAATACTACAAAACTCTTAAATAACAATCAAAATATATTAAATATGGGTGTATAAATATAGTCAAATAATCATTTATTGAACATCCCTACACTTAAGCTTTTGTTTACCCTCAAGCAAATCATAATCTAAATCATCAATCTTACAAACATTTATTCTTTATTAACCTCAACCAGTCCATCCACACTTTAAATCATTATACTATATCAATCAAATTAACATACAATTAGATTCTAATCATTATAGAACCAACCTTCCTAAGTCAATATTAAGAGCAATCACATAGATAATCTTTTTGAAATTGAAAGCAAAAATTTTTACACCCTCGCCAAGGATTCACTTTATGAACTCAAAGTGTTTTGGGTCAAGACTATAAAAACTCTCAATTCAATGAATATAAGTATTCTTAACCATAAGCTTGTAATAAAATCATATCTCAACCACCTATAAGTAAACTAGAAATAAAAATCAAAAGGTCTTATTACATGGTTTATGAGGCTTAGGTTAAGGTGTGATTGACATGATAAAAAGAGTAACAAAATTGAAGGAAAATTACATAAAACAAAATTACATGCAACTTTGTTCTTCACAATATAGGTCCTTCACCCATCAGTCCCTTCATCTTAGGTAGTTCTAGTTTTTAACAATTCGTTATAGTAGGACAATCCTACTCCTCCATTGGAGTCTTAAAGAATCAGAAGCAAGTATACGATTTTAACCAAAGAAGGATGGGTAAGAATTATGAGGGAATATGATGATGAGCTCAGACAAGGGACTAAGCTGTTAGGGATAAAAGGGGTAACAGGGATGTAAGGAGTAAGGACAAAAGCTACACCTTTATCTTCCTCAGTAAATCACCAAAGAACATTCCACCTTTCAAACAAATGGAAAATAAGAGGCTTCACTCATGTAAGGTAGATAAGAACTTCTGGTTTCTGATGTGGAACTGAGTGCGAACTTCTAGTTTCAGCCGTGTAAATGATAGTGTATTTAATGTATTTCTTTACTATGGTATTTTTGTAAATGTTTTGTGTATCTGGTTAGATGTGCCTTCCCAAAAGGTCATCTTGGTTGGTATATTCGTGTAGGCAGGATGCTGTGGTTGGTTCGATTCATAGGGAACTATTTTTGTAGAGTTCCTTATGTTCTTAGGTTAGGTTACTTTTCTGGTTTTGGGAGGGGATTGCCTTCAAGGCAACCCCATGGTTTGTACATAAACCCTTTTTGATTAATTTAAATTTCTGATTTACCAAAAAAAAAGGTCCTTCACACCATAATTCCATTGATATCATAACTTTAACATTTTTTTATTTCACTTATTATGCTCATAACAATTTTTTAAGCATTCATCATGTGACAATAATTAAGGAAATATTGGACCTTTTAAAATTTTAAGTTTCAAGCAATCAAATTAATGTAAATAGTCTTCAAGGTTCAAAATAATAAAAAGGCATCAAAAAAATAAGGTAAAGGGTAATAATGTGGTTATAATCGATGAAAAGGTTAAATCTCAAAATTGGTTACTCCTAAGGGATAAAATATGCTAGAATAATTATCAAGAAAATTGGTTAAAACAAAGGTTCAATTTATAAGTCTTTATCATTTCAATGCTTCTAATTTAACAAATGTGATCTAAATATGAATAATAAAAGTAAGTTTGAGAATTATCCAACTATACATGATAATACATATGAAAGAATAAAAGGGTTTAAGATAATGATATATATGTTCTTAGGCTCAAAAGCTCAAAAAAAATGGTCATGTGTGTAAATAATATGCAATTTCCATTCAAATTGATTATGTTAATGATTAATAAAAATATAACTTATAAAAGCAAGTATATTCTGAATTTCATCCTTTTGCATACTGATTCAATTCAATAAACAATAATGGTCTAAAGTATTCTGAACAAATTTTAATTAATTCGAGATTTCAGTTACTGAGATTTAATAAAAAAGATTATAACAAACTTAAGAAATCCCTTCCCCATACTTAAAATTTTAACTAATTCGAGATTTCAGTTACTAAGATTTAATAAAAAAGATTATGACAAACTTAAGAAATCATTTCTCTATACTTAAAATTGTACATTGTCATCAATGTACACAATTGAAGCACATAAAAATAAAATAACAAAAAATAGAAAAAGTAAGAGAGGATCAAAATTGGTACTGCCCATGAATAAAAAGAATTATAGAGTTTTGAACTTGATGAAGAAGATCAATCCTAGATATATAAATATCCAACCTTGAAAAATATAAACAAAAAGGAAAAAAGGTAAAAGAAAAATAATAACAAAAATAACTAAAGAACATGGAAATAACAATAACATGGATTAAAATAACATGTCACTAATGTTTAAACAAATGAAAATAACATAATGAAATAAATAAGAAAAATACATAAATAATAAGAAAAAGAAAAGAGAAGACCAAAATTAGCTTCTCTCAATCCTTCTGTGACTCTGGCATGTTTGTCGGTAGAAGGTCATGAAACCTTAAACTAGGGAGGGCCTGAAGATGATGCAGTTGCTCTAGATGGTGAAGATGAAAAGCTAATTCAAGATGGTCTGCCATCTGCATCATTAGTTTCGCCATCCATCTATCATGGGTTGCTCTCCATCTACCTTGTGCATTGAGTTGTTCTATCCACTTCGTAATCTTTGCCTATTGCATTCGGATAGTACACTGAATACCTAGGATCTATCCCATGTGTTTCTCCAATCAAGCTATTTTTAACTGGTCCGAGTCTGCTGTCAACAAGCTAGGTACTTTTGCACTAGCCTCCTTGTATGTGACCCCTCCTATCTGGGATAGCAGTGAGCTCAGTTTTAGTGGTTGTTTAGTTATGTGTGGCTCCCTCTCTCCTCCTGATGATGCTAGCTCATCGAGAACCCCAATCATGCAGTAGATGTCACCCACAGGTCCTCGTCGTTTACGTACGATTTGCATGTGGTCCAGCACATCTAAATTCACCGTTGCCATGGTACCAACCATTGGCATCATTGGTAGTCTACTAAAGACCCCCATCCTCCATGCAAGACTTGACACAAAAGTTGCAACACATACCATCTTAAACTTCTTCTACTTACTTTAATGTTGGATTAATTAGGCTAATACATGCCTTAATTGTATTGGTGTCTGCTCACTTATACTCCATATGTAGAACATGTCTAGATTCTCGACGAATCCATAACTATCACCCCGCCCACTCAACATATGACTCAAAATACCATGTATGTATTTGAGCATGTATGTATTTGAACATAGGGTGTGATTGAGCCAAGTTTATATTATTAATTGGCCTCACTTTCTTAACTGTTTATGCACTTGTTGACTCCTAATTAATG
>JAOTBA010000204.1:13723367-13740422 GCA_025629845.1 Erythroxylum squamatum
CAGAAAAGAAATTAATCACGAACAAATATATACAAAACACCAATTAAATCACAAACAAAAACTAAAACACCGCACTCTCCGATAACGGCGCCAAAATTTGACCGCGCATCGTTACACTAGTCAAAATAAAATAACTAGACCTACTACTATAGCAGTGGTAAGTCTAGGTCGATCTCATAGAAGGTGTGTGTAAAGTTTATGAAATGAAATTAACAGATGTTTAGGTTTAACGGGGGGTTTTGGATTTTTGAAAGAAGAAATTAAAAAGAAACTAACTAACCTAATGAAAACAAATTAAAGAAAACATGCAAAAAAATGATAAAAGTGGAGAATTTGGTAAGGACTCGATTTTTTGGTTCAATCTCGGCCTACACCCTAATTAAGCATATTTCACTAATTTTTTGTTCTCAAACCTCTCCTAGCAACTATTAATCGTGAGTTAATAATTAACCTGAGTTTTTTCTTAAGTTTTATTTAAGCAAGATATGATCATTAAGTAAACCTAACCACCGAATAACCTAGGATACGATCTCTATATTTAATTAGGCAGTAACATTATGAATTAGAAAATTCGATTACTCAAGGCAACAACCACATACGATGCGTCATTTAACCTAGGACATGTTATTCCTAATGATTACGAATCATTAGTCGCTACACATAAATTTTAACATAACAATTATGGACTATACCAAATTCTAGCAATGGGTTTGTAATTAACAATTCAATTAACACATTAAAATTATCTTTTCACAATACCCAATAGGTTCACACACAAATAACTGAATAATAAAAAAAATTCGATTATCCATACTCAATACCCAAATCAATTAACATAGGATAACACAATCAATTCCTAATGAGAGAAAGAAACAACAAAGTAATTAAAAAAACACTTAACCTGGGTCGTTGACGTCGATGTTACCTTCAAACTGACGTTGGGATGTCTAGCCCTTCATGAGTCTTTCCTGAAAAAATGCTTAAACCCCCATTCCAATCCCTAGCCGATAACCCCTTTCACTGCCTTTTACTCTTCACTGTGCCTGCCCTCGTCCACTGTTCTGCTGATGGGACAAATTAATGTTGGTTCCTCTTTAAAAACTTATCTTTTGTGAGTTTGGGATGCTGCGTATGCATGCGTTAAACGCCCAAACGCAGGGTACGCATGACATGTCCTTCTGCTACACTGTCGTCTCTGCTTGCTGCTATTTCATTTTTGAGCTTTCATCTTGGTTGTGCCTTGCGTTGTCGTATTGTCCTCCTTTCCAGCTGCTTGCATGTCATTTTGGCCTTCTTCTTTTTTCCAGTTGTTCATCTTCATTCACTATTCTTTGCATTTTTTCTTCCTTTAATTTTCTTCTTGTCTTTTAATTTTTTTCTTCTTGCTCCATAAAGACAAGAAAAAATAAATCGTCGAAAAATGGCCCATATGTCGTGCTTTCGACTCACTTTAATTTTTTTACTTTCAAATTGTACCTAAAAAGACATGAATTAAAGTGAGTATCTTAAGTATTTTCGTATCACTAATCGCTAACTGTAAATGATTAAATATATCAACAATTAAACACATATCATATATATATATTAAAGCGCACACACGGAATTGAAAGATTGAAAAGTTCGGATTCATGGAAACAAGAAGATGGTGGATTTGAATTAACCAAAATTAAATTTGATACGCAAGGTTTCAAATTTACCTACTAGACCTCACGAAGAACTTGTCTCGAGCAACCTAGATAACGGGTAAAGAACAAACCAAGAAAGTTGTTTAGGATCAAAATCACGCCACAATCTGATTCAATTGCTAAATGATGTTTAATTCCTAAGTTGATAAAAACAAGAGGGGTTTCTCCTCTCAATATGGCCAGCGGCACACAGGAAATAATATGATCCAAAGTTGTCTTTCCCTAACCCTAAAGAGGGTATTTATACCTAGGTCAAATGATAAAAGACTTAGGCTAAATAATACATGGAAGCTCAAAATAAATGTAACTTAAAACAAGTCCAAAATAGAATGATCATAAGCTGGTCCAACGCGTTCCCAGGTCTGATCATAGGCGTGTCTCTCCTCTTGGGCTTAAGTGATGATGCGCAGCCCAATACAATGGTCTTCAAGTCCCACGTGAGTCCAATCTAAGGATTTGACATAAATGAATTAATTTGGGTTGTGATTCAAATAGCTCTCTCTAATAGGCTTGGTGCACTCCATCCTCTCTACAAATTGACCCACATGCGCATAGAGAACTTCCTTGAGTCTCTCGGTCCTAGCTCTAGACGTAGGTCCAACTGGAATGACAAGCTCGCCCCCATCACGCACGCCATCTCCATGGTGATCCTTACTCCTGCTCACATCATATATAGAGCACCTAGAAAGGGAAAGAGGACCTAGTTTACAAATTGACGAAGAGTCTTTATACACTCAGACAAGCATCAAGGTAGTGTTACAAAAAATCTCGCTCATTTATGATTGGAAATGGTTGTAAGCGAACTTTAGTTGACCTTTGTGTGTATTTCAAGAAGTTTACTGGTGGTAACTTTATTATCTTGATGTTGTATGTTAATGATATGTTGATAATGGGATAAGACGCTAACATGATTCATAGGTTAAAAGAAGACTTGTCCGAGTCCTTTGATATAAAAGATTTGGGTCCTATAAAACATATTTTAAGGTATGGAAATTATTTGTGGCTGGAAGGTAGAAAATTTGTAGTAATCACAAGAAAAGTATATTGAATGGTGCTTGAAAGGCTTAATATGAAGCGTGTTAAGTCAATTAGCACACTATTAGCAGTTTATTTCAAGTTGAGTAAGCGAGCTTGTCCAACCATCCAAAAGGAGAAACCAATACGTCCACTATTCCGTATTCCTTTGCTGTTGGTTCTTTGATTTATTTCATGGTATGTACAAGGTCAGATATTGCACAAGTTGTTGAATTAGTGAGTAGATATTTATCTAATATAAGAAAGATTCACTGGGAAGCAATAAAGTAGATCTTTATACACTTTTTGGGTACTTAAAGATGGAGTTTGTACTTTGTTGATGGTGAGCCAATTCTAGAAAGATACACATATGTGGACATAGTTGGTGATCTCGATAACAGGAAGTCCACATCAGGTTACTTATTCAAATTTGCAGGGTAGTCATTTCTTCATAGTCTAAGTTACAAAAGTATGTAGCCTTATCTACAACTGAGGTAAAGTATGTTACAACTATGGAAGCAGGTAACGAGAAGCTTTGGTTGAAGTGATTCCTTCAAGAATTGGATGTGAAACAAGAAAAATACATGGTATTTTATAACAATCAAAGTGCCATAGATTTGAGCAAGAAGTTTATGTATCATTCCCGAACCAAGTATATTGATGTCAGGCATTAATAGTTGCGATCAGTGGTTAAGGAGCAATTAATGAAATTGAAGAAGATTCACATGAACAAGAATAGAGCTGATATATTGACGAAGGAAGTTCCTAGGAGTAACCTTGAGCTTTGTGGCAAGCTCGCCAAGATGGCTTTCAAATGATTGATGGGGTGTTTTATTTTTCGTCCGAAATAGGTTGGTGAGGGAGATCATTATGGGTGATACGCCTATTTTAGAAAAACTTTTTTGACCTGTACAACAACGTTTGAACTTTGGGAGTCTTAGTTACCTTTATAGATCGAAAGGAACAAATATCAGGCAAAGTTGAGACAGAAAATTGATGAATTAAAGTTGTTTTAGAAGATAGGGCCATTTTAAGGTTGAATACACCCTTTTGGGGGTTAAACATGCCCATGTCGTTGGTAGAAATGGTCATGTGTATGACTATGTACTCTTCTGTAATCGTGCATGAGTTGAAGACTCAATTTCACCTATATGGAGGTCAGACATGCTCGCATGGTACTGGAAACAATCGTGTATCTCTGTGATTGTTGAGTATTGAAGTGAGTTTGAGAGATACATTCATCAGACATGCCTAGTTTAAAGCTTGAATTCTTGTTAGTATGATATTTAATTAATGAATTTACTTATTGGTTTAGTCTAAAGTTTTATCTTCTACATTAAAAATTTTTTCAAATTTTTCACTTAAATTTAGAGTTTTATTTTTTAATCATCTATATTGATTGAGTTGATTATTTATTAAGATTGAGTTGTTTGAAATTAATTGATTATTCTTGTTAGTCTCGTGAGTATTATTATTTTGAACCCACCGCATTGATCAACCATGTCACTAGAACAACTTGGACTCAAAAAAAAAAGGTTGAGCCCCAACTCCAAAGGCCCCAATCACAGACCCGACCACCATTGGAGGATTGAATCACGGTTTGATTGAAATGCTGGGACGTATCCGTGTTTAATCGGGGGCTTGTTTAGCTATGCCGAATTTGGCATGCCACGTACCCTTTGCAGTTCAAAAAAACCAATCATCAAATCAAACGCTGTCAGAGTTTCGAACTATTCTCTAAAGGATGCTTCCTTGTTCAGCTCTCCAAATGATTCCCTTTTCCCTTGGAAAAAGTATGCACTTCATTGATTTTAAGTTTCTTCTTTCACCTAAAGTGATACAGATACTGGATGGAGTGACACAACTTGGGTGAAATGAAGCAATAGTGGTTGAAATATTGTAATATTTTGTCAAGTCCTGTTTAAATATTTCAAGTACGCACTGTTGCTAAACTAAACCAAAATGGAGATGAACCTCGCAATGTGGGAAACTGATACACGTGCTTTGCTATTTGTAGAGCTGAGCCCACAAAGCAGCAGTTTGGGCCCCCATTTGACTATCTGTGGCCTAAAGCACTCCAAAAGCGATGATGTTGACCACTCAGCCAATTTCAAGCATAAACTACATTGAAACATGCCAGCTATCTAAATTGCAATTAAATCATGAAATTCGAATTCTAAACTTTATTCCAAAGAGTTAAAGCTGAAGAACATAATTGGAAACCTTATTACAGTATTAGTTAAAAATTCAATTTTGATATTTGGGACTTGTGGAAAGCCGACAAACTTTGGTAGGTCACATATGTGGTGGAAGCCCGACTAGAGGCTTGAAACGAAGTCCAAGTGAAGATGGGTTAGAGGAAGCAGCATCTCCGCCGTTGAAAAAGGCCTCGAGATCCCAAAACAGACACAGAAATTAATGTGTGAGGGACAACAGGACAGTGTAGTGTACTGTCACTGATGATTCACGTGCACCTTATTCTATTATTACAATATACTTCCAAAACCACGTCTCTTAATGCCTCTGCAGCATCTACTGTCCCTCAAAACTCACACACGTGTCTTTCTGTTCTCATGCTCGTACTCTATCCCCACACCTTCCTGACTATTGCTCTTGTTTTGCCTTTTCTTTGTTCAACTCAAATTAGGTTTATAGAATTGAAGACGGCGAATAAGACAATACTACACAATTTTATTTTTAGGTGCTGTTCAATAATATAAAATTTATGTTCTCATCACTTCACATCTAATGCTGTGTCCATTATATATTTTTGGGGGAAAAAAAAAAAGGCATCTGGCAATGGCATTTGTACGATGCTATAATTACTGAGAAAATTGGCTTCTTAATTACTTCCCGGTTACTAAAACATATCTTTCCTGATTAAAAGAAAAGGAATGATAAGATCATGATTATAGGTTGTAGGAATCTATTATTAATTAGCTTAAGAAAAACCTAACAAGATAAGATGAAGCATAGCATATTTGCTTCCATGTAGACGTTTCCGTCTCCTTCTTACACCAACTTATACTGTCTAGCTCTAAGCTCTAAGCTCTAATCTAAAATCAAACTTCCTCCAAACTGCACCGCCATAGCTACTTCTGTCGGCTCTCTCTCTGACTAAATCTATCTGTTCATGTAGGATATGCAGCCAAATTATGGTGTACTTGGCAACCACCATTACCACCATCACCACCCAATCATGGAGGATGGTGGTAGTTGCCCAACATCAGATTACCCCATTTTGAGTTCTCAAAACCTAAGCCTGCACCATCCCTATCAACAGAGAGAAACCCACCAAAATTTTTCGCCAGAGACACCACAACAGCGGTCCTCCGTTGCCGCAACCCATCAGTTGTTTCAACACCAACAACAGTTCCCCCCATTTCAACAGCTCGAGGAGAGGCTGGACCGAGAAATATCGCAGCAACAATCCCAAGTTTCGTCTTTCCCATCCTTCTTCGGCGTGAATTTCAAGTTGGGTCTCAATGAAAACAGTGGCAGTACTCATCAAGATGGTGCTTTGAATCAAGGGGGAGCAGCTACTTTGCTTAATGGGGATGATTCCAATCTCTCCAATTCGTTGGTAATGCCTCAGTGTTGGAATTCCAATGTAGATTCTGCTGCCGCAATCAAGGAGCCATTTTGGTAACTGCTAGATGATAAAGTTGTCACCTTTATTAATTATTCGCTAGCACTTTGATTTTCTAGCTGAGTGGTCATTCATGTCATCTACGTGTTTGTTTAAATGTTGCAGGAAACTGCTCAACAGAAGTAACAGCGAGAAAGAAGCTCAGGGAAGCGACAACAAGTACTACAATCTTATACGTGCAAAGCACGTCGATGGAAGTCGTGAAAATTGCAAGAATTCGGACGGTAAATTTGGGCTCTTTGGCGAGCTTGAAGCAATATGTAGCATTGCGAAGACTGTTGACACTAATCAGACAGGCTCCGGATTTGCACCGACAGGAGAAAATTCACCGACCAATAAATGTCTTTTCGTACCATTTGGTACCGCAGAGAATGAGAATATTGGTGCAATGAACAATGTAGTTGGAGTTGACCATGGGTCAGAGAACTCTATTGGGGAGGAAGTTTTGTTGAGGAAGAGACTAAAGAGGAAGAGAAAGAGGAAACTGAAGGAAAAGTTGAATTCAATGGTTGGGTTCTTCCAGAACTTGGTGAAGGAACTAGTGAACCATCAAGAGAAGTTGCACAGGGAGTTCTTGGAAGCAATTGAGAGAATGGATAGAGAAAGGACACAGAAAGAAGAAAAGTGGAGGCGTCAAGAAGCTGAAGAGTTCAACAGGGAAGTCATTGCTAGAGCTCGTGAACAAGCTCAAGCTTCAGACAGAGAAATTCAATTACTTTCTTATGTAGGGAAAATTACAGGCCAGAGCATCGATCTTCCTGCTAGAAGGACGCCATTGGTGCTCCAAGCAGAAGCTGCTGTCGATGAATTGACAACCAATGAATCCGCCAACCATAAGAGGTGGCCTAAAGCTGAAGTTGAGGCTTTGATCCAGGTAAGAAGTAGCATAGAGACAAAATTTCAGGAAACTGGCTTAAAGGGGCCTCTTTGGGAAGAAGTAAGTCATTTAATGGGTTCAATGGGGTACGAAAGGAGTGCCAAGAGGTGCAAAGAGAAGTGGGAGAATATCAACAAGTACTTTAGGAAAGCCAAAGAAAGTACTAAGAAGAGGTCTCAGCAGTCCAAAACTTGTTCATATTTCAGTCAACTTGATGAGCTTTACTCGAGAACACAGATTAGCCGCTCTGCTGATAACATCATGTCTGGCGTTGGACCACTGTCTATGAATGAGGCTGGGATCGAAAATAAAGACATTCCAGAGCTTTTAGAAGCTTTTACTGTTCGGAGAGGTCTAACAACTGCAACAAAATCCAACGTGGAATCTGATGAGATGGGCTCCGACAGATTACAATTTGACGACTCGGTTGACTGTAGAGTAGAATTTGAAGAAGGAAGTCGTCAACAAGGGAAAGACCACAGTACTGATGAACAAGACAAAAATTGTCGAGAAGCTATAACATGATGACAATGAAGATCGGGGACTGAGGTTACAAAAATGTAGAACTACATATTAGACTTCCATATCAGGTGATTCTTTTGGCGACTTTACAAGGTTTCAAAGCGAAAGACAATACTTTTATGCTCTTTAGCTCATTCGGGCTCTTAGTTTTTGCTGGAACTTAGTAATTACATGATCCAAGACTATTCGGCTTTAGTTTTTTTATCGTATTAAAAGCAGAAGACTAAAAAAGTTGGACCTTGTTGAGTTATGATTTGCATATATAGTTGCTAATGTGAAATAAAATCTTCGTTACTATTCCATTGGAGATTCAACAGCAAGAATGTTTTTCTTTTCATTTTCTTCCTTAACTCTAATTTCTCAATTGATTTTTACGCTTTCTTAAGTTCTTCCTTGTTTCTCAATTGGACCTTAGCATTGAATAACCTTTTTATTTGTACATCAAAGAACCTAAATATATAAAGTTGCGAAGTCCAAACTCTGGTGGCTTCTTTAATATTAATATGAAATGACCTAACCTGTTTCATCTCATCTTCGATTGTTCATTTGCAAGTGTGAAGGACATATGGGCTGAAAGTCCGTCGTAGGCTTTTAAAACCGTAACTTTTATGCATAAAGGGGTTGGGGTCAGAGTAAGACCTTAATGGGTCAGCCGTAGGCTTTTAAAACCGTAACTTTTATGCATAAAGGGGTTGGGGTCAGAGTAAGACCTTAATGGGTGAGAGATTTGTCTGATTTGTGACGTAAAAAGTGGAGAAGAGAGAACACCTTCTTGGTGGAGTGGTTTGGGTCATAGAAACATGCATGGCAAGATGATAATGTTGATTAGAAATGCAGTCAATCTAGATCCAAATACATGTTATTCCATTTTAACTGGACTAATTCAAGAAACAAAAGTAGGTTCATATTAGTTGGTTTGGAGGAAGCTGTCGTCTACAATCCAATCCTGGAGCAATATGTCTTCCTCGGACAACATCAAACTTTCGTCCAAAGTTGTCCATTCCCTCGTAACACCACCTTCTTCATCTGCTCCATCGTCAAGCTGAAAATTCCTGAAAATTTCTGAATCAGAAATTTGAGATGAAGAAAAATTCTCGATGCAGAAGTCCAACCTCGATCTTTGCGAATCACATTCCTTGGATGTATCTGGCAAAATAGAGCTAGCAGCTCTCAATCCCATATCCTCTAAATCTTCTGTTGCCGTGTGAGAGCTCAAATTCTGATTTACAAGTGCTTCCTTGGTTGGAATCATAGCTGAATGGCGCATGATTCCTGTTCCTAAGGGGGTTTGATCAGACACTTGGATCTGATTACTCTTCTTCTTTTCATCGCTACTTTGTTTCGATTGTTTGCCATAAAGTTTCTTCACCAGGATTGTGTTCCAGTAATTCTTGATTTCGTTGTCTGTTCTCCCAGGAAGTCTTCGAGCAATTAAAGACCATCTACAGTAACAAAAAACAATAAACACAAGCATACATTTTTATAATGTGATAGAGACAGAGATGAGGAAAAGCGGACCTGTTGCCTAAAAGCTTGTGTAGACGAATGATGAGATCCTCTTCATCATCTGAAATGTTACCTCTCTTGATATCAGGTCTAAGGTAATTCAACCACCTCAGTCTGCAGCTCTTTCCACATCTCTTCAGACCTTCAACACTTGTATTAATTCTAGTGAGCATCTTGTGGTAAGATACTAATGAACTACTATACTAGCAACCACTTACCAGTTTGCCTGGGAACGTTTCTCCATTTCCCTTCGCCATGAATTTTGACAAATTCAGTGAGAATTTGGTCCTCGAGGGCAGCCCAAGCCCCTCTAGTTATTCCTTCCTTGGAGCAACAAGGAGTTCTACCCATTTTGACGCTGTGAATTATTGAGACTCTCTCTCTATCTTCCACAAGAAGAGCAACTCTCATACATTGTCCTCTTTGTCTTACAGAGTTAAAAATATATATACGTGAAAAGAAATGAACTTGTCTTGCTCCTGCAAGTGGAAAATGAGCATTGCCAGTTAAGATTCAGCCTGCGTACAAAAAGTATACTGCATTAATTACTTGTTGGTTGAAGACTCCTTTCAGGGGACAAACTTCCACCAATCTGTTAAATATATACGTATTTGGCGTGCAAGTAACTAATAGATATCCATTATTTAGGAACCACCTCACTGTTGGTGCCTAATACTTTAATCTGTAGTCCAAAGTATAAGGTTCCTGGTTCTATGTCAGTTTCCAATCTCATTGATTATAGCTGTGAATGATCACACAGAGATTTTGGAGTATAGATGCCTGCCTTAAGAGAGTTTGACTGAGTATTATTTTGTAGTATAAGCCAAAAGAATAAGTTAAGTTTACTTAGTAATTTAATTTAATTTTTGTAATGAATTAAATAGATTAAATTTAATAAATTAATTAACTTTAAAAATATCTTCAAATATATATATAATTTGATTTAATAATGCAGATATATTTAAATTAATTATTTATTTTATTAATAAACATTATATAAAATTTAAAATAAATTTATTTAATTAAAAACAGAAATACATGCAGAGAATCGTTTCCTTCTCTTTTTGCGTTTGCATTTTGTTCAAAGGTGCAGGTCTAACGGAAAGATCGATGAATTTAAATATTTTGTCTTTATTACTTTATGATGCAGTTCATCTCTTCGTTTTTCTTTTCCTTGAAACAAGATCTGCACGAGGAGCACGCATTCCGATTGAACAGATTTGCTTGCATTATACTGGAGTATAAAATATAAATTTAAGGGACCTGATCACATAGCACGTGTTCATACAGTTGTAATGAGGGTGAATTATTTGATGGGAGTCCGGTCCATAGGTTGACATTCATTAGAAATGTGATGTGACCACGTAAAAAGATTTTTAAAATATGAGTTTTTCCAAGGGAATCTACTTTTCGTTTCCTTTTTTCCTCCGTGGATTAGGTTCGTAGTAATTAATAGGGTTTGGTTTTTAGTTCTTTGTGCAAAAAGGGAAATGGCTGTCCGGAGAATTTAAAGTCATGATAAATATATTGACCCTCTGCCCTCTAGTGTGAGTATCTAATCCAATGCAAAAAAAGATTAGAACGGCCGTTATACATTTCGTGGCTTGTCGGAGGAATTTTTGGGAGTTTAATAAGTTCTTTTAATTATAAAAGTTTTTTTAAAAAAATAGGTGTTTAAGTGTAAAATAAAAAAATATTTCTTTAATAGGTATGATTTTTTTAGTGGTCAAAATTTAACTTTTTAAGAAGCTCAAATTTAGAGCTTCTCAATAAACCCTTTCAAGTAACTTTTTTGGGTAAATTTTTTATATTAATTAATGAGCTTATTTTTTAGTCTCTTTTACCCTTATGTTTTACGCATAATTTCCATAATACTCACAAACTTATCTTCACGTTTATTACAATAAAATGCATAATTTATTATGTATTTAACTATTTACTCAATTTGAATATTTATTTTGAGATTTATATAATATTATTTAGCTTTTTATATGTTTTAATATTTATTTTTGATATTACTTTTACTTATGTTATAATTCGTATAAAAGATTTGGTTAGATATATTTTCATTTATATTTCATATTGTTTAAAATTATATAATAATTAATATATTGTGCTTTGCATACTATTTAATATACTTTAAATAATTTTTATATGTATAAATGATTTTTATTATAAAATAAAATACAGTTAAAATAAAAAGTACCTTTTATTTTTATATTACCAAATAGTCTATCGTATAAAATTCTTTCAAAAAAACTTTTTTTAAAATAACAGTCAACTAATTAATTGACTTCTTAAAAATAATATTCTCAGAAAAGATCGACAGAAAAAGTTCTACTAACAACAATTTTATTGATAAGGCCAACTAAATAGAGGCTAACTCTGATTGGAAGTCAGTGAGAACTTTAAAAACATATTCGCACATCGATTTCTTTTAAAATTGGACTAACTCTAAATCTTCATATATAATATTATAAAATTTAGAATTAAAGTATATTTAATAAATTGTTAAAAGGTCAGGTATACTTAAAACCGTATTTTATGAACTTTACACAAAAAATCCAATAGTAATCTGATGAGTTGGCTGCTTATGTTAAACCTTATATACATTGCCACTTAATTCCAGCGATGAAGGTGCTTCATTTGCATGACAGCTATACGCTTAAAATACACCAAATCAACCATTGGTTCATTGTTGCCTTGGCACTGCACATGCCATTATTTCTATAATTGTATTATATTCATTTTGGAGCATACTGGAAATTTCATATATCAACCTTCCGAGATTTAGCCTAAAAATAGGGACTGATTTATGCTTGAAATGACTTTATATGTACATAAATTATGTATTTTAAATAATGAATTAAATATGTGTTATTTTAATCAAAAGATATTTTTTTTAATTTCAAGCGTAATGTTATTAAGAGTACCCACATGTGAATGTCCCACATCGAAAAAAGAGGAGAAAGAAGACTAAGATATAAGTCTAGTAGGCTACTCCACCTATAACCAATTAATTTTAGGATAGAATTTCACTTAAACTTATTTATGGTCTAACTTTCCTTCTAATATGAACCCATTAGCCACTGCAACTTTAACAAACATAACAAACAAATATAGATAAAATCAGAAAGGGATGGGAATTAACAGAAAACGGATGCCAAACTGTTTTATTCAACTGTTTATTTGATGTACAATAATGTTCATTTTCTGCATCTATCCACCCCTTACCGTTGGATCATACACGTGTCATCACGACAGCCTATCAACCCCACCCAAATAATCATCCTCAAATTTTCAATATAGAAATCCTCAAATCATAAATGGAAATAAAAATAAAAAATAAGAACACAACTTAGAGAAAGAAAATGGAAGAAGAAGAAGGTAGGTTAATTATAAGTCAACGAACAAGCAACAAGAAGCAATGGATCTCATCAACAACCCTCCAGGAAACCAAAAAGGACCTAAAAGCCGAATGTAGAAATGGAGGTCAACTCCTTTCTAAGCCAAAACGAAGGCCAAGAAAGTCCCTGCAAGTGCAGTTCCGGCGACGATGATTCTGTCGACGGCAAAGGCCCCAGATGGGGGCGTGGTGGTTTCTGAAGGTGGAGCAGTGGGAACCTGTGAGCTAGGTGATAGGGGCGGAGGAGACGGGGGAGAGGAGGCAAGTGGAGTAGGTGCAGAAGATGGAGTGGACACTGGCGAGGGAGTTGGGGCTGCGCGTGGTGATGGAGTCGGAGCCGGGGAAGAAGGAGAAGGAACTGGCGCGGGGGTTGGAGACGGTGTAGGCGCTGCCTTTGGCGATGGCGTAGGTGCTTCCTTTGGCGAAGGCGTGGGTGCTGCAGTTGGCGTTGGTGGAGCCCTCGTTGGTGGCCTTGAAGGTGCAGCACCTGGTGCTTGTGCCATGCATGAAGTGGCCAAGAGACCCAAGACTAAGAAAACCTTAAACATGGAAGAAGACCTCATGTCTTAACAGAGAATAGTGTCTGTGTGTGTGCAAGAGAGAGTTTGGAAGAGTTTATAAAGGAATAGAGAGGTCATAAGAAAGCGGAGACTTCGTTGGCCATCGATTCATCTCTAAATAATTGTATATATTATGAGATTCCTCGAATCATTTAAATATTATGTTACCATATATTGATGCAATGAATGTGCATATATTATATAATGGAACAAACCGTATTTTGTCATTTCTACTTAACAATATTTTATATTAAAAGTTTAATTTTATTAATTATTTTATATCACAAAAGACATGAAAGTCATTTAAACAATTTCATAACTTTCTTTCAATTTTAAAATTTTTGAAATTTTTCTTATGATTTTAATTAAAAAACCTTTATTTTAGATTTCAATTAAATTTACGTAACAATTCAACTCAACTCAAGTGTGAGCACGTACGGAGGTAAGTGGGGGCCAGTGGTGCACTGGGCTCCCCACTTCAAGATTATTAAATAATTATATATATATATATATATATGTATGTATATATATATATATTAGGACGGGGTTATTTAGAAGTTAGTAGTGTACTGGGCCTCTTAAAATTTAAAATATTAAATATTTGAGTTCCTATTTTAAATTCCTGGCTCCGTCACTAAGTATGAGTGTATTTAACTATTTATAATAACGTGTAAGCTTTCACTCTCAAGTTAGCTTTCATGGTGGATTAAGCATTTCAACTTAAAATAATTACATTTTCCTTCTTGTTGGTTTCTTCGAACTTTCCTAAAGGTAAAGACAATAGAAGCTCCAGTTACGAAAAGTCAAGGGAGTTGATACTAATACTCGGCTTATAATTAGATTACACTTTAAAGGTCTTCTTTTTGTGTGGTAAAAATTAAAATAACGTTATAAGTCTTTACGTGTAGCCAAAGGGTAAGTACACCTTACACAGTCTGGCCTCCGCGTTAACCTTTTCAACGACTGCTTTGCGTGGTCGGCTCGGCTCTTCTGGCCTGAAAACGCTTCTTCTACTCCAACCTTTCCCTTTAAATATTCGCCTTCTAAGGATCAATTCTTGGGTTATTTTTATTGAAATTTTATTAATGAAATAAAATAAAATGTAATATTATCGTGAGAGGAGAGTTTATAACAGAAGAGGATAGAAGAGGAGAGTCTCTTGTTACATCTCATGCTATCCTAAATAGTAAAAATAAAAACTTTTAATTTAATAAATTTACGATAAAATGTAAAACGATAGATAACTTTACATTATATTACATTATGAACCCTCTATTCAAATAATCTTTCATTGTATTACATTATGAATCTTCCGTCTAAACAATATTTCATTATATTATATCACGAACCTTTCCACTCTTTCCAAATAATAATTTTATAATATTACTTTAATTTATATTCTATCATAAATAGTAAAATTAAAAAACCTCCAATTTGGAGAGTTTATAATGAAATGTAAAATAATAAACAACTTTACACTATATTACATTATAAACTCTCAATCTAAACAATATTTCACTATATTACATTATGAACTGTTACATTTTTACCAAACAACATTTTTTTAATATTATATCAATTTACATTTCATTTTATTAAAAACCATTTCATTTTATTACGTTCTGTTCCATTCTATTAAAAATTTTACATCCAACCAAACATAGCATTAAAGGAACGAACTTGTGAATGTAATAAAAGGGTGGTTGAAGGGATCAAAGTACTAAATAATTAAGCTGCGTTATGGATAATTGATGAGAAAGAAAGAGAAGAAGAGAAGAATATTCGAATGTGGAGAACAACTAACATGGTCCGTCCTATTAGAACAAGTTCAAGTTGCAGCCTTAAAAATTACATGTCTGCTTGTCGTGATCTGGAGTCGGGACATGGAAGACTTCAATTCTTCAAAACTAATCGACTAGGTTCTGTTCCCTGGGAGAGTTGGTGAAACCTATCCAACTACTCTGCTTCTGAAGAATAATTAAAATTTTAAATCAATTGATTTAAACACAAACATTTTAATTCTTTTAATTTTTTCATTTAATATATTTTAATAATTTTTATTACTAAAAATTAGTTAATTTATTAATCAATTGATTAATTTTTACGAATTAATTAATTTTTATAAATCAAAATAAAAAATTTATTATTATAATAATTTTCTTCAACTTTTTTAAAATTTAATTTAATTTAATATTTTTCATATACTAATATAACATTTAAATATGGACAAAATTTTTTAAATTTTAAAACTTTTTATCTTACTAATTTAATGTTAGATTGATTTTAAAATATTATTTTTAGCAAGGTCTTGTAAGGAATACTTTACCTTTGGGCGATTAGAAAACCAAACCACTTCATTTGAATTAGTTATAAAATTTTTAATTGTCTAATTTTTATTTAAATTTATAATTTTATTTTAATAATTTTGTTATTAAAAATTAGTTAATATGTTAATTAATCGATCAATTTTTATAAATTAATTATTTTTTATAAATTAAAATAAGTTAGTTTTTAATTAAACTTAATCTTTTTATAGGTAAAGAGAAATTTTTATTTAATTTTTTTATAATTTTCAAATTTAATCAATATTTATTATTTTAATATATATTAAATCCTTTAAACTTCGACCTTTTCATCATTGGTTTAAATTTTCAATATTATATTTAAAACGTACGACAGGGACTTGTGGGGAACAGGTGTCCAAATGGGTGTGGCGTATTGGGGTTCACTACTTCAGTCTTCAGTGGGAACCGGTAATGTTGTTAATTAGCATTTATCTTATAATGACTTTGTATTAATAATTTAGTCAATCTTGGTAAGAGGCTCACATTTACTTGAAGTCGCGGGTTCAAACTGTTTTTATGTATATAGCTGTTTAAAATTTGAGACCAGAGTTTTATTTTTCGCAAGAAACTTACCCGGCTTAAGCGGAGAATAGTCTGGATATGAATGACTTAAAAGTACCTTCTCATAATTAGAACCCTCTTAAAATATCTGGTATGAAACTAAAATAATAATAATAATAATTTAGTCAATCCAATAAGCAAGAGCCTGGCTGGCTGTTCAAGTTCAATTATAAAACAGTAGCTGGCAAAAGCTAACGAGAATCGGAGTTGTTCGAAAAATTTGGACCTGCGTGCAATTTTTTAATCTTAGACTTTTGAATCTTTTGGTTAGAAAATATTTTTAGTTCTTTAATTACTTTTAAGGGCTGAGCCCTCAAAAGTAATATAAATTATATTACTAGTACATCATTCATTAGAATTTATTATTATTAAGGTTGGCAATAGATTGGATCAAACTTTAATTTTATGGAATGTGAGCTTATAAATTTTTAAAATCAAATTAGAGTTAAATGTGATAATTTAAATTCGTCAGATTTAATTTAATTTATTAATTATAATATTCGAATTTTGTCAAATAAAAATTTATCTATTAATTTTAAATTAGTAGAATTGTCTGATATTTATGTGTAAGGTACTAGTTTTTATATTTGTGAAAAAATAAATTTTAAATTCAAACTTTTCAGAAAATTGTATTATATTCAAATATTTTATAGCGTTGAAAAAGAGCAGACATGTGGTGTGGCTCCCTCTCCACAGGTCATCCCAAGTAGGAGCCGTATTTCAGAAACAGCGAAGATTCCAAGGAACGAGGCTGCCTACTGAAGGGTTTCCACCAAAATTTGCCTTTAACTATTAACTTTTTTAGGATAACATCCTTCAATTATTAAATTTTAGGATAATGTCCTTAAACTTATTTGTTACCTGCAAATAATGCCCCTTAGCAGGTTGAAGCAAAATTGAATACCACGTGGCAAATTGTATAACACGTGT
>JAOTBA010000204.1:13749046-13762936 GCA_025629845.1 Erythroxylum squamatum
TTATGAATTATATATGTAATTTTCATACTTATTTAATGAATTATTATTTTATATTTTCAGTGGGCCTCAAGGAATTTGTTTAAAAACTATTATCTTATGCATTTAGCGAGATTATTATTTTATCTCATTGGCCCAAATCGAGACCAGAGAAAATTATTATTTAATCGAGATTTTTAATCTATCGAATATTTATTTATTGAAATTTTACTGTACGAATATATTACTGTTCTTTAGGACTTGTATATTAAGTAAACACTTCAGTGCACTTAATAACCAGTTAACAAAAGTACAAACACGTATTTGACAAGTTCCTATTGTAGAAGGTAACGGTTCTTAACTATGAAAATGCTGATATCTAACCTTAAAGATTCATTTGGAAGAGGTCTACATGACATAAAAATAAATATAGACGTATAAATAGTAGTGTATATGTCCATGTAGTTGAGGGCCCTGGAAAATCCAATGTGAAGCTACCATTCCAGGAGCATCTGGATTCAACTTTTAAACTAACATTCGCAGTAAGCCAAAGAAACTTGGAAAGTTGGTTGTCCGGATGAAAGTGACTCCACGATTCTGGAAGTGGCATCAAACCCATGCCAAGTCAGCTCATCATTCATCAGTCATTATTACCGCGACCCCCTGCTTCAACCGTTGTCCTTACTAAAAATACATATACATGGTTCTGTTTCATCAATTGTTTCCCATCGTATATTCATTTTCCATGCGGCCTTATTCAATCTGTTTAGACCCTCTTTATGGATTTTTATTTGTTTTTCCACATCTCCTAAAGGCCTCAAAATAAGAGTGATTTAGATATTATACTAAATTTATATTTCTTTAATTGATGCAAAGTTTGTGCACGATAATAATTTTTATATAATGATAGAATTTGAATTTGTCAGTTTTTTGGATTATGGAATATACTAAATAATATGTAAATTATTATTTATGAATTATATATTTTAGATAAAAACAGTTAATGAATCAATAATTTAAAATTAAGTAACAATTATTGACAAGTCACCACTAACTTATCTTTATTTATAGCCTAAGCAATCAAATTTAGAAGCTAAGTAGCTTCCAAATTGTTAAGTGACGGATTTTTGTACTTATAAGTTACAAATTAAAGGTGTTTTTATTTTCACCATATCATTTTTAAATTATTAAATTAAGTAATCTCCAAATTAATTATTAAGTAAATGAGTCAATCTAATTAATATTTTTAAGTAGTAAATATATATCTATTTCCATTTCCGTTTCATCATTTTTCAAGTTACCAAAATCTAAAGTATAGTCTCCAAATCACAACTCAAACTGAAAGCTTTTAATTAATAGACACCTACACTGTATGGATAAGCCTGGGGATGGACATGATTGCAATTTGTCAAATTCACAATTTATACATGACTGCAACTCCTATACCGGCATGTACGCTAGCTAAAATTAGATGTCATCTTGTTTCTGAGAAGTACGTAGGTATAGACTGAAAGATATTTTCTCTAGTTAGGTCCCTCTTTCTACTTCTAGGGCTGAAATGAAACCGCGTGCTGACAAAAGAAAAAGAGGCTGAAAGGTAAAAAGTAATTTTGTTTTCTACAGAATGACTAAAAGTTTTAACTTTATGCAATTCATTGTTAGCAGCAAGAAAATATTCTCAAACATATGAACTGGAATTACATTTGGGAAATCAATAGGAAAAGTGTATGATAGCAATGGTACGGTACTCTTTTACATAAATACTCCCTCCTATTTAAAATAAGTGTCGTTTTAGAGGAATTTTAATTATTCAAAATAAGTGTCGTTTGTGACTTTTTATGAATATTTATAATTTTACTTTTAAAATTACCCTTTAATTTCTCTCACATCTTAATTACACAGATTATATTTTCAAAGCACTTTAACATGTAATTAATAAGGGTATATCAGACATTTCATTAACTTTCTTAATAAATGTGCATTCCTCTAAAACGACACTTATTTTAAATAGGAGGGAGTATAATATAGAAGAGAATCTGATTTCATTTTTGACGTAACTGAATTACGACGCCAGACTAGACTAACCGATTAGGCCTAAATCAAGTATAACTTTTCAATAGTTTACTTCTATAATCTGTAATAAAACAAATCGGCTAGTTAATTTTTCTTAAAAAGTCAGTCGATTCTTGAGAAAAAACCGACAGCATAATTTAAGAATCTGCCAAATGTGGGGCAGCAGCAACTTGTGTAGATTGCATTAATTGATTCAGAGTGCACAGAAATTACATTAATTGAAGTTGTTTTGTTCTTTTTAGAATTGCCAAGTTGTTGTCTAACTTTAACCAAAGTTGAGAATTTTTCCCTTTTTAATTCTCTCCTATAAATTAATTAATTAATTATATTTTTATTTATTTAATCTTACAAATAAATTATCTTTATCAAAATTTATATCTCTTTACATATTAATTGAAAATTTTAAATTATTATTATTAAAATTAATTATTATTTTTATCATAAATTTATTTAATAAATTGAATTATTAATTAGCATATATTAAGTAATTTTGCTTAAAATAATTTAAGAATCTATTCAAATATAATATTTAAACTATAAAAATATATTTAAAGGACATTAAATAAAGTTAGAGTCCTTTCTATTGACTTTCTTTAAACATACTTTAACTTTTATGAGTCTTCGAATAAATGATAATATAAAAATATTATTATTATTTTAAATTTTGTGTTAGATTCAATCCAAGTTTAAATTATTATATATTAATAGACATTGTTAATATATTTTTTATTTCAATAAATTATTTTATTTTTTACTTCTTGTTTATTATATACCAACTTTATAGCAACCAACTTTATAGCAACTTAATATCGGTTGAACATTTAAACCTTAAATATTTTCTTTGACCAGTTAGATTTTGTATCAAATAACAACTGCCGATTCCAATACATATAGTGTATGGCGATGCTGTCATAATAACTTATTACTACTAATCCACTGGTAGATCTAAGTATGTTATTGAATTAATACTCTCAAATCTTTCTCAGCACAAAACGTTTTCTGGTTTTGTTCTACTCTTAACAAACAGTTAGCTGGAGCAGATGAATAGAGTGCATGCATAAGTGATACGTCTGCCGCCCCATATCATGGTAGCGCCCACGAGAGAGACGTCGGACGTATCCTCATTTATTTAAGCACCAGGCATCTCCAATCATTGCACCAAATTTTTACGCACTAGGGCATCTCCAATCATTGCACCAAATTTTTACATCAAATTTGGTGTAAAGCGGAATATTTCTAAAATCTTTTTACACCAAATTTAATGTTACTTCAACTATTTTACACCAAATTTTTATATCAAAATTTTTTCAAAGAATATACCACAATAATTTAGTTATTAACTAAATTAATTTATATTTGTATAACCACAATAATTTAGTTATTAATTAAATTAATTTATATTTATACAATAATTTTTATTTATTTATTTATTTATTGAAAGAAATGATAAAGTTGATCGTCCTATTAGGAAGAAGAAAGAAAAAATGAAAAAAGACCAAAATGAGGAAATGAAAAAACTTTTTATGTCCATGAATAAAGAAATAAAAGGAATGTTTCATGAAAGTCAATCTCTTCTTGAAAAAAATTATGAACTTCAGTTGTTACGAGCTCAAAATGAGGCAAAAAAATTAGAGCTGCGCCAAAGACGGGAAGATAATAAAATTTTATGCAAAGATCCGGATTCTATCAAAGATCTAGTGATGCGTGAGGCTCTCAGAAATGAACAAATGAAAATTTATGCCAAAAGAGCTCAAGAGGGAGAACCTCATGGAGGAGTTGGCTCATCTAGTGACTTTAACCAATATTTTGATTTTGGAGGAAATGAGGATGACCTTCCAAACTATTAATTATTTATGTTAAATTAATATTTTCAAGTACTTTAGTTTTACTTTTAATTTGATTGTTGTAATTTTAGTTTGATTATAATCTTGAGTCTGATTGTAACTGTAATTTATTTTAGTCTGGTTGTAATTTCAAATATTTTTATTGAGTTTTAATTTTTAAAATCAATGGTGTAGTTTAAATTTATGTACTTTTTGTTTCAAATTTACTTTTTATTCTTAACATATTTTATTAATGAATTTATAACACTTATAAATAAGAATTATAAATTAATATTGAAAATAAATTTAATATTATATTCAATATTAGTCTCGTTTTAAATGTCTCAATGAAATCTTTGTAATAATATATTTTGTGTAAAGTAATATATATTTTAAATTTAATTATTTAGTAAATTATGTAAATAAATCAATTTGTGAAAAGGATATAAAAGAAATATGTTAAAAAGTAAATTGACAAAGTTGTCTTTTTACAACTTTTGGTGCATGAATAGTAACATAACAAATTTAGTGTGTTATTATTCATTGCACCATTTTGGTGTGAAGATTTGGTGGCTTCCTTGGAGTGGATTTATTGCACCAAAACATTGGAGATGGTCTAAGTCTATTTTTACAAAACAAAGTCGACGGAAAAGACAAACTTGACAGACAACAATAGGATTGAATACTAGCTTAGCGACGGGAGCCGATGCATTAGTAACGTCACTATCCCTGCTGCCATCGCCTATAAGGGAAGGGACGAGTTGAAGCTTCACCACTGCCTATCACTGTTGCTCCCTTCAATGATATTGATTTGTCTAGTCAGTTGCAAATATAATGGGTCGTTAGTAGCGTGAAGGTTAAGCGTTGCGCCTTCGTCAAATGTCGCCTTTTCCACCGGAATACACCACCACCGTTGCTACTTCTGATGGGTTTAAGGTCTAATTTCACCACTTCTCTTATAGCCACTCAAACCTCCTTTCTTTTCCTCTATCGTAGCTAAACACCAGCCTCCACTTTAACCCTGAACTCATCATCCCCCCAAGAAATCTCTTTACTTTCGCCAACTATACCTAATACCTCTCATTTCATTGAAGATGACGTGGATTTTGGATTTTTCTTTTTTTTGGTTATGAGATTTAGTTAACATTAATCATCATTTTTTAAAGATGGAGTGTTGATGAAGATGGTGGTGAAAACTGAGTTGTTGTGGTTTTTTGTTCTTACTCGATTCTCCCTCTTGCATGGTCTATCAGAATGCAAATTGTATTTGGTGTTCCAACCTATTTCGAGCTTTTGTTCTAATTTTAGGTGCCAAACTCAGCCACCCATTTGCTCAAAGACGCATTTGGTTAATGATTTAGAGAAAACTGACCAGTTTTTAATCCCAACAGTTAATAGTAAAAACTGAATCATAAATTAGTCTGGTTCGTACTTAACTTGATCGAACTGGTCGGTCGATCTGGTTTTTACATCATTGGTGATTATTCATTATTGTTCATTATTCGATAGGTAATTTTTTAGGCTTCAAATACCTGAAACGTACCTTGTTGGATTCTTTCTAAAAGGATTCATTATAATTATCCATCAAGATGCTCAACCTACGAACATTACAATAGATGTAGACCATGGCCAAGAAATAAGAGGCTATAACTTCAATCTTTTTCCAAGCTACAAGGTGGTTAGTAAATATACGATAGTGAGTCACAACAATACAAGTCCGCCCTTGACGAGGCATTTGAATTTTTGGACAAATTGAGATATTCACTAAGATGTGATCACGCCTTATCCAACATTCATCTCTTCATTTTTTTTTCTTTTTGAGTGAATGAGAAATTGACTAGTATATGATCACACCTTATACAACATTTCTCTTTGTATTTCTATCTTTTTTATCAAAATGGGATATTGACTAACACTTGATCACATCGTAACCAACATTCTTCACTGTTAAATTTTGAACAAATTCTTATTTTATTTTATTTATTTCTTATTTTACTCAATATCTTTTATTTTTTCCTATTTTTTTTAGATCTCTGCTTAAGATTTACTATAAGTTTTCTATTTTATGTAGAACTCTTCCTAAGATGAATTAAAGTTTCCTATTTTGTCTATAACTCTTCTGAAGATGAATTAGAATTCATGTAAACATATATAAACAACTTTTGAGAGAAATTAATGCAACTCTCTATAATCTATTTTTTCTCTAAGAATTTTTATCCTACAATTCTTGTATTAAAATTAAGTTTTGTTTATCTTTTATACTATGTGAGGTGGCCTTAGAGCTTTGAATCTCACTAAGCTTGTTCTTTCTAACAATGACAAATAATCTTAATGACGGTGTTCAAGGATTACCTAATATTTGGAGAAGAATCGAAAAACAAGAGATAGTCAGTCATAATATTGAACAACAGTTGACTACAATCACAAGATGATTATAGGCATTAATGTGAGGTGACAGTAATTAGATATTTGGGAAAATAGATAACAAGAAAGTTACTCCTGCACCACCTTAAATTTCAACACATTTTATGAGAGATGATGATTCCAACGATAATGAAGAAATCATCTCGAGAGGAGATCGTTGTAGACAAAGATGGGGGTGATCATGAGTATAGACTAAAGGTAGATATTCCATCCTTTAGTGTTGAACCTTAATATAGAAGTCTTTTTAGATTGGTTAGAAGAAGTAAAAGAATTATTTGATTATATTGAAATTGTAGATAAGAGGAGGGAAAAGTTAACTATTTATCAACTTAAAGGGAGCCATTGTTTGGTGGAATCAATTAAAGGATAATAGGTGAAGAGAAGGGTCAGGTCTGTTGTCTACTTGGGTAAGGATGAAGCAATTATTAAGGAGATGATTTTTTTCTTTTGGATTATGAGCAATACTTGTTCAACACTTATCTTAGTGTTATTCATGGGAATGAGACTATTCGTGAGTATACTGCTGAGTTTCTGAGATTAGTAGCCTAAAATAATTTGGCAAAAAGCAAACCACAACAAGTTGCTCAATATTCGAGAGGGTTGAAGGTAATAATTCAAGATAAAATTAGACTTAAAAGGCTTTGAATGTTCATGATGCAAGGAATCTAGTTATAAAGGTTGAGACGTTGATTAGGAAGAGGCCACGGGATTATAGGAGAATGGGGAACAATGAGAGAGTGGCAAGTGAGTAGGGAAAAGGGAAAAGAAGTTGTTAGCTTTACTCCCACATGTGTTAATGGTGCAAAAGGAAATAACAATAGCAATGATTCGAATAAACAAGGTACATAAGCTACTAAACCCATCAAACTTTATGCTAAACTGGTTCTTTTAAAATGCTTTAAATACGAGAAATCATGTCATCGTTCCAATGAACGTTCGAAGCAAAAGTTTGTCAATACAGTGGAGCAAGTAGCGGGAGACTATGAGGAAAAAGAATGTAGGCTGTACGGGGAAGATTGTAAATACTCTGAAGGAGAAGAAGATAGCTTTGTTGAAGTTATTAGGAGATTGATAACTTTTAAAAAGAAGCATAAAGATTGATATTGACACCAATAATTTAGCATTAGAGGTATGATACAAAGAAATCTTTGTGAGCTGATCATTAATTGAGGTAGCCAAAAGAATATCATAAGTAAATTGACGGTCAAGAGGCTAAAGTTGCCAATCGAGCCTCACCCTAAATTCTACAACATTACATGAATTACAATTATTAGTGATAAAAAGGTACAAGGTGTCATTCTCTGTCAGAAAATACTTTGATGAACATTATTATGATGTTGTTGATATTAATATATGTCAAATTTTGTAGGGTAGACCATAGCAATATGATGTTGATGCACATCACTTAAAAAGGAGAATATTTATCACTATATGAAGAATAGTGTGAAATATAAGTTAATACCTGCAGGTGAAAAGAGAGTGGTGAAACCTAATGGAACAAAAAAGCCATTATTAGAATTGAAAAATAATAAGGAAATTTTATGAGTGAGAAGAAGGAAACAAGGAAGGTACATTTGTTAATAGCAAAAGGAGAAGAAGAGAGTGAAAAGAGAGAAGACGAGAGTCCTTTAAAAGTGCAACCAATTTAAAAGAATTTAGAGACGTACCCAATAGACTACCTCCTATAAAAGATATTTGACACCACACTGGTTTAGTTCACGAGGCAAGTTTACCTAACTTATCCCACTACCGTACGAGTCCAAAGGAGAATGAGATCTTAAGAGAAAAAGTAAAGGGGTTGATTAGGAAGGTCATACCCATGTGCATTTTCTACTTTCAAGTTGGGATTCTACTTTCAAGTTGGGACTTCCAAGAACACGAAGAGGTATGGATTCTATCTCTGTGGTTGTGGACAGGTTTTCTAAAATGATACATTTTATCCCTTATAAGAAGACAGTAGATGCTACAGTTTGTAAATGCCATTGTTAGTTTCTAATGTTATTTGAGAGGATTTGCCTATAAATTTCAAGTTGGGACTTCCAAAAACACAAAGAGGAATGGATTCTATCTTTATGGTTGTGGACATGTTTTCTAAAATGACACATTTTATCCCTTGTAAGGAGACGACAGATGCTACACTAATTGTCAAGCTATTCTTTAAAAAAAATGGTGTAACTCCACAGTGTTCCTAAATCCATTACTTCTGATCGTGACATAAAGTTTTTAAGTCACTTTTGGAGAACCTTATAGGGGTTATTTGATTATTCTCTTAAGTATAGTAGCATTGTACACTCATAAACTGATGCTAGTTTGTACATGCCATTGCCAGTTTCTAATGATATTTAGGAGGATTTGTGTATAAATTTCAAGTTGGGACTTTCAAAAACACAAAGAGGTATGAGTTTTATCTTTGTGGTTGTGGACATGTTTTCTAAAATGACACATTTTATCTCTTGTAAGAAGACGACAAATGCTAAAGTAATTGTCAAGCTACTCTTTAAAAAAATGGTGCGACTTTATAGTGTTTCTAAATCCATTACTTCTTATCATGACTCCAAGTTTTTGAGTCACTTTTGGAGAACCTTATAGGGGTTATTTGATTATTCTCTTAAGTATAGTAGCACTACACACCCACAAATTGATAACAAGATAAAGGTGGTGAATACAACTTGGGTAATTTGGTAAGATGCACATGTTGTGACAAACCAAAAGGTTGGGATTACTTTAATTTTACAAGCTGAATTTGCCCACAATAATGTAGTCTGTAGTGCTATTGGTCGATCACCATTTTATATGCTTTACACTAACGTACGTAATCATGCTCTTTATCTTGTTAAACTACCTAAATCTTATAACATTTATCCTAGTATTGCAAAGTTAGCTAAAGAGGCACAAGAGATTTAAATGGAGGTGAAGATGAAAATTAAAAACGCTACTGAGAAGTATAAGCCTAAGGTTGATCTGTGTAGGAGAGCTCAACTGTTTAATATTAGAGATGAAGTTATGGTTTTTTCAAGCAAAAACTGAATTGTTGGAGGTCGTTATAAACTAAAATAAAATAAGTATGGTCCGTTTAGAATTAAAAAGAAAATTAATGATAATGCCTATATTGTTGAATTACTTTTATGGATTGTAATGTCTCTCCAACCTTTAATGTTGCTAATCTTTGTCTTAGTTTTATGATACACAGCTTGGACATGCTGACGATAACTCGAGATTGAGTTTGATGACGATAACTCGAGGTTAAGTTTGCTGACAAGTAGAGGTGAGTGATGAGGTATTTGAATTCTTGGATTGGATAATTTCGGACATTCACTAACACGTGATCGCGTCTTATTTAACATTATTCTCTGTATTTCTTTCTCTGTGGACAAAATGAGATATTGACTAGTACGTGATCATGCCTTATACAACACGCCTCTCTGCATTTCTTTCTTTTTAAGTAAAATATGATATTGACTGGCACATGATCACGTCTTAAACAACATTCTTCTCTGTTAGATTTTGATATTTTTCTTATTTTATTTATTTTTTACTATTTTAGTCGATCTCTTTGATTTCTTTCTTATTTTTGTTTAGAACTCTTCCTAAGATTTATTAGAAGTTTTCTATTTTATTATATCTCTTCTTAAGATGAATTAGAGTTTCTTATTTTGTTTATAACTCTTCTTAAGATGATGAATTATGGTTTATGTAAACCTATTTAAACAACTTTAGAGAGAGATATAACATAAAATTGTTAAAATCTATTTTTTCTTTGAGGATTTTTTTTATTCTACAATTATTGGATTGGAATTGTGTTTGTTTATCTTTTTTGCTGCATCATAAACCCCCACTAAAACAACCAAGAAAGATGGATAACAAAGAGTTCAGAGATAAAAAGGCCAAAATCATTTGCTTCTGGTGTGATGATAAATATAAATCGAGTCATAGGTGTAAAGGAAGTTGTGGAATATGTTCTCAGTGGAAGATAAAAAGTTAGAATTGGTGTTGGAAATGAACCAAAATGAGGTGGTCAGGTTGTCGAAGCCTCCAAATTAATTATGATTCTCCAAACTTCTTGTAGTAGTCATGAAATTAGGTCGAATACTTAGAGAATTAAACACTAGTTTCTTAATTTCAAGTAATAAAATAAAATTGGGGGTTAAATTAATTAATTGATTAACTAAAGTTAACAAGGAATCAAAATAAATTAACTGAATATAAAAGGGATAAATTCAAGAATACGCAAATCCTATTCAAGAGAAAATTTTCATCTAATTGTAACATTGATCATTGGTCTAAAAAGAATAAGTGTTGCAATTAAAGCAGTTAGTCTGAAGTATATTAGGATAGTCGTAACAAGTCCCAAATTTTCTTAAATTAATTGGTTTAAACTCAATATTCAAACCAAAACTTATCATCCATTTACTAGGTGCGATAACATTCCATATTAAATAAATGATAGCAATAAGCTTAGTAAAAAAGACTAACCCTAAATTAAATAATCGAGATACTTGCAACTATTCAACTTAGTTTTCTTGTTTATCATAAGTTAAATATGCAATTTCATAAATAAACTATTTGCTATTTGTACCAATCTTTCATGACAATTTTGAGTTCATGGATAGGGATATCATAATCAATATTAAATTAAATTGTCAGATTAATCAGTATTAACTATTCATGAAATATGAGAACTCAAAACAAAAAATACTTGAATTAAGACATAAATAAAAGGTTTAGAACACAAAATCTCACGAGGTTACAATTAAAATATCAAATCCCCTTGAATCAGAACAATTAAGTTTATCCATATATGGATTTTGCTCAAATAACAAAAATATAATAAAGGCAAAGAATTGAGAGAAAAGTAAGAGAAAACTATTGTTTTTGTTGTGAGGAACGCCCCTTTTATAGGATTTTCCTAATATAATCCTAATCTAATTATACCTTGCAAAAATGTCTATCTAAAACAAATTCAAATTCAAATTCCTACATGATATAGATATAAAGACGTTTCCTAGTTAAACTCTAACTCTTCAAGTGATCAATCTTATCCACTGTAACAATCTCTTCACTTCATCCAAAATTCATTATTATTAATAATGTCCCAATTTGATGAAATCTCCACTTTTCATCTCTGAAAACAGAACAAACATTAATTTTAATATTTAAGCACCAATATCCAAAACAAAGGAAATAATATCAAATAATATATCAAGATAAGATCTTATTAGGAGATTATCGAGGATTGCCTAGTCCTTCCACTATGAGCTACGACGAGAGTTTCTTTAGGGGATTTTAAACATATGAGATTGTTGGGATTGCACAAGGGAAACCCGATATATATCCTAAGAGACAACAAGGATATGCATAATTTTATAGACATAAATTTAATCAAGGAAGGTGATTATACACGTCTAGAAGTAAAGTATCTTGAGCTTATAGTGGGTGGAGGATCACAACTGAAATTTCAAGGACTCTACAAGGATTTTAAATGGTAACTTCAATTAATTACATTTTTTGTCATATTTTTTTATTTTACCATTAGGGAGTTATGATCTAGTCCTTGGATTTCAATCGTTATGTAACACCCCAGATCACCCGCTTACAGATATTGTCCGCTTTGGGCTTTGGCCCAGCCAAGCCCTCACGGTTTTGCTTTTCCCGAGGCCTTCTCAGGAGGTCACCCATCCTAGAACTACTCTCACCTAAGCACATTTAACCTAGAAGGTTTGATGGGATCTGGTCCATTAGGCCATGAAAAATGCGTCTATAAGGGAGAGATGTTCGTATCCTTATAAGGCATACTTCGTTCCCCTCTTCAACCGATGTGGGATCTCACACTTTTCACCTCCCTTAGGGCCCTGCCCTCTTTGGAGTCCAGCCTAGCTGGCATAACAATTCGGGTACCTGCTTTAATACCACTTATAACATCCCAATCACCCGTTTATAGATATTGTCCGCTTTGAGCCTTGGCCTAGCCAAGCCCTCACGGTTTTGCTTTTCCCGAGGCCTTCCCAAGAGGTCACCCATCTCAGAACTACTCTCACCCAAGCACATTTAACCTCGTAGTTTTGATGGGATCTGGTCCATTAGGCCATGGAAAACGCGTATGTAAGGGAGAGGTATCCTTACTTTTATAAGGCGTACTTTGTTCCTCTCTCCAACGATGTGGGATCTCACACTCTCCACCCTCCTTAGGGCCCTACCCTCTTTGGGGTCCAGCCTAGCTGGCACAACGGTTCGGGTACCGGCTCTGATACTACTTATAACATCCCAGATCACCCGCTTACAAATATTGTCCGCTTTGAGCCTTAACCAAGCTCTCACGGTTTTGCTTTTCCCGATGCTTTCCTAGGAGGTCACCCATTTCAGAACTACTCTCACCTAAGCACATTTAAGCTCGGAGTTCTGATGGGATCTGGTCCATTAGGCCATGGGAAACGCGCTTGTAAGGGAGAGGTATCCGTACCTTTATAAGGCGTACTTTGTTCCTTTCTCCAACCGATGTGGGATCTCACAGTATGTGCTTAATGAGTCCCTATCTCTGATGAATTGTTCTAAGTTCAAAGACTTTCTTGAACTTCGAACAATTCATCAGAGATAGGCAATTAATTGATTTAATTATAGGCAATTAATTAAATCAACAATCAAGATTCCAAACACTTTACACGCAATTTTAGTTAGATAGTCTTTGTTTGTTTACTGTTTTGATCATGCATTAGTGTTAGTTCATATATAATGATTAGAAAATCCAAGCAAGGTTTCAACAAAACAATCACAGTAACCATAAGCTACTGAAGATTGTACAACGAAGCTTCTTTTGAATAGATATGAATTGAAATTTGGGGTTAGAGGAATAAATAGTCATCTATAAATATGGAAATGGTTGTAATAATTCAGTAGTTCAGGAAATGATTCCCGAAGTTAAGTTTTTGTAAAGATAGGGGTTTTAGTGCCATTACTATCCTCAAACTAAACCAAGGGGAGCTTTTGGAGTTCTGCATTAATTTGTGCTTCTGAACAGAACATATGGATTCATTTGGATCTAGGAACAATTTTCTCGTACAATAAGGGGAGATAATATGCATAGAAGCATTCATGGTTAAGTTATGGGGTTTCTGTTGCATTCTGTAATGTGCAATTTGATTGGAACAAGTTGGTTATCATTGACACTAACATTTAACCCTGTTGACACATATATAGAGAGAAGATGCTGCTCAGCTGCACCAATTCATACTCCATGCAGCTCTAGATGTTGTTCACGACCTTGCATGGACTACTAGTGCCATGTACGTTCTCTTCTTTAGATTGTTTCTCGTCAATACACTTGTACTTCCACTCCTCTCTGTCTACATCTGTCTATGTGCCTCTTCCCATGTATATGTCTAACTATAAATATATTTTCTTTTTCTTGATACTCTTTATCTGTTTGTTGCATTTTCTCTCAGGTTTTTGAAAGGAATTGATAGGTTTAATGATATTGTGGTATCAGTCTATGTTACAGCTGGTCATATCCTTTCTATTGATCATTCTTGAACTGCTGATGCGAACATCCTGGAATTAATATGTAATTGATTGGATTCTAGTAAATTTGGTGTTTGCTTCA
>JAOTBA010000204.1:13780981-13796795 GCA_025629845.1 Erythroxylum squamatum
TTTCGAATGGTGGAGCAAAAGCAATTAAAAGATCATCTTTTCATTCTTTCTATTTGGAGTTGCCGAAAATGAATGGAAACAAGACAAGGGCATTTAATAAATCCAAGAGTGTCATGACACATGTCATGACACTTGGCATTTTCTTAAAAAAAACAAGAATCCATTTAATGAATTTGTAATAAAAGAACCCCAACAAAATCCATCCAATTCCAGTGGCTCTAACTACAATCCCAAAATAATGTACCCAATATTTCAGGACCGTTGGACAGAAATTTTTTGGTACCGGAAACAAATCAGTCCGCCACTTGGCGATTTTTTCGGTCCGAAAATTTTTCCAGAAAATTCCAGAAAAATTCCTAAAATTCTCCTAAAATGTAAAACACACAAGAAATCACTCCATTTAATTTTTCAAACACAAATACCACATTGTCCACAACAAAATCACGTTAGGCACATATACCGGAAAACGTCATGAATGCATGTACAGTCATTTTCATGTGCAAATTCACTATTCACCTGTAAGAATATGCATGAATATTTCAAAACCATACTAAACACTCTCAGTCCTTTCCAAATTACTGTTCTACCCTTCCCATCGGAGGTAGGATGTTACAGCATGAAACAAGCTCCTCACTCGGGCATAGTTGGGGGTTTAATGTATTTTTTTCAATTGCTTGCTTATTTATTTTCTTTCATTTTTTATTTAATACTTATTTTTATTTTTATTTTTCATTTATGCAGTTATTTGTTTATGCATTTGTCTATTTTTTCTTTCAACCATTTTTAAAAATCTTTTTTCTACGAGTCTATCGGAAACAATTTCTCTACTAGTTAGGTATAAAGTAGTGTATTTCTGGACCTCCCCAAACCTTATATCTCAGCGAAATTCCTACTAGGACATTGTTAATGTTGTTATTGATGTTGTTGTTATTGTTTGATATGTAGAAGACGATATTTAGCATATGATGTTAGTTTGGTAAGTAGGTTTATGAGCAATTTTAAGAAAGCTTACTGGGAAGCTATTAAATGGAATGTATGATACTTAATTTGTAGTTCTAGTGATTATGCTGGTGATATTGTTAGCAATACTTATTTTAATTATGGTGGAGATCTCTTAAAAAGGAGATCCTTGATATGTTATATTTTTACCCTCTTTAGACGTGTGATCAATTGGAAAGCAACTCTTCAGTCTACAGTTACTTTGTCTAGAACAAAAATAGAATACATGTCATTTCCGAAAAGGATTAAAAAAGGTATATGATTGTGTGGTCTTATTGATAGTTTAGGTGTGAATATGCATAACTATATCATTTATTATAATAATCCAAGTGCATTATATATGGTAGTTAAAAATTGTCTATTACCAATGATTATAGCATATTAATGTCATCTTGAACTTCACTCAAGATATTATTAAGGATAATACACTTTCTATACAAAAGACAACCACAGTTGATAGCCTAACAAATATGTTAACAAAGTCATTGGTCGCAAAAGGATTCAAGCATGGTTTGGACTTGGTGAATATTTGCATAACTTGAAATCCTTAAGGCCTTGTTTGGTTGGCATGGATTCTTGCTTGGGAAAGTAATCTTTTGCCTAAAATTTATATTATCACGTTTGGATAATTTTTTTGAGTAGTTAGGAAAGTAAAATCTTTCCCAATCTAGGGAAAGTAGTAGCACTCTACTTGGATTCTAAATCTCAGCACCCCCTTATAATATTTAGATTACTTTCCCTAAGAATTTATTCTAAAAAATATACTAGCCAATTCAACCCTTCCTTCTCTCTCAACTCTACGGCAACTCTTTTATAAAACCTACCTCCTCTTCAACTATTCTTATTGTTCTCCCGTTTGTAAAATTTTGGATATTTTTGCTTAGAAATTTCAATCGACAATCTTCAAGTTCATATTTTTCCTTCTTACTTGTATTACAAATTAACATTATTTAACGATTTCAATTTTTATTTCGTTTATAGGGATATAATTGGAAACACAAGTCAAAATTAAATTACATTCCTTGAAATATTGTTGCATACCAAACACTATAATAAGAATCCACCCAACTTTCCTATTAGAATTTTTGTAAGTATTTAAACATGTGAATATCTTTACTTTCCATAGATTTATTTTCCGAAGAATCAGATTCCAAATTCACTCTACTTTCTCGCCAACCAAACGGGGCCTAAGGGTATTAAGTACTTAATAATATGATGTTAAAGAATTCAAGTTAAGATAGAGAATTATGAGATATATCTTAAATTTTATAGTAACATTGTAGTGTGTGACACGAGCCTTCGTTACGCGTCTAGGATCAAACGTGAAAGGGAAAAATGAAGAAATGTAGAAAATCCCTTATTTCGGTTCCATGATTTCAAACAAGCTTTTTGAAGCTGAAACGAGCACAAAGCTTCCGAGGCCTTCACGAGAGTTGATTCCCAAGACATCGTTACGGCCCTTCTGTATCTTTCTTAACACGTAAACCTTTGAATGGGTTAGAGTATCAGTATGTTCACAATTTGCTTAAGCAGCTACAAGAGACCTTAATCTTAACCTTAATCTTAACCTTAACCTTAACCTTATATATATAGAGGCTCAATATAGGGTTCGATCTACACTGATTGAAATTTGTTTTTCTCGCTGGACTTCAACTCATTAACCTAGATCTTTTATTGGGCTACTTTATTATCTTTATGTAAATCAAACTTAATTAGCTTAACCAATAATTTATTAAAATCGTTAATATGTAATTAATTGTTGTCCACCCTATAGGAAAATATCTAACGTTCTTCCCCTTAGACAGTAATTAATTATAGTAGTTATTACAAATGTAAAACTAGTTTAAAATACAGTTAAGCCAATCATTTTATATGTTGACCAAGTTTAAAAAACCATTTGATCCAAAGATAATGAAAGCCATCATTCCGTCCCGTAAGGATTTCGATACCAAAAAAATATCAAATACATGTGTCATCTGTGACAGAGATCCAATACAATCATACATATCTAATACCTCATAACATGAATAAGAAAATGGAGTGTGGCGAATTAGGATGGTACCTTTATGATCTGAAATGTATCATCATTCCATTTGTAAGTCTTAATTTCTTTGAACTTTATGTTAAACTGCACCAGAGAAATTTTTTTCCCTTACTAAATGCTAAACTGCATTAGAGAAACTTTTTTTTTCTCACTAAATGCTATACTGCATTAGAGAAACTCATTTTCTCTCACTAAATACTAAACCGCATTAGAGAAAACTTATTTTCTCTTACTGAATGCTAAATTGCATTAGAGAAAACCTTTATTGGATTTAACACTTATATCCCCCTATGTCACGTCAAAATCCATGGATTTACATATTAAACTGTATGTGTCCTAATGATGTAGACCCCAGGTCAATCTGTATATATGTCCGATGACCTTTAAAATGCTTAAGATCGACACAAATCTTAAGACTTTCACCTGTATTATGACAACGTATAATAATACGTATGACTGAGGATAAATGATGATCATCTTTATTGTTAAACAACCATACTTTCATAATATATTAAAACATATAAACATATAAGGAGCAAACATAATGATCTCTAACTTACAATGTCTAAGGACTTCAATACACCTATATTGTATACATGTCTCTAAAAAACAAGTAGGTGAAGTCCTTTAGTTAAAGGATCAGCAAGCATCTCCTCAATCCCCAAATGCTCCGCCTCAATGTCACCTTTATGTATCAACTCCTTGATGGTCAAATACTTGACCTCCAAATGCTTAGACCATGTGATGTTCTTATTGTTGTTACTGAACAACACATTAGACAAATTATCATAATATAACTGAATAGGTCTAGCCATTGATTAAACCACAGACAACTCAAAAATTAAGTTTATGAGTCAAACTGCTTATGTAGCAGCCCCATAGCATGCTACAAACTATATATGCATAGTCGAGAAAGTCACCAATGTCTACTCGAAACTCTTCCACGATACTACACCATCTGCTAACATGAAGATGTAACCAGAAGTGGACTTTCTATGGTCCAAACACATAGCAAAATCTAAATCTGTATACCCTACGAGGTTTAGATATCTCAACACTCGCTTAATTACATTCTAGTGTTCTATTTCTGGGTTAGTCAGATATCTACCTAATAGTCCATCAACAAATGCAATGTACAGTCTGGTGCACACCTGGGCATGCATCAAGCTACCAACTGCACTAGAATAAGGCACATTCTTCATAGCCTCTCTCTCTACCTCATTCTTTGGACATTGTGCCAAAGATAATCTCTCATCATGAGAGATAGGTGTTGCAATAGGTTTACAATCAACTATATTAAACGTTTGCAGTACTCGCTTAATGTATGCACTCTGTGAGAGGCCTAAGGAGTGTCGAGATCTGTCCTGATGAATTTGAATGCCTAGGACAAAAGATGATTTACCAAGGTCTTTCATGTCAAAATGTTTGGCCAAAAGTTGCTTCACCTCATGCAATATGGTCAAGTCATTTGATGCAAGCAAGATATCATCCACATACAACAATGTGAACATAACTTTGCTCCCTGTAACCTTATAATATAAGCATCTTTCAACTTTATTTTCCACAAAGTTGTAAGAGGTCACAACTTTATCAAACTTAAGGTACCATTGTTGAGAAGCTTGTTTCAAATCGTATATAGTTTTTCTCAACTTGTAAACCTTTTTAGACATTTCTTGATCCTAAGATCCTTTACGTTGATCCATATAGACCTCTTCACAAAGGTAACCACTCAGAAAAGTAGTTTTAACATCCATCTGATTTAGCTCCATATCATAATGAGCTAGTATAGTCATGATCACTCTAAATGCATCCTTAGAGGATATGGGAGAGAAGGTAACCTTAAAGTCAACTTCTTCTCTCTGAGTGAACACTCTGGCAACCAATCGAGCCTTAAACTGCTCAAATTTACCCTAAATGTCCTTCTTGGTCTTAAACAACCATTTACAACTGATGGGTTTGCAATGTTGAGGCAAATCAACTAACTCCCATACCTTGTTATGCTTCATAGACTACATCTCGTCATTTATTGCATCCCACCATAATTCTGTATAGGGGTTCCAGAAACAACTTCTGAAAAAGTAATTGGATCTGCAACATGTCCACTATCATAATATTATTCACCCAAATAGACTATGTAATTAGATAGAATAGCAAGTCATGTCACTCTAGTGGATCTCTGTAACTGCATTGGTTCTTGTACCTCAGGAACCTTTGTTTGTACAGGTATAGGTTTATGTACCTATACTAGGACGATACTAAGACCTTGATCCATTAGACTTAACTATATGATTGGTGGATATGAAATAACTGTAGTATCTGTCCTGCTATCATTTGAAGGGTGTGAAGGACTACCCTCATCAAAGACATCATATTCCAGAAACTTAGCTGTTTACAATTCCACAATTATAGACCCTCCTTCTTTAATAGTAGAATATATAGCCTTTAAAGTGGTCGGGATATCTAACTAAATAGCAATGAGTAGAACGATCATGCAATTTACTTTCACAAGGACTATATAAGCGTACCTCAATAAGGTAGCAGCCCTATGCAAGAATGTGTGTAAGGCCAGGCTTCCACCCTTTCCAGATCTCAAAAGGTGTCTTTGGCACTGACTAGCTCGGACTTTGTTAAGTATATACAATGTTGTCTTGATGGCTTCACCCTAAAGAAAATCAGGCAAGTTAGCCCTACTTTGCATTGACCTTATCATGTCTTTTAAGGTGCGGTTACACTTTTCGACCACATCATTTTACTCAGGACTACCTGGCATATTGAACTAAGTCACTATTCCACATGATTCCATATATCTGGCAAATGAACCCTTTCTTATCCTGAAACCCCATGTTTTCCATAATACTTTCCTCCAGATCTAACAATCTTGATAAATTTCCTCAATTAGTTCTCCACTTCAGTCTTAAAGATCTTGATTTTTTCAAGAACTTCAGACTTCTCTTTAGTAAGAACACATAACCATAGCAGAAATAATCATCAATAAATGTCAAAAATTATCTAGAATGACACAAGGTAGCTATATAAGTTCTATTAATATCTGTACGTATGATATCTAATAAGCCAAATGCTTGAGCTGACCCTTTTTTATTTTGGTTAACTTACCTCTGCAATAGTCAACACATGTTTCCAGACCCTTAAAATCTAAAGTTGGGAAAATGTTCTCCTTTATCAATCTCTCAACTCTCTCTGTGAAAATGTGGCCTAATCTTTTATTCCATAACATATAAAACCTTTCCTTAATCAAAGGTCTCTTTTAAGTAACCTGTTCAACAATATATGAAGAATCATACATTTTATGGGGGGTAAGACATTATTCTATATAATCCATCTGACTATAAGTCAGTACAAATATGTTTTGCATTAAAGGATAACTGTATAGCAGAAGTATCAATGATAAAACAATAACCTTCTTTTTCTAACACTAATACAGAGATTAGATTCTGTCGAAAAGAAGTATATAAAATGTGTCCTGTAATATAAGCACAAACACCATATCGAGGTTTAAACATACATCCCCTACATACATTACACTAACTTCCTCATTGTTGTCAACCATCAGTTTCTCCTCCTCTTTATTTGTCTTTCTCTTGGATATGAACCCCTGCATCGTGGAGGCAACGTGATTAAATGCTCCACTATCTAGCCACCAAGAATTAGATGTGACTATAATAAGATTAGATTCATGAATCATATAAGTCAAGGAGTTACCTGATAGTTCTTGTTTTTCCTTCCAGGCTTTATATTTCTGGCAATTGAACTTTGTATATGCCTTCTTCTTACAGAAGAAGCATCTCATATTCTTTACATCTTGCGAACCTTTAACAATACTAAACTGACCAGTATGCATATGTGGGGAGGATTTCTCACCTTTATAACTTTGGAGCTTAACCTTTCTCTTTCCTTTAGTTGTTGCAAACAAGATTGTATGTGGAGCATTATTTAGCTTCTCCTCCTCTGCAACACAACGGACAATCAAAGCATTGATGTCCCAAGCCTCATCCTGTGAATTATATTTCGTGACCAAAATACCAAACTATGGCAAGAGTGTATTTAGAGTCTGGTGCACTACTAAAACATCAAAAATTGGATTATTCAGCGGCTTCAGTTTGCTCTGGAGGTGGACCATCCTGATTATGTATTCCCACACTCCCCCTTCTCCAATGTACCTCATAGAGAACAACTCCTTGATCAAGATACTTATCTCTGCATTAGACGAGATCCTGTACCTCTGGGAGACATTATCCAAGAATTCGTTTGCTATGTTCGTGTTCGGCAGTCCACTAAGCAAATGATCCGGAATTTATCTCTTATTGGTCAGGTAACACAGTTTGTTTGACCGATCTTAGGCTACATATATTGCTTTATCAACTTTCGAGCTGACGGATGTAGGTGTAGATGGCCTGTCTGCAATCATAGTCCTAGTAGTATCTGCCTTCTCTGTTGCAATCTCTACATCCTCTTTCCACTTCTTAAAACTGGAACTAGTTAGGGTTTCAATGGTGTCATTGTTATCATTCACAGAAAAGGTGAGTGCAAAATTAACAATGTAATGATCAGAGAAATTTAGGATAACAACGATACTCAAAGCCATAAAATAGCATCTGTACTAAAAATATGATTACATATATCATAAAACACCTGTGGGCCAAATACATAATACATACAAATTAGACCTCCACATAAAAGCAATCAGAGTACACATCATCAACTCTTATGACCCTATCACTTGTGGGTGAATAGATCACTCAAGCAATGACTTTTCTCCATTTAATGCCTTTATGTACATCTAAAAATCCCATATAAGGCCAACATCTATGGGCAGAATAACCAAACACAAGACCAGAGACATTCCCCAACATGCAAGTAGAACAATTCAAATACTAACTCGAAAGGCCAATATAGTGACAACATTTTCATCAGTACTCAAAAAGATGCACAAATACAAGGAATACATCTGTATGTTATCATCACATTATGTATGGGCATATAGTATATGACAATGTTTCATCAATAAATGCAAAATTCATATGCTCATTCTCTTTATCACATATTAGTGCTGAAAACATTATTAGAAAACTTAATTTGAGACTTTTGTCACGGAAAAATCTAAATAAGAGTGACTATCATGTAATACCTAACACTGAACTTATCATATGAGACATGAAACCTTAAGTATCTCCCTCGTGTCAAGTTCGAAGCATGAAAATTCACTAAAAACATAACTTCAGAATGCTTTATTTCTTTTTTCTGAAGTTAAATTTTATTTATTACCAATGTAACAAATGTAGAAAAATTAAAAAAAACTCACTTTATGAATTCACTGGACCTAAAAACTGACCCAGGGTATCATTATGGAAATTTTGAGAATTTTGAATTTTTTTGACTGATGTCATGCATGCTGATATTAGGTTGATTTCACAGTGTAAGTGGCCACTGGATGGCGCTTGTAACGCACGCGCCACGCCTGACGTGCCTCTAGATGTGTCAAGAGCGTGTGGCGCGTGATGCGCCTAAAGCCTTGATGGCCCATATGGCACATGTGCCTTACGCGTAGATGCGCCTGACCCGTCTGGTTAGTGTATCACATACGTCGGACATGCGTCCTCACACATGTCGGGACAAGTGGCTAGCGCGTGTGATACGCACCTGTCCCACTACCTCTGAGCAATTACTATTGACTAGCTGGTGCATGTAACACACGCCAGACGCGTCCTTCATCCGCTATGCCATGAGCTGCTCATATGTTTTGCACGTGCCACACACGCGCCAGACGCATCACCTTCATACGTGCACTAAAGCTTGTTTTCAACCTGTTTTTCAATGCTAACCACACGTAGCACATATTCAAGCATCCATACGCAAGAAAAAAATTGAAAGATGGATCGTTATTCTTTGAAACCTTTATGGAGAAACAAACAGAAAAAACCTTCGTTTTTGTCCACCCAATCACGTAACCGCTCTGATATCACATGTAGTGCGTAACGCGAGCCTTTGTTACGCATCTAGGATAAAACATAAAAGGGAAGAAACGAAAAAAATGCAGAAAATATTTAATCCCTGAGAGGTCGTTAAGGCTTTTTTATAGCTTTCTTAACACGTGAACCTCTGAATGGGTCAGAGTATCCCTATGCTCACGATTTGATTAAGCAGTTACAAGAGACCTTAACCTTATATATATAACATTTATATCGGGCTTCTCTATCACGGGCTCAATATGAATCCGGTCCACACTGCCTTGGGTCTATTTTTCTCGCCAGATTTCAACTCATTAACCCAGATCTTTTATTGAGTTACTTAATTATCTTTTTCTGGATTAAACTCAATTAACTTAACCAATATTTTTTTAAAACTATTAAAATGTAATTAATTGTTGTCCACCTCATAGGGAAATATCTAAGAAACCTGACCCAGTTTATAACCCGACCTATAATATATCATATTGCGTATTTGATAAAATATGTCATACCTTTTTTTTTGTTTTGTCACAATAATTAAAAAAAAATTGCTCTTAGACATGTCATTAAACATATTAAGTAAAATTTATATTTTTGTTTATTTTTCTTATTTTATTTTCTGATTTCCTGACATCAATTAATCTCTATATCTCCAACTTTAAATAAGAACAAATCATCATCAGGAAGTGGAAGAGAACAATTATCCGTGAAATCGTAATTCAGACATCCGATCTAAATTAGCCGTAATCTTGTTTGAATGTAGTAAAAATCTGACAGATATTCTCGGAATATTTCAAGACAAACTAGTAGTTGGCCAGGTGACAAATGTAGACATTAGTGCGTATATATTAAAGTTAATGTAATAATTCCAAACGAAAAGACACATTATTTTTAGTCTGATGAAGTAGTTATGGAGAAGACAAGGTTGAAACGTGATTTGAAAATCATGTTTTATTACCTAACCAAAGCTCTACTTAAGAGTCATCGAGAAATGTCCTCAAGATTGAAGGTTCGCTGGGGCTTATAATATGATAGTGGGAGAATTGTCAGAGTGAAGTCATTTTCTTTGATTTATACATCCACTTACGTATCTGGCACACGCTTGAAAAAGCTTCTAAGCATTGCCTTTGAAGTATTTATCAGTAACTTGGAGGAAAGTCCAATTTGTTAAGGCATCACGTTCCTGTGAATGTCCACATCAAATAGTATCATATTGCATGTCTTGCTACATGTCATAGTCTCGATGCATATTCTTTCAAATAAATCGACGGTTTGGTACATGGAAGACAAGTCAAGCGTAGACAATAAACTTACCGCAGATCTAGACTGTACATATATGTAGTTGCAACTGTAATTAATTTGAATCATGGTTTATTTATGAAATCATTTAGAGAAAGTCAAAGAGAAGTTGGGCTAGCTCTGGATGGAGCATATGCAGCCACGAGTGCTTCCAGAGAGGTTAAACACTGGTTGGGTCGGTCATACTGGACTTGGAATCAGTCGCAACGACCCGTGGGCCGATCGGTTGATTCATTAAGGTTGAACCCAAGCCCGATCCACACTCTCCATAGCCCATTAGCAGAAGAGAATTTTCCATGCAGAAGTAGGAGTCTACGTGAAGACCTAACCCTAACATCCACCACATATATAAGGCATAACTTCATCGTGATAGAGGTACGCGATCATAACCTAGTTTCCTCTGTATTCAGTAGCCTCACCTACACCAAAAACTTACTTGAGCGTCGGAGGGGCTTATCGGGACATCACCCCCGACGTGCCTTCTTTGTTTTGTAGGATTTCCCTACCGAAACTCAACCGCAAGGCGATTAACTCATGGATCCAAACGGCAACGTTCAGTTCAGCCGGAATCCGGCAGAACCAAACACCTTTACAGTTTAACGTTGAAAGCTGTTTATTCGTGAAGTCTTTCATCAGGTTTGACATAAATTTTTATGTGACAGGTGACAGCCCTTGTTGGAGAGGAGAGATTTTTGCCATGTCTTGGGATTGATGTTTGAGAATGCAAGAACTTGAGCAATCAAAGTGGAAAAAGTATCCCTTCCCAGTGACCTTGGGAGTCAATGCCATCAAGATACCGACCGTTGAATTAAGGCCCGGGACCTTGAAACAATTGACGTATGCGTTGTTCTTTCCTTCTTGCAGCTGATCCAAGAAATTAGGGGTTAGAGACAGTCGATGAACGTTAGGTGCGCACATGGGAGAAGAAATTATAAACTGTCAATATTTCAGAAGCTTCCGACCAAGGGACAGGATACTTTTTACCTAAAGAATTAAAGCGTAACCCAAGTGGGCAAATTGTAACCTACGTCATAAGCTATATACAATCGTTATATGAAGACAAAGTACCCGGTGGCTCTAGCTTGAATTCAATTGTTCTCACGTTGTGGTTTAGCTTAGCTTGAATGACATATTTTACATGACGGAAAGCATGATTTCTCCCTTTTTCTATTACTCAAACCTTGTCGTTCATTAAACTACTCCCTTCAGTTAAAACTAAAACCATTAGTGAGGAATTATCAAAAACGAAGATTGAACAGTTAGCCTCTTCTGAAGCAGAACATTATAAAATTTCCGGAAACCAGGTCCGATGTTGCAGTGGTTGATTTATTTTAGTTAATCTCGTCAGTTTTTGATAAATCTTTGCCTCCAAAAACTTGCACTCCATCAATCTTTTGCGTGCAATTAAAAATAGAACATCTTAGTTGGCTTTCAGGACTAATCAAGCTAGACAATAAACTACTTCCTTCACTTGTGTTTCCAAATGATCAACTCTGTAACTAATATAGCTCTTTGTATTTTTACAAAAACACTGTTTCTGTGACTCAAACTTATAACTTTGCAGTCTCAAAACAATAGCTTACCAAAGATATATGATAACTCAGGAACATAATTGATTTGGAGAGAGCATGGCCTGAAAATTTCCCTGCTTTTCCTGGTGAAACATATTTGTCAGCAATGCATATTGGACTGAAACGTGGAATATCTAGACCCCTTAAACCTTGTCTTCGTATTGTTTTTTAATTTCTGCTAACACCTCCGTAATGCTTTCTATAGCTTGTATAAAACGATCGATAGCCTTTAAAGGATTAATTTTTTACATTTTATAATTAAAAAAAAATCATATTTGTCAGCACTGATATACTCATCAGTGATATTCCTTAATAAATTTGGAGAAAATTGACCATTACATCGTAACCTTCCAAATAATACTTAAATTATGACATTATTTCCTTACCCCGCCTATAAAAAGGTTACATTTATGGTCCTTTCAAACTGTTGTTGTGATTGTCTTAAGAGAGGGACAGAGACAGACAGAGTAGAAGTTGCAGAGACAGAGAGATGGGGAGGAGTCCATGTTGCTCCAAGGAAGGACTCAACAGAGGAGCTTGGACTGCCTTAGAAGATAAAATTCTCACTGCTTACATTAAAGCTCATGGAGAAGGCAAATGGCGAAACCTCCCCAAAAGAGCTGGTAAATGCTCGCCCCCCATCTTCTTAGATTAGCTACTATTTATAGAAGATGTTCTTTACAAGTTATTAGTTACACATCTCTCACATATGTTTAGGTTTGAAGAGATGTGGCAAGAGTTGCAGACTGAGATGGTTGAACTATCTGAGACCAGACATCAAGAGAGGTAACATATCTAATGATGAAGAAGAGCTCATCATCAGACTCCACAAGCTTCTTGGTAACAGGTTCTGTCTAATCTCTCTCCCTCTTATCACTGTGTATACATATTATTTTTTACAGGTTTTCCTTGAGTTATGCAACGTTTGATCATGATTGTAGATGGTCTCTAATAGCTGGAAGGCTACCTGGGCGAACAGACAATGAAATCAAGAACTATTGGAACACTACTTTGGTCAAGAAAGCTAACGCTCAATCAGTTTCACTACAGTCCAAAACCAAGTCCCCAACCAAATGCAGACCCATCACCACGGAACCAACCACCGTTGACCAATCATCACCGACGGCTTCCCGAGTCATCCGTACAAAGGCCACCAGGTGCACCAAGGTTATGATCTCACTAGAGTCCCCACCCCCACTGGAGCTTCAAGTGCCAACTATGAATCAGCTTCAGGTATCTGATCTTAGTCCAGCATTTTGCAGTGGAGATGATGGTCAAGAGTTGTATGCCCTTGAACAGGACACATCCCAGCAGTTCTTTAACTTCAATTTTCAAGCAAGCGATGGGTCAGAACTTCAAGTGGACTACGATGAGTACAACCAGTATTTGGGCATCCCTGTCCATTCCACAACGTTGGAAGAGCCAATGTTTAAGGAGTGGAACACAGATACTATCTTAGAGGGCAATGCCACTTTGGACCTGGAGGCTATAACATCTTTGCTAGATTCTGCAGAATGGCCATGAATGCAAATTAGTAGTTAAGCGTGTTCTAAGATCTTTTTCTAATAACAAGAGAATATAAGATCGTTTGAATTGGTTTTGCACTTACTAGTAATAGGGGTGTGTTAGACCAATTATGCAGTTAATAATGTATCAGTGTGCTACTAGAAAAAATGTTTCCAAGAATGAGTTGGTATTAATGGTTTGAAAAACTTGCACATTATGAAATGAACATTTAATTGAATGTTTTCTTCTTTAAAAAAATAATGCGCGGGTCACTCTCTGACGATGTCATTTGATGCCCCCAATTTGTCATTCGCACCTTTGAGAGCTAAGCTAATGGAGCTATTAGTGGACCAAGGTACTTGTCATTTGTCACAATGGCTGCTACAAAAACAACGGTGGCATGGCATCCACTCGAAAATAGCAATATCCAATTTTAAGTTTTGAGTCAAAAGTTACAAATAGTGGTGTCGATTTTGGCCTGGTTTATTCGATCAGGCTCGATTTTCGTTCAAGTTGACTAAATTACGGGCGGGTCAGGAGCTAAAATAGTTCAACCCAATCGGGTCACGAGTTGAGATTGGGTTGAGTACGGGCCGACCAGTGGCCAAATCAACAAGACAAAAACGATATCGTTTTGTAAATTTTTTTTTTAAAAAAATAAGAATGAGTCAACCCGACCCACAGACCGATTAGCCTGTAGGCAGGCTGAGCCTACCATCTAGCCTAAGGTCAGGCAAGGTCGAATTAGGAGCGGTATACCTACTCAGACCCATTAATATCCCTAATTAATTAGTGGACAATGATCTAGCGCTTTCAACATTTAACAAAGCAACGGCATGCAGTCTAAATTAATAGAATGATGCATGTTCTAGAAATTCAATGATAAAATTACATCCACAACTTTTTTATCACTTAAATTGTACTGTTAAAACTGGACCTCCACATCGTTGTTATGCTCTGGTATCCCAATAAGCTTAATTAGTAACAACAATGCAACTAGCCAGCTTATGTGTTATGTTATATATTTCACAAAACAATCAGAAAATCTCTTTATGAGGATGGCACCAAAAAGATCACTACAAATTATTTGCAATCTTAGGTGTTGGGTACGTAGGTCCTAGGCTGCTTTCTGTGCCAATTGTGTGATCCACAGCAAAGCAAAGGAAAAGGAAAAGGCCGAAGATTTTCTCGCTCTTACTTCAAGGAACGTGCAAAAGAAGTATAAAGAAAAAAATGGTCTACCATAGCTAGCATAGAGGTGCAAAAACCTAAGAGCTCACGTGTAGCAACTTAGTGTCATATTTCTTAAATTAATCTTTTTTAATTGGCAAGTTTGAACTAAAGAGACTGCCTTTATATTAGCCTGAGAAAAAAAAAAAGTCAGGATCTTCTGTCCATGATACCTTGTTCTTATATCTTGTTCCGTAAATTTTAGCCATCTATTTATGTGAGTTATGTGTGAGTTCCGTATAAATAAATGGCTGAGATTCATAGAATAGAATAAAATAGATAGAATATCCCGTCCTAAAAGAAAAGATAATCTACTATAAAACTTGTTCCCACGATCTAAAAACGATTGTTCACTACGTTAGAAAAAAAGGGTAATTAATCATCAACGTGGATATGGTTGAGCATTTGAAAGCCATCGAGCATTCGAAAGCTATGGCTAGCTCTGACCTTTTTTTCTTCGTGAACACGGCAGACATGTTGAAAATAATGCAGCATTCGATCAATGTATTTCGATTTTTGAGCAAAACTCGTGAACTGAGGGGAGGGTGGTGGGAAAGAATAGTAATGTATTTCAGTTTACGCACAAATCATGATGATCATATTAATTCAAAAGCTGACTTTAGAGCCTGAATTAAGAGTTAGATAATTGTTTGCTTGTTAATTAATCAGCTTCTGTTTTGATTGAATCGATATCGCACCTACTTATATGTTAATTAATTAGCTTACTCCAAACACTTCTTCGTCAGGCTCTTCAAGGTAGATTGTTTGCTTGTTAATTAATCAGCTTCTGTTTTGGTTTTATCGCACGTACTTATATGTTAATTTGCTCACTCCAAACTCTTGCCAGCCGCAGAAAGAAATAAAACAGCAACGTACAAGGAAAATGAATCATTATTCTAAGAGTACGCACTACCTACATATCATTTATATAGATACTGCTTAACTTAGGATTGCCGCTGTTGATCATTACTTGGCTTTTAGTCCAAGTAATCATATTATTAATGACCACTGCCAACCTATAGGTACATTTTCCATATGGCACTCTCAATTTTCAAACATTTTATTATACTAGCTTGTATGTGATAAGTCATTTATAATACATATTTGTTGGACTTAATATTTATTGATTTGTTAAATTGGTATTTATAAATTGATGGAATTATTTGTTAAATAATTGCAGGTGGTTTCCAATACCGTAA
>JAOTBA010000204.1:13798519-13810839 GCA_025629845.1 Erythroxylum squamatum
AAAAGCACTTTTATTAATTTTAACTATATTTTATTTTATAATAAAATTATTTATGCTAAATAATTTTTAAAGTATACTAAACAATATACAAAGTACCATATTCGTAGAAAGTAATTCAACATCTTCATCATAAGGAGAAAACTCTTTATCCTTTTGAGCATTTAACTTTATAATATTATAAATGACAATTAAAGTAATTACAATCACCCAAATGTTAAAATTTTTCCTGAACCGTTCTATTGCAAAAACCCACGGCCAAAAATGATAAAAAACATAGCCACTCTATAATAAGAAAAAACTTCGTTTGAAGAATCTCTACAACCGTGGAGCTCAATTTCCCATTAACACTTGGCCCAAGCCCTCCAATGGAGATCAACTCTCCATATGCAGCTGGTGTTTCCATGCCCGCAAATGAAATGGGCACTCCTCCGTTCAGCAAAATCATGACATACTGTTCCAATACAAGCAAAGTTGTTGAATGACATTATGAGCATGAAGTGCACAACAACTCCAAAACCACGTAATCAAGTTCTAAAAGGCATAGCATATCCTTTCTAATAACCACACCACCACTAACTCATTACATGGATAAGCTATGAAATATGAACCTAAAACGAAACCTCAGATTCACAGCGTAATTTTGTCGAACACTTGATAATCAATAAAAAAGACAGACGCATAGTAAGGAAACGAACGGATTCAGGCTTGCCGATGATTTTAGCAACAGCTTTGGTGGCGTCCTTCAGAATATCAGAGGCGGTCACAGCATCCACCGGCACATTCGTGTACAGATTAAAGGTTGGCATTTTCTCTTCTTTTTGGCCCCTTGTTGGATGCTTGGTTCCTATTTTGTAAGTTCACGATAAGCAGCTCCAATTTATGCAACGGGACTTTGTAATTTCAGTTCTTTTTTCATTCATATGCAACAAATTTTGAAAGAAACGAGAAAAAGATCATTATCATTAAAGTTTTCAAGTGTTGAATTTGTCTTTTAACGAGTGATATTCCTTTTTTTTTTTCCAACCTGATTCGAAGTACTGTGTGGACTCCAAATTACCCGTAACCATTATTGTTCATTAACATGCCTGAGCTATTCAGAAAAAAGTAAACGAATAAATAAACATTGGTGGCTATTGTTGTCCGAAAAATCAGCAGATATGCAGAACTGGATGGAGCTACTAGTTTTATCACTTTACAAATAATACATAACAAGAGAAGTCATTTTCTCCCAAATTTTTAATATTGGGAAGGTGCTCAAGCAATGAAAACTGCTAATTCTTAATTTTATATCATCAAAGTCTGTAAGTACTGTAGCCTCCTACACCAGATGACCCATAATTGTCGTAGGCTTGTCCAGACAATGAAGATGAAGGATAAGATGTACTATCCAACGGGGAGTAGATTGACCTCAAACTGCTTTGGTACTTGCTGTAACTGCTTGACACTGATTCTTTGCGATTGCTTAAGAAGTCCTGCGCGCATACACAAAAATCAGTCAACCTCATTAATCAATTAATTTCCATGTTCTTAATCTTTTCTGAGTAAAACCTGATCTTCACAAGAAATTCCTAGGAGACAAATTGACTTCTCAGAAGCACAGGATTATGAATTTCTTCTGAGAAGATGCATAAATCTATAAAGGTAGAAAACCAGAGTTTTCTTTAGGTTCCATGTTCCTCCAAAGCGAACTTTTAACTAGTTAAGTCAATCAACTGCTATGCCTAACTTATCTCACAGAGCTATCTTGTTATCCTTCGTTTCGGCCAAAAAACCTAAATTGGAACCTAAAGATAGATGCAATTTATAGGTCATTCTCCATATTTATTTTTCTTTTGGATAGCATTCTCTACTTTTGATCATTTTGAGATTCATACCGCAAGTTGACATGCAATAGATGCGAAAATGCACGTGTAGGTAAATAAGCATTTTCAACAATCAATTCAACTAATTTTGATCCAATCTGCATTGCATTTGACTAAAAAGGTAATTTGATGGTAAGGTTGGCAAGCCCCACATTTGCATAGATATAAAAGACTGGACAATAAAAAATAGGTGGAGGCAACTGAGGACTTGCTTCATTAGGACTTAGGGAAGGAAAAAACGTGATTGGTTCTCAATGCAGTTCGAATGCACAATATGAGAGTACAAACCCAAAATTCACTGCAAAAGTGAAAAGAAATAAGAGGGAGAGATTCAAAGTACTTTTTGTCACCTAAACAGTCCCCACATTTGCATAGAGATAAAAGCTGGAGAATATAAAATAGGTGGAGGCAACTGGGGATTGATGGACTTGCTTTATTAGGACCTAGGGAAGGAAAAATGCGATTGGTTCCCAATGCAGTTTGAATTCACAATATGAGAGTACAAAACCAAAATTCACCGCAAAATTCAAAAGAAATGAGAGAGGGGGATTCAAAGGACTTTTTGTCATCTAGACAATAATCTGTACATATTAGATTAAGAATAACCAAAAAGTAAAGATAATTTCTCAAATCAACGTCACAACCACAAATATAAAAGGGGTTTTCATTGGCAAACAAGAAATTTCAACATTCAATGTCTTACCTGAATCAGCTGCTGAGCCACTTGTACCTGTGATGCAGTGCCTTTGATCTCCACTGTTATCTCATCAGGCACCCCCCTAGTTTCCTGAATAGTTATTAAGGCCCCACTGGTACGACGAATGTATGCAATATTATTTCCCCGAATCCCAATTATGTCCTCAGCATATGAAATGGGTACTTGCATAGTCTGTGTCACCTGTTCAAATGAAGTATCATATAACGATAAGAGTAAGAAACACAGTGGAAATAGAGAAATGATTTGGGAAAAGAGTGCAAAAGTAGTGCATTAAATGATTTCAAGCTTAGACGTTCTTTTTCAGTAAAACTAACTTTATGCAATTGAAGTGCAACCAGAAACAATGAGCATTCAAGCGTGCAAACAGACAAATGAACCTTCTAAATCAATGAGCTACAGAAATTAATCATCCTTTCCTGTCTCTTCTACTTATTTCATCATGCATATAGATCAGTAGTTGAAACAAAGAAACAGGGTATCAAGATGAAGCACACAAGGATAGAGGAAATGTTCCGTAAATTAAAACAGTTTATCTTCAAGTAAGCTCAAACTTTGTACCTGGGTAACAATGGGAGCAGTAGCATGATTGAATAGTGAAGATCGAAAAGACGGAAAGCTAGGATCCTGTCCATAGACGGATATCCTCGAGGGAGGGATCTTTGGTTCTACTAGCTGAGTTTCGCGATCAAGTAACAAAGACTCCCTCTTTGCCGAAAGTGTAAAATCAGTATCCATCCCACCCTGAGAGCTATTAAGCAATGGATTGTCTACCGTGGCCTCCACTTGACGGTCCTGTGAGATTAATGCATTATACTGCAAATGAATGTAGAAAACTTGTGAACTGTAGCACATGGAAAAGAAAAGTTAACAATCACAAATAGATCCAGGCTTACATTCTTTTCAAAAAGAGGAAGAACACTGTGATCAACCAAAAATTTTCTTAAGTGGCCAACTATAGCTTCTAGAGCCTTAAGAACCTTTAATGTCTCTCCTTGTAATTCAACAATCCTCTCATCAGTAGCAACATAAAAGGGAATTTCATCTGGAAGCATGAAGAATAGTGTATTAGTTCCCAAAATCGCTGAAAAAATTTAGCTGAAGATTTCTGCTAGAAGAATGGGTGAATACAAGAATCATAATGCATGCTTAGAGAACATGGATATATTCAGAGTAGAAATTCATTGTTTGAAAAGCACTAAGCAGAAAATCTTCACTACTCACAATTTGCTCTTCATGTTTTTTACGTTTTATATAATAGGCAGCTAATTAATTACAATTGAAAAGAAGGCGGGAACATCATGAAAAGGCACAAAATCAAACATAAAGTGATTATTATATGCATAGAGATGCTCATTATGAACAAATAAACAAATCTTGTATTGCAACTGAAAAAATACATCTCCAACACTTGTGACCTTTTATGGTCATGTTGACAATATAAGGAAGGAATCAGTGGATTAAAATGGTTTGTGATCATTGAGATACCAGAAGATACCAATTTCTCACCTCTTTTGTTGTTTAAATATGTTTCTTATCATTTATAAATCAAAGACCCATACTAGATTGGAACTTAACAAACACATTAACAAGAAATGCAACAACTTAATATAGGACATGTATAAGAGAGAGATATCAAACGAGTAACAAGAATTACACAAAACTTACAATAGACTGCTAGAATTTCAGGTTTGATATGGATTAAATTTTAGGTTTTTGGTTGCTACAAATTCAGGTTACGACTGCTAGAATTTTAGTAAGGAAACAAGCATTAGAGGATAGGAAATTAGGAATTACTTAGAGAGCCTAAGAATCTTAAAGAAAACATCATGTTTTCCGGTTGAAAATTCAAGCTTTTTTTATTGAAAGGCTGAGTACACATATATATAAGTTCTTAGAACTAGTCTAGTAGCAAAGGGATTCTCAACTAAGATATCCAAAATAGAATTAAATCATGCTCTAAAAAAGATTCTTTATTCTTAAATAGATTTAAGTCCTAAATAAATTAGGACAATATATCAAACTTATTTACTCTCTATCTAACAAGGAAAACCTAGTATAAATTAAATTACAGCATTGTTACCCTTCTTGTCATATCAATTCTCACTCTTCAATCTACCAAATTAAAGTTTACAGTTAAGTAATTTGCCTTCTTTTAAGTTTTTTTTGCATCAATTCTCCCTACTTGTCCAAATCTTCCTCAATGAAAATGTACTTATTAATCATACAAGTTTGTATTCAACTTCTAAAATTCAAATTCTAAAATTCAAGTAATATCAAAAGTTAATCTTCCTTTCCACCTGACAAGAAATTGCCAATATCCACCAACTCTATGGCCACAATTTGTTCATCAAGAACTTCCTCTTATCTTCTTTTTAAGATGAATGGTTAAAATTCTTACATCTACAATAAGAGACCATATAACATCATATTCATGATAAATAGTTATGTTTGCAACATTGAAGATAGGACTAGTTTGATATGTATGATTCATTCTTAAGGACAAAATATACAAGGATAGTAGTTAGAAACTAATGGTAGCAGCTGATTAGGAAGTTATCTTATGTTTCTACAATAGTTATCTTATATTTCTGTAGTAATTATCTTAATTTTACAGTAGTTATCTTATTTAATAAGTTTATTATTTTCAGGTGTCTATTTTTAGTAGGAGACTAAGTTAGCAAATACCTATTCTATTTTAGTTCCTGAAAACTTTATGTGTTCAGTCTATCTAAAGGGCATTACAATGAATAAGAAAGCGGTCAAAATTTTCCTCAAAATAAGTTGACAAAAAGCTTGCAACAGTAACCATAAAGTCAAGGAGGGGAAAGAACTTCAACAAAGGAAAAGAAGATTTTCCTCTAAGTCGACCCATGACTAGATCTTTCACAAAAATACATATCATACACAGTTCTCATCTCATTTGGTAATTCCAGAACATCAGCATTAGCACCTATCTTCCTGAGGATCTTATAAGGTCGAACACTCCTTCAATAAAACACCTTATATTTGCTTTTTGTAAAATGCTGTAAATGCATCCTTATTATCATCATGTCTTCATTGAATTACAACAATAGACGATGTTGATCATCTAAGTCAACTTGCTAGTTATCCTTCATTGTACCAATCCCTCTTGTGTCATTAAAAACTTTCAGCATCAACACTAAGTTGTTCATGGTAAGTGGACCAAATCAATAGGCTTCCTTGGTTGAATTATAGAAACTATCTCAAAAGGACTCTAATCAATTAAACTATTGATAGAATTATCGTATGCAAATTCTGTCCTAGGAAGAATTAGATCCCAATTGTTCACACTATCACCCACCAAGCACCACCTCAACAAGGTCCCCAAGCTTCAATTCATCACTCTATTTGCCCATTGATTTGTGGATGTAAGAAACTTAAAAACTAAAGCTTAATGTTCAATGTTTTCCACAGATTTCTCCAAAAATAACTCATTATTTCACATCGCAATCAAAGACAATGGTTAAAGATAATCCGTGGAGATGTTCAACCTATTTCAAGAAGGGTTTAGCAATGTGGACAACATCATAAATCTTAGAACATGGAATAAATGACTAGTTTTTGAAAACCCATCCACCACCACAAAAAATTAATCATGACCTCTTATAGATTTAGGCACTCCCAAGACAAAATACATACTTATGTCCTGTCGTAGTTCATGAGGAAATAGTAGTAGTGTGTATAGTCCAGAATTTTGCTTCTTTCCCTTAGCTACATGGTTAACACTGTCAAATGACCTTAAACATGTCTCGCTTTAAAGATGGCCAATAATAGTGGCCTTCAGTCATTGCTATGGTTTTATTACTTCCAAAGTGGCTTGCTACTACTCCTCCATGTAATTCCCAAATCACATGTTCCCTTATAAAAGTATTAGATAGGCAAAGTCGATTCCCTCTGAAAAGATAAGTGAACGTGGATTAATAAAGGGAAGTGGTTGTCCCTTTATCTAGCTATAATGTTCAAATAAATTATCTCAAAATCTTGATCTGAAACATATTTTTTTAAGTTGTTCAAACCCCATAACTTTTACTGCCTAACTGTTAAGAAAATGGCTCTTTGTACTTAATGCATTAGCTGCCTTAACTCAAGTCATGGCTGATATTCAATAACAAAGTTAAATTGTTCCAAAAAAAATCACCTTATGAGTCATGTCTTTTCACGCCAATTGTAAAGAGAACATATCAATACCTAAAATTCCTTGTCATAAGTCGAATATCCTTGTTTCTCTTCACTTACTTCTCAGTGAAGTAAGCAATTGTATGTCCCTGGCTGAGCATAACTCTCAGTGAAGTAAGCAATTGTATGTTCTTGGCTGAGCATAACTCTAATTCACACATGAGACGCGTCAAATGCAACTTCAAATACTTTAGAAAAATATAGAAACAAGAGATTGATCATCCTTTTCTTGAATTCTTCAAAGGCCTATATCAAACTAGTAGCTAGAACTCACAAAAGTTGTAAAATTGGACTGCTAAAATCTGAGGTTTGATATGGCTGAAATTTTAGGTTTTTGGTTGTTAGAAATTTAGGCTATAAGCACTTGAATTTAAGTGAAGAAACAAGCAATAGAAGGTAGGAAACTAAGAATCAATCTTAGAGCCTACGAATTGTTCTTAGAGAAAGCATCAAACTCCCTAGTTTAAAACTCAAGTTTATAGAGAATATTCAAATTTTTTATGGAGAAGTTGAGTACATATATATGTAGAAAATTTTTTAGAAACCTTATTCTAATAATAAAAGGATTATCAACTAAGACATCCAAGATACAATTGAATCATACTCTAATAAGGAGTCTCTATTCTTAAATAATCTTAGGTTCTAAACAAACTAAGACAATATGTCTACCTTATTATTAGTCCCTATCTAATAAGAAAAAGTTAACATAAAGTAAATTGCAACCTTTTGTTGTCCTTGATATCACATCTACTACCACTCTTCATTATACCAAGTTAAAGCTTTGATTGAGTAATTTCCCTCTTTTATTTCTTTTATAAACTTTAAGTTCTTTTGCATCACAACCTACCACAAACATGGTCTCAAGCATCATAATGGAGTTCATGTTCATTATTCCAAAATCCTTCCTCATCAATAAAAGAGGAGCAATATCATGTTTAAAAAACGATTTATTTGGTGTAGATAAGGAACTTAAATAAGACTGTGATAATCAATTTATAGAAGTTAAGAATACAATTGAACTAGATAAAAAGCTTTGAAGAATATTTTCAAGTGAAATTTATTGAAGGTTAGAATCATTATATTGCCATTGCCAAATATATAATGTTCAAGACTTCACATAGGGAATTTTGCAACTACAAGTCCAAGTGAACCTTTTACACTATTCACAGAAACCTATCTCACTATGCTTTTTAAAAATTTGGCTGATAGATCCTCTACTGCCTTGTTGGCAAGATATTTTTTGCTTGATGGGGAATCTAGCAAATTCACATAGCTAAAACAAGTACTTAGGAATCCATATGAGTTATCAAGAAGAAGAAGTTTACAATAATATTTAAAACTTGGAAGTTCTCATAGAAAAATTTGTAGATAAAGATTCAAGACTACCTGACGAGAATAACAACACAATGTCATTGGCTTTAGATGCATTTTAAACTCCCCAAAAAGCAGCAAATTCAGCTTCAACCACATAGACGACCATAAAATTTCCTTTTCAAGACCACCCAAGAGGGGGAAAAAAAACAACATTCTAAATATAAGACTTAGCAACCTCTCAGATTATTGATTAAGCTAAGTTCTAAAATCGAAACTGAATCATGGTTCAAGATAGAATATATAATGTGTACCTTCCGACAATACCCTGACAGATGCACCAGTTTTCTCCTGGATTGATTTGATTAAGGAGCCTTGCTTTCCAATCAAATTAATAGCCTGTGTGGATGCCACCAAAAACCGAATAGATGAAAATGCAATTCCAGCAGCTCCAGATGCACTGACATCACCTTCTGGCAATCCAGAAACCCGTTTGAAAACTCTTATCGCAGCATCCATTGCAGGGGATAGTGGTGCCTCTGGTTCTTCCTTTCCAGATATCAATACCTAAAGCAACAATAGTTTTTTAAATTCTCGCTTATCGAGCTCAAATAAAGCTAGAGTGCATTCATTCTTTTGGCCAAGAATTAAAATTCGAGTCATTACAGGGAGAACAAAAAAAAAGAAGAGAAAACCAAGAAAAGGGCATATCCAACCTGATTAAACAACCACTGAAATTCGGAAAAAAGAAACAACAGAATCAATTACGAAGCAGTATGACAACGGTGGCAGAAAACATACAACACGATCCGGAGTGCCAACAGGAGCGTCAAGAACACGAATGCGAGCTCGAGTTTCGTCGCACATCTTTCTGATTAAGTCGCCTTTGCGACCAATAATGCTGCCCACCTTGAGCACCGGCACTATCAATCTGAAGACGCAATCTCCGGGCCATCCCGGCCACTTGGTGATGGGGTTGGGCGCAGAAGCGGAGTCGGTATCGGGATTTAGGGTTAACGGGTCAGGTTGGAGAGGGTTTTGGTTAGATTGGAGGTGGGCATCTTGGGGATTGGGGATTTGAGGGGAGTTTTGGGACTCTGGAGGAACAGCAGAAGCTTTGAGAGAGATGGTCTCTGCTTCTTCAGTGGCCATGAGAGAGTAGCTGTGGGTTTGTCTTTGTATTGGTAGGGCAAACGAAGGTTTTTGCAACTGACTGTGACTGCCGAAGAAGTAATGGACGGGTTCTTTTTTCCTTTATATATTTATTATTTTAATTTTGGCAGTTAAGTATAAATATATTACTATGTCCTATGCAAAGTCTTGTAGACATACATTAATTATGAAAAGCATCTAATGCTTTAGGTCTTATTCAGAACAGCCTCAACGCACTCTTTAAGTTCTTTAAATGCAGTGGTGGTTTTACCCTATGATTCACATGTGATTAGAACAACATTAGGTTACCTTTCACCATAAACTCAAGTGAGGTTGCTTCTATTGCTAGTGTTAAACAATTATTAAGTTAATAAATTATTTATTAAATGTATGTTACAATTTATAATAATTAAAATTTACTCAAAGTTATATTTTTTATTTATTAATATGGTATTGTATGATAAATAATTATTTAATGAAAGACAATTTGTCCTTACACAAAAATAATATCAATATTATTAATATCAATAAAATTGATTAAAATAAGACATTAAATATTATTATGCTTTTTTATACAAATATTAATTTCTTTTAGATTGTAAATATAAATGTGTTATTTTTATTGCATAATAAAAATTTAATGAAATATTTAATTAACTTTCATATAAAATCAATGTGTTATTTTTATTGCATAATAAAAATTTAATGAAATATTTAATTAACTTTCATATAAAATCAATTATTAATGAAATATATTAAAATAAATAATCCTATAAAATTAAAATTGATATTATATTTTCGGTATAAGTAATAATATAAATGTAATAAAGAAAATTTCATCTCAAAATTTTGTTGCGTGTATATTCCATCAACAAATTTAATAATGAAAGTTAACAACCAGGAGTTTGAATGAGAATTTTTTTAATATTCGTAAATATAATTTAAGGGTAAATTGTAAATTAAACAATGTCGCAAAATAAGTTAATTGGATGTAATAAACTCTTTTTTATTAAACTTCATCTCTTTTTTTTTTGCTCTAGTATTAACATTTATTAACAGGACTTACATTTTTTTAATTGTAAATTTAAATTTTCTAATTAGCTTATGATCTAAGTTAAAACAAAGGATTAAATTAGAGACCTGAGGAAAGTAAATTCTATCAACACCTATTCTCCTCTTGGTACCTTAAAATCTAGTTTAAGATTTCAAATCACTTGTTCTCGTTACTCTGCTCATGAGTATATATTTATTAATTTTCTGTGAATGGATGCTCATGAAACAAGATAAGAACAGAAACGGATAACATGTTCGCCTAGTTTGGGGCCTCCTGGATACCATACCTGATGCCATCATCCTTTGTCGAAGTATCACCATCATTTATCAAGGTTTTCATTGACACAGAAGTGTTCAAATCAGAATTAAACGTTCAATCAACGCAAGTTTTTAATGTATTATAAATAATAATAACATGGTTATATTTTTCTTAACCCTTAATGGAGCAGCTGCTCTTATTAAGGCATGCCTAATTTAGAGTTTGTTTATTTTTATTTTCACTTTTAAATTCAATAATAAAAGTTCGTTTATTTTCGTCCAAATTGTATAACTTATGAAAATTACAAAAAATAGATTTATTTTATATTTTCATTTTTTTATTATAATCTTATTTACAATCAATTAAATATTTATTATTAATTATTAATTATTAATAAAAACTACGACTACCAAATTTAATTATTTGATTTATTTTCATTTATGATTTTGTTTCAAAAATAAAATATTTTCTTGTAATGTTTTAATAAGTGTATTTTAATTTAAAAAAATTTAAATACATATATTTCAAAAGATAAATTTTTTTGAAAACAAAATTTTGCTTATTTTATTTTAATAAAATACAATAATTTTACTAATATTTATTATTAAATATCGCATAAGAAATTAAATAAATTTATTTACTAAATTAATTTACATCTTAATTTTATTGAATATTTAATTATTATTTGTAATAAATTTGTAACTTTATTAGTTTAATTAATAATTTTATAAATGATCATTTGCAAGTGTATTAAATTTTTTAGCTCCTATATTTTGTAAGAAAAAATAAGTGATTTTGAAAAGGTGAAAATTGAGATTTATACATATTTCATATCTATAAGTAATTAGTGATAACTATCAAAAACAAGTCACATTTTTCTCAGTAAATATTAGAACAAGTTCAAGACAAAGGTGAAAGCAAATATAATAAATGTATTTTAAAATATAGATTTGGAGGGGAATTTAAAGTGAAATCATTATAATAGGCTTAAAGGTCTATATGCTTTAGGGAATGTTCATTCGTCCTTTATTGTGTTTATATCATAAATTGGGACAGATAACTAAAACAAAAATTAGTTTGACAACTCACTAATATTGTAAAAGGAATAATGTGTGCAACATCATTAATTTGAAAAACTTTCATGTTCTAATCAAAATTTCAATTACTTTTTTTTAATAATCATCTATCGTAACTCATACAAAATAAACTTTGTAGCTAAATACAACCGCTTCTTTCCTCCTCACATATAAACTACTCACTACAAAAAAGTGTACATTTAGTTACATTTTTTTAGTGACATAAGATTAAGTTCCTATCATGGTTTAGGACTCTAGTAAGTTATTGATGGAATAATATGAACTTATGGCAATTTGTAGATTATATTAAAATTTTAATTATATTTTATCCTAAGATGATACGGTTACATAACCGTATATTGTAAGAGGCGACAACAGCATTATATGCTTTGGCATATGGGCCGCATATGTGTGACAAAAAATATACATGTTGCATTATTAATGGAGTTAGATTTCCCATAAAAGATCGACACAGTCGACAATGACAGAGCCAAAAATTTAAGGTAAGAGGGCTCAAATATTTAAGTTTTTAAATTTTGGGGAGCCCAATGCACCACTAAACTCTAAATAACTTTGTCCTTGTATGTATGTGTGTGTGTGTGTGTGTGTGTGTGTTGGATCCCGTTACCGAAATCCAACTACTTATACAGATTCCTTATAAACTCTTCTTGCTCTGATACCACAAATGTTGG
>JAOTBA010000204.1:13823668-13834643 GCA_025629845.1 Erythroxylum squamatum
TTCTCATAATCCATATAAGTTCACTTAAATATCAAAGTCCTCAAAATTAAACAATTCATTTCCCATAAATTTTTTTTTCTTAATTTTTAATTTCATCAAATTTCCTTAAATTCATAAATTTTCTTACCAATTTCTTCTCATTAAATTTTATTTTAATATTTCTCATTGTCACCAAAAGTTTGGGGTCCAACAAATGCGTATGCTTCGGTGGATGTGTGGCATTACCATAAGGGATAGGGTTCGAAATCGGGTCGTTAGAGAGAGGCTACAGGTAGCCAGTATTGCAGACAAGTTGAGAGAGACAAGGCTTAGGTGGTTTGGACATGTGCGCAGGATGTCCTCTACTGCTCCGGTACGACGCGGTGAACTAATAAACCTCAGTGGATACAAGAGGAGGAGGGGAAGGCCTTACAAGACCTGGTGGGAAGTAATCAAGAAAGATATGTTAAACTTAACCTTCACTGAGGCAGTTGCTAGAAGTAGGAAAGTCTGGCGTGATAGGATTAGGGTAACCGATACACGTATCACATAGGAAGTTCATCCCACTATTCCCACGAGGGACGCTGAACACATAGGATTGTTTTCCCCCAGGGCTGCTCAGAGAAGACCCCAGTGTGACTCGCGATGAAATAGGCTGGTCTTTACAAGGTGTAAGGTACTGACCACTCGAGTTATGCCTCAGGTATGTCTTCGTCTTTTATTGCCATTCTTTTTACTTACCTATTTGGCATTTTTTTTCCTTATTCGTGCATCATTATTTTGTTTATCACATCTGCATACGAGTCTACCGGAAACAGCCTCTCTACTATGTAGGGATAAGGCTGCGTACTTTCAGACCTCCCCAGACCCCGCTTCACTGCGGAATTTCAGCCTGGGTGTGATAATGATGATGACCTTAAGTCATTAAAGAAGTCCAATATTGAATTCTACAATTGTTATGATATGACATTAGTAGTCAAAATGTAGAACTAATTTTAATAAGAAAAACAAAGAGAGGAATAATTTTGATGGTTGCCACATCAATGAAAAAACTTAACAAAATATGTTGGATTTGGTTACTAGTTGCAGTAACCACATGTGCAGAGATAAGATAGTGTTATTTGAATTAAGAATCTTTTCTTAATGTTATTTAGGATGGCGGTGGTGGAGGAGATAAGAAAGCCGACGAGAAGTCCGATAAGAAACCTAAGGAGAAAAAGGTCGAAGAGAAGAAACCGCCAAAGGAGAGCGCCGTCGTTTTGAAAATAAGGCTGCACTGTGACAGTTGCATCTCTAAGATAAAGAAGATCATCTCGAAAAGCAAAGGAGTTACTAACGTGGCCGTCGACAAGGCAAAGGAGTTGGTCACTGTGACGGGGACGATGGACGTCAAGTAGCTTATTCCCTCTCCTAAGGACAAGCTGAAGAGAAGCATAGACGTGGTTCTGGCGAAGAAAGAAGACGATAAAAAGGATAAGGGTGGCGGCGATGGCGAGATCAAGAAGGGTGATAAAAAAGAGGGTGATGCAAAGAAGGAGAAGAAAGAAGGTGGCGAGAAGGAAGGAGATGGTGGCAAGAAGCTAGGAAGGTGGTGGTGATAAGTTGGAGGTGAATAAGATGGAGTACTATATATGGTCATCCACCACTAGGTCCTTCTTACTGGTTTGACGGTGGTTACGTGCAAAGTTATGTCGTTCAGCCGTACGTTGATGAAGGGTATGCGGTGAATCATCATTATCATCAGCAAGGATACGTGGTGGATAATAATGGGTAACTAACTTAATGAGGTTCAACTGTAAAAGGAAGGGTATGACATATGTATCAAAGATGGAGGCTGTCAACAAAATTTTATGAGAACAATGGAACCTTGAAGCATCTTATTGCAACTTATACGCCTCAATAAATTGAAGTTTGTAAGGAAAAATTACACTATTTTGAATATGGTGCAAAGTCTTTTGACAAGTAGTGGATTTAAAAAAATTTTGACCAGAATTAAGCAATCAATTAAATCTTTCATATTTTAAATAAAAGACATACACTTATTCAAAATATGACATTAGAGGAAGTATAAAGCAGATTGAGACCATCATGTGTTTTATGCCTATACCCATATTCCAAACGAGAAAAGGTTGTTTGTAAACCTCATAAGCTTTTGATTGATCACTGAAGAATATATTTATGTCCTATTTCATCTAGCTTTGTCCTTTTCTAGTTAAGAAAATTGTTGTGAAGTAGTTTTTGATGAAGAAAGATTTGGCCAATGAAAAATAAATATTAGCCAACCTTTATAGAATTAACAAATAGGAGAGGGAATTGCCAATAAAAAATGATCAACAAATAAATTTCACCTAAAGATTGCATCAAGTTAGGTTAGGCTAGACATATCATTGGTCCAATCTAGTCTGGCCCCTCATTTAGGCCGCCCAAAATGATATTATTTTGTAACGAAGGTTGGAGGGGCATGAATCATTTGGATCGGTAGGTTAGCCACCTAGACTCAATCTTAACTTAAAGTTGGGGTTAACCAGGTCTAACCTATTGACCTGTTTTTGCAAATACTAATTCCACCAGAGATTCTAGTTGATATTTCAAGCTCATCAACAATAATAAAATATGAAAAATGGCCTCATCATATTAGAAGAAAACCTGTATAGATGACAAATTATCAAGTAACTAAAATTTATTAATTTAAGGATTCATTTACACATCTCTCTTTATTTTTAATTACGATCCTATAAATTTTAAATAAGTTATCAAATGATAAAATTGGTAAAAGGAGATGGATGAAGATATTGTGGCCATTAAACAAAATAACACTTTGGGATGTGACTGATCTTTCAAAAGGGGAATAAGAAGAATGGTGTGAAGTAGGTGTACAAGACAAAATTGAAGGAAAGTGAAGAAATTGATAAGTACAAGACACTTAGTAGTTAAAGGTTATAAGGAAAAGTTTGGAGTGGATCATAAAGAAATATTTGCTCCTGTTATAAGAAACAATATGATTAATCAATTTATTGTATAGACACCACAACCTTGTTTTCAAATTGGACATGAAATCGACATTCTTTCAGATTGATCTTTAGTATTATGTATTTATCAATTAACCTCCTAGCTATATGAACCTTAAAAGTAAAAATAAGGTTTATAAATTCAGAAGAGCATTACAGGGCACTAAAACAAGTTCTATGTTCTTGATATTGTCATATAAATGCTTATTTTGTAAGGAGGGACTTAAAAATGTCGTATGAACATATACCCTTTACGAAGATTGGAGATGAAGAAAAAGTGCTCATTATTTGCTTATATGTGGAAGATCACATTTTTATTGAAAATGATAGTGCCATATTTGAAAATTTTAAAAAGCCTATAATGGTTGAATTTGATAAGTTTGATATTGGAAAAATGCATTATTTTTCGGACATTGATGTTATGCAATTTGTAACTAGAATTTTCATTTCTCAAAGGAAGTAGACGTAAAAAACTTTAGACATGCTTCAAACGAAAATTTTAAATTCTATTAGCATACCTATTGAAGTGTATTTGAAGCTTGTTTGAGTCTTAAAGGAACCAACATTGACAACGTCAATTTTTAGGGAGTTCGATGTATTTAATGGCTATAAGACCTTACATAATATGCATATTATAAATCTTATATGCAGGTTTGTGGGGTGTCCAAATGAGATTCTTCTCTTGGTCGCAAAAAGAATCTTTTATTAGTTTCAAGGGACTACTAATTATGAGTTGTTCTACGAGAAAGGTGAAAAGTCATAATTCTTTTCAACCAAAAACTGAATTTTTTACTAAAATTGAAGCTAATGTTTTGGAGTACTCAAAATAAAATATAATATTTATAAATGTTCAAATTAAACTCTACGTGCATAAAATTTGGACGGAGTTAAGTTTTTATCCATTATATGCCATGTCAACATTAACTTGGCATGCATTTTTTTTTAATCTGTAAGATGGATCTCATTGCGCCATTTGTATGCCACATGGGACAATAAGACCTAATTTTTTAAATAATTTAAATTAATTAAAAAAATTTAATTCATCGTCTCCTTCATGAATTCTTTTTTGTTTTTCACTATAACATTGACGTCATCTCTACTTCTTCTTCGACCAAGTCTCTGACATCCTTAGCTTTTGTGAAGAATAAAAGATGATATACTTGTTCTGATTGATTGGTTTACTCTTAAGTAAGGTAATGCGTGATGGCCTTATGATTTAGGTTATTTTCCTAATTGCTAATTTTTGTTTCTTACATTATTATAAAATGGTTAAAGAGTTGTTTGGCCTATTTCGATTATTATAATGGTGGTAGCGTTCTGTAAAATTTTTCTGGGGATGCAAACTATGAAAGCAACTCATACTAATTTTAAAAGTTATTTAGATTATTTTGATGGTTGTAATAGTGATTGCATTTTACAGAATTTTTTTTAGCTATGCATTCTAGGTAAGCAACTTGAAAAGCTTTTGGCTATCTTAATAGGTATCATATCTGCTGCAATTCTTCTTACAAAGGCAAGATTACTACTAAGTGTAACTAATATATCTCTTTTCTCGATACTTACAAAAAGACAAAAAGTAGGGTTTCTTCAATAATTGTGCTTGTGAATATGATTATGAATGGCATGATATTACTTACTACTTTTTTAACATGACTTACATGTATTAGCTTTTGTTCCTTTGATTTATATGTGTATTTGCACATACTATTCCTTATTTAAAGTTGGGGTGTTGATGTTTTACACTTTAACACCAAGGTAGACAAACTTAGTTAACTTATTATGATATGCTTATACACTTTTTCTCCCGTAACTCCTTCTATTCCTATTACAGAATGAAGCAATATTTATATCAAATTGTTATTTCATTAACCATGGTTGCTCGCTAAGCTTCTTTAATTGCGTACAGTTTTCTGAACCTTATTAATGTTAGCTCAAGGGTTATGTTTATCGATTTTGATGATAATTTTATAATATTTTAAAATTCAAACTGGATTTATTTTCTTATATCGACAACAGTATAATTCTTAAAAGGAAATAAAATCATAGGATAATTGCTTCCTTTCTTGCAGAAACCTTCTTTATGAACTTGCCTATTTAGAAATGGTTCCACAAACATCCAGACATTTTTACGAATTTGAATAATTAGCTCCAAAAGCCTTGATATAACGTTCATCTTAACATCTGAATATCGAATATTTCAGCAAGAAAGATGTCGTAGATTAAGCAACAATTAGTTGAAAAAAATGTCTACTTAAGGAAGAGCCATTACATTTGCAAAAAATACGAGACCTGCAAAATAGCCTAGCATCATCAATATTCTTGAAAGCCTTATCAAATTCTTTATGCCCTAAAAAGTAAAATCACTCTATTGAGAAAAACTGTTAAATCCTTTATATTTTTCTTGTTGAGAGCTTGTAGAATTTTGTAAAACACTAGGAGTGTGAAAAGTTGAAGAACCTTGAAAATATGTACTTGTGAACTTGGAAAGGCTCGTGAAAATTTACTGCTTGGATTTTATAGTGAAATATTCAAGTTGAATACTTGGGGACTGGACGTAGGCTTCGTTATAAACCGAACCAGTATAAATTGATTGTGTCATTCTTTCTCTCTTCCTAACTTTTAAATTTTCACATTATAAGTTTGTGCTTTCAAGAGACTCCTTCGGCTTTACAATAGAATCCTTCTATTTTTCTATCACAAAAGGTTCCTTTCATTTTTAAGCGTTAACAAGCTCCTTATTTTTTAACATTAACAGGCTCCTATTGATTAACAAGATCCTTTTGTATTTAATCGCTAACAGACTCATATCAATTAGCAGGCTCCTTTTCTTTTAAGCTCTAGTGGGCTCCTTTCTATTAACATGATCTTTTTGTTTTTAACATTAACAGGATCCTTTTGAAAGATGATAGGACGTTTCTATTTATAGACTTATTTTTGTTTAGCAGGATTTTTTCAATTTGAAAGTATTTTGAAAATTGTTTACATAAAATTCACCCCCTTGTGTATGTTTGCTTTATCAATTAATATTAGGAAGAAGAGAATTATTTTTAAAAGATAATTTTCCTTTTAGTTTGCTTACTTCTATATATAAATTAAATGAGAAAATGATTGAACAATTTTGAATTTGTTAGTTAAAATTTTTGGGGTTCCATTTTAGGTAGCATAAATAATATTCCTTGAGCTTATTCCAATAGTGAATAAACTTATGGAAATGCTTTGATTGTATTTCAGATACTTGAATAATTCTCTCTCCTTTTCACTTAAACCTAATTACTTTGACACATATAGATATTTTTTGTTTTTATATGTTTAAAAAATACAATAAATGAAAAAATAATGTTCATTTTTTCATTAAAAGAAATCATTGGCTTTGAAAAGTTAAATTACTTGTCTCGAGTTTATGACCAATTCTTTATATGAATTGTTAATTTCATAAGCTGTTATATTATAAGTAATCTAAAAGTGTTTATGTGAAATACTAGGTGTGAAGTTAGAAAGGAAATTAATATCCTTCTGGATCGTTTTCTCTTCTTTCCTTTTCTTGAATCACTTTGTTTTAACATCTCATTTTGCTATCAATTTTCCTCTTTGGTTATATACACTTAAATCATTTTCATCATCTCTTAATTCAGCTTCATTTTTCATTCTTTCTCTTGCTCTTCACTTCTGAAGTGTTTACTAATTTCTGTTATGATAAAACTTCCCTTAAAATTAAAGCTAGAATTAATTTAGTCACCATTAACACAAAAGGAAGTCCGTCACAACTTATTAAAGAGGAAATTGGTTAAAGATATGGCTTGAGCAAAGCAACTACAAGTAACCAGTTTAATGCCATAATAGAACAACGTAAACATGCCAATAACAAATTGATGGAGAAAAACATTACCATTGCAAAGGTTTCCTTGCTTCATATAGGTTACTCAAATTCTAATAAGTTAATAGGAGGTCCGTCTACTTACTCGAAGATGGTGTAACCTCCGACAAAGTCTTTTAACTTGGAGTAGGAGCAGAGACTGAATAGTGACGAGAAGGAGCAAAAGACGATGTTTTAGTTGTTAATAATGACTATGTTTAGTATGAACAAAAGTTGATGACTTCAGAGACTTTATAGGTTAAGAAAGTAGAGGTTGTGCCAATAGTGAGGTCGAAACCTAATAAAAAGTTGCAAGAAAAAGAATGAACTAAAGAAAGAATTTAAATAATATTTCATACTATCTCACATAGCATATATGTAGCTTAATGGGGCCTATGCTAATAATGAAAAATAATAAACTCACATCAACGTCGGCGTGACACATAAAATACGAGGATTTAACTCCATTCAAATTGTCATCCACTCAGGATTTAATTTGAACAATTTGTAAACGTTAAGGTTTATTTTAAATGATCTAAAAAGTTAAGGTCTAACTTATATTTTAATAAAAATCTTAGGGTAAAAATGCACATTTGCATATTCATTTAGCTTTATATTCTTTTAAATGTAAGGATGATTGAAAAAGCAAATCAAGATATGTATTCATGCTTAGTTTGAGAATTGTTTCATGTTCTTTGAAAAGGCAAGCTATTATAAACAGAGGAGGTTTTTGTTGCGAGTAATTGTATCAAATTTCAAAATAATAAAAGTTCAACTTTTTATTTCTCTTAGTTTATTTTCTTTCTCAATATATTTAATAGTTATAGCTTTCACATCTAACAAGTTCACATAAATAAAAATGATGTCATTTAAATGAACAAAAATGACCCTCACATGATGTGATTTTATATCAAACAAAATCTTAAATAATTAATTAAAATGAATTAAAATGTGTATGGTTTTCCCCTTTGTATATACGATATTCATTTAATTATATAATATTTACCAAACATGCAATGATATAACTCTTACCAATAGGACTAGTGAGATTTGATATCTACGATATGGTCAAAGATCGTTATATCAAAATCAAGTTTAACTCAAGAATTTGAACACAATAATATAGAATAATAATATGAATTTCCACACTCCAAAAGAGAAAGATTGAGAGTGACAAAATTCTACAGTTGATTGCCTAGATTAGATTGTTAGATATTAAAAAACCTAAAACAAGAGTTTCTTTAAAAGCAAGGACAAAGAAAACCCCCTCTCCAAAATAATTTTATTTAATAAAAACATATGCTCCTCCTTTACATCCATAATATAGTCTTATATAGGCATAAAATTCTTAGAACGTAAAAATGCTAAGACAAAGAGTCCTAAAGGAAAGTAATAACTTTAACATAATCTAATTAGGAAACAAATGAATTTAAAAGCTAAATCAATCCTTATCTAATAGATGTTGGAAGATTAATCATTAATAAAAATCAAGAGTCCAACTTCGATATAGCTTCTAAAGTTAACACCAATTTTGGTTTAGAACTCTCAATAGGCATCACAAAAACGAGTTCAGTATTGGTTTCGAGTTCAGTATTCGTTTCGAGTTCAACTTCAGTGTTGATTTGTTTATGTTTTGCAATAACCAACACTGATTTACTTATGAATCTAGTGCAAGCTATGTTTTGTAACCCTTTTTCTAAAAGTTTGCTTCATCACCTGAATCAATAATATAGACTTAACTTTAGTCCCTTTAAGTAATAAAGTTTTATTCCTTGTTTAAAGTTCCATCATGAAGTCATTGAGAGCTTCTTTGACCTTGTTTCCTTTATTCTTTATCAATGGTCATCTAATGTTCATCACTGGATCTTCAACTTTTTTGGACACTTAACTTTTCTAAGCCCCTCCTTATGCTTTCCTTGTATAGTTGCTCGTGTAACTTGAATCAATACTTAATTTCCATCATTTTTTTCTCTCCTCAAATTATTACTTTCATCTACAAAATTTAAAAAATGTGATACTTGACCAAAAATGCATCTCTTGTATCCCCCATTCTTGCTATTAAATTCACTCTTTTCCTCTCATATTTTTCTCTTATTTTCATTTTACCCAAAAGGCTTGAATTACTCCTAAGTGTTTACTCCTATTTCTTTCCCTTTAAACTCTCCTGCTCTTTCATAAATCTATAGTTGATCTCCATAACTTGCTTTGTTACCTTAACCTTCTCACCCTTATTCAATCATTTTAATTTATATGGCTTATAGTATTTTGTAGTTGGTCGTCTCAACTTCTCCACTATCTTCACACTAGATATATTTGCACACCTGCCTCCATATATGATCATATTACTCACTCATTTTTTGATGGAACACCTTTTATAGAGGAGATTGTCCCACTATTCACGTATGTCATCCTCTCCACCTATTCAATTCCCTCCTAGTGACCAATATCCTTCTTCTTTCAAGCACTCAATGCATTTATCATCACTAGTATCCTCTAAGTTGGGCATATCATAATGTTAGTAGCAAAAGCACCCCTTTAGATGCTTCTTTTATAGTTCACTTTATTCATAACCTAAACTCTTAACTAAAGGTTCTTTGCCAACTAGATAATTTAAATTAAGAGAGCCAGTTTAAATTTTCCTCATTTGTCAAATAACTCCCAAAGAAGCAAATTAGACAGAAAACTTAAAAAAATGTAACTAGAGGCTAAGAAATATGAAAAATCAAGATCAGGACATTAAATTCTATAGGTCCCAATTAGATCTGATAAAAAAAAAGGAAGAATAAGAACTCAACAAGAATGGATTACATTGTAAGGCAAACTAAGACAATTCATAAATTTTTTTATTAATTTGTAAAATCAAGGAAATAAGGAACAAGGAACAAAAAATGTTCTATTTTTTATACGAATCTTGTTCATGAATGATGCAAACAAAGAAATTGAGTATAAAAAACAAAGACACAAAAATATTAAAATCTAAACAGATGGTATAAAAAAAACTGAATATAAAAGATGTCTTTAATACCAATTTTTGATATGATCATCACTAATAGGAATAGTAAGATTCAATATCAATACGATAGGACCAAGGACCATTATATCATAATCATGTTTACTTCAAAAATTTAAACACAAAAATACAAAAGAATGATACAAATCACAGTTCTCTAGAAAGGAAGCACTAAGAGTGATATAGAAGATTCTATAGTTGATCACCACTATCAATTTAGATTAAATCGTAAATTATCAAGAAATTAAAATAAGAGTTTCTCTAAAATTAAGGATGAAGAAAAGCCTCTCCAATGTAATTTGATTGAACAAAAACATAAGCTTCTCCTTTACATCAATCATATAGTCGTATAAGACATCAAATCTTATGAACATAAAAAACTTAAGAACTAGAATTCTAATAGAAAGTAATAACCTTGACACAGTTTAATTAACAAACAAATAAATTTAAAAGATAAATCAATTCTTATCTAATAGAAGTTTGATATTTAAAGACTAACAAAAATCATGACTGCAATGTTGGTCTAACTTTTAATGTCAGTGCCTTTTTTTATTTTGGAACTCTTAATAGGCTTCACAAGGACGAGTTCGACACTAGTTACAATTTTAACTCTAATGCCATGCCAATTTGCATTTACGAGAAGATCTACCATTAAGTTATTGAAAACTTCTTTGACCTTCTTTCTTGTACTCATTGTTAATGGTCCTCTAATATTTATCAATAGATCTCCATCTTCTTTTAATGCTTGACGTAATCCCTTCACAAACTATCTAAATCCCTCTTTATGTCTTCTTTATGTAATATTTTGTATAGCTTAAATTGGTGCTTCATTCCTATTATGCAGGTTACTAATAATTTAAACTACCCAAAAGTATTTAATGTTAAAGATCTTCCTAAAATCAATAATCTAATACAAAAAGTTATTCTATAGTTTTTAAAGTTAAAAAAAGTTAAACCGCAAAATAACGACAACAATAATAACAATAACTTAGTAAAAATCCTACTGAAATACACGAGATCTAGAGAGGTCTAGTACAGTAAAACCTCAATAAATGAATATTGTTGGGACCTGAAAAATTATTATCTTATACGGAGTTATTAATTTATCGATAAATGAATATTTTA
>JAOTBA010000204.1:13844260-13861602 GCA_025629845.1 Erythroxylum squamatum
GTAGTGACAATTCAAGCTATTCATGTTGACATTCTTGAAGCAACGTGGCTTTGCATATTTTCCAATAATCCATAAAGAGATTTTTTCAGAGCCATCCTCATTGCAACAAATAACAACTGTTAGCCTTTCTTTGTCTTGTTTTCTTCCTTCAAGTTGCTTCGTAGCAAGAGAATGATCAACTTGTAACCTGTAAAACAAATCAGTTTCATCCATATTAAAAACATCTTTCATAGGGAACTTATCTATTTTTCCCTTATAGACTCCAATTACTTCTCCATGTCTTGTATATCAACCGAACCATTCTCTCCGAAACGAAGAAATGACTTGATACCGTGTTATAGCTTAAATTTCTCAAGCCAACCTTAAGAAAATTTGTGCTCAGAATCTTGTTGAGGGTATAGAAGTTTTATTGGCTCTCTTGCCTTCTCCAAAATTAGCTCTCCGGTCATATTCACACGATTTTGGTACTGGAGAAACCACTCATAAACAACCTTCTCCATATCTGAAAATTTTGCTGGTTTGTACCGCTTGATATCCCTTCCTTTTTTTAGGTTGGCCAAAAGATACTCACCCGATCGTTTGAGTGTGTTTGAGATTGTACATTGACTAACTTTCAAATGAAACTTTTCTTCAACCTACAACTGCAAATCTTTTTGAGTGCATGTCGAATGATTTCTCATGTACTCACATAATTCTTTGTGTATTTGATCCGTCATTATTGATTTCGTGACACGTTTTAGATGAGGAGCTATTGTTGGGTGTGGTTTCAAGAAATTTTTTATCTTGTTTATAAAGTATTTTCTATCTCCATCATACGTAGATATGTACATTGAATGTTTTTAGTAAAAATACAATGAATAATACTTAATTATTAATAAACAATGAACATTATTTATTAGTTTTCATTAATATTATGTACAATGAATCTATGTTTTATATTTATTCAATTAATATGAAACATGAATTTTTATAAGATACAATACTTTTTGATGTAATTAAAATTTAACTTCAATCAATTACAAAAATCTCTTTAAATTAATAAATATTAATTTATCAGTTAATTAATATCTCTATAAAATAATAAATATCATGATCCCAACAATATTAATTCATAGAGGTTTTATTGTATATAGAAATCATAGCTGCATTTGTACCAGATTTTGGATAGGATATATATACATTTATGAAAAATTGCACGATCTTGTACTGCCTTTGTTGGTTTGTATGTATATTTACCTTTTAGCCTGATTTTTTGGCATGTTTTATATGTACCTCATTTTACATTGCAATACTTTTTTTATTATTATTATCACTATCATCATCATAATATTTATCTTATTTATCTTTATATTTTTGGTTATTTTTTTAAACTTTTTATTTTAATTTTTATGTATTTATTTATTTATATTATAGATATATATGCACATGCATCTATAGTTTTGTAGAATCATCATAATGCATTGCATATGAATCTATCAGAAACAATATTTTTATTAGATAAAAGTAAGGCTGCGTACTATCGAACTTTTCCAGATCCTGCATCTTAGCAGATATTTCACTTGATGTTGTTATTGTTGTTTTTATTTTTCTTGTTGCATATTTGTAAATAATTATGTTATAATTGAAAAATGTGATTTGATCACGTATTCATACATTAGTTAATTTACATTCGAAAGCATTAAATAATATAAAATTTGAAGAAAGTAAATTTATATTTATTTCCAATAATAAAATTTAAACCATTATATATATATATATATACATATAAATGAAAACTATTTAACCATTATATAACATAGAACCATTAAAATTTTTTAAAACAGTATTACTAAATAATCTCTTTAAATAAGTAATGTATATTAAGTTAAGAAACTCTAACTATCTTTTATTAAAAAATTGGAAAAGATGTATTTCTTTAAAAACAATTTGAACTTGCTATGAATGTCTTTTTAGATAATTCCAAGTATTGAAATCGATCGTCATCACCTTGTTATTGAAAAAATATCTTCAGATAACATACTTCAAGATGGAAACATTCCCTTTCAATTTATTGGAAACAGTAATTAGCAAGCTAAAACCATTGATCATTAAAGTGAAATCATTCAAGTTCTGTCTAAAAATGAAGGAGAAACGTTTCACATGATAAGTACGAGGGGCACAAGTTTCCATATGTTGACAATAAATCGAAGAAGAGTACATGGTTACCTTCGTTTATAATAACAAAGTCATTGGTTGGGTACGGCAAAGCACGATGGAGCGGCGTGGAGGGTCAATCTAGGAACTGAGCAGGATAAAATAATCGAACGGCCGGAAATTTAAGTAACCAAACTACAGAGAGAATGCGGTCCCCACATCCCAGCAACCTTTGTCTCTTACTCTGTTCTCGGCTCATCTACTCTCATCTCATCTCAAGAGAGACAGTGTCTCTGTGTGTCCAACTGTCCATGGTTGCCTTATGTCTCTCTTACCCTCATATCTATCGAACTCTCAACGGATCTTTTCCTTTTGATCTCCCCCTACCCGTGACTCACTTGACCCGTGCCCACATGTTTGCTCACTCCTCTTTTAATCTCTCCTCTCTTGCTTTTGTTTACTTCTTTGGGGTACTAAGTGTGAGTTCCCTGCTCTTTTCATTGGTTAACTTGCCTTTCTTGGATATTTCTCTTTTGCTTTTACCTTAGAACTTGCTCTCTAAATTCTGGGTTGAACTGTGCTGCAAGTTTCTTTCTTTGTGGAAGAAATTTGTTTGGTGGTAGAGTTTTGAGTGATTTTGTTTCCAAAAGGGGTTGTTAAGGAAAGTATTGGGAAAATATTTCTGTTCTTTAAAAAAAAAACTGAATTAGGAAAGAGGTTCTAGTTTCATCCCGCTTTTCTAAAATATTCTTAGTTCTTGGACTTTTCCCCCTTTTCTGAAGTTTACGATGGAACTTTTCTGGGTTTAGGGTTTTTGCTACTCTCTTGTAGTGAGTCTCCTCCCCAAATTCAAGGGAGAAAGTGAAGTATTCTGCTTCGCTCCTGATTGCATCTGATCACCGTCTTCTCAGTTCGACCCTGCAACTTTCAGGTCCTTAAAACTCCAGTTTCTCTTTGGATCCCACATTTTGATTACTGTTGGTTTGAATCTTTTGAACTTTTCAATTTGTCAAATTCTACTTCCCCTGCTTGTCACAAGTTTTCTTTAATCCTGCCTCCCTCTTTTGTGCAAAATTTCAGTCAAATTATACTCTTCTTAGTGTTGTTGTTACAACTTATTTGGTCTTCCAAATCTCTCATATGTACATGTTCTCTTCGGGAATTCTGAGTCATAGTCCTTTAGCTCTCCAGAATTTCGCAATTTTCTTTCCATAATCAGCATCAAAAAATGTCTTCTTCGTGTTTAAGTGGAGGTGGCAGAACCTACAGATTAGATTTGGACATAGTAAAATCCCCTTCCACCTCAACAAGAACATCACAGACATCTTCTCCATCTTCGACAATCTCCGAATCCAACAACTCCCCATTAGCAATCTCCACAAGAAAGTCTCGGAGCCCTCGAAAACGTCCCAACCAAACCTACAACGAAGCAGCGGCTCTGCTCTCCACAGCCTACCCCAACATATTCTCCATCAAACACATCACCGAGCCTCGCAAATTCTCCAAACCCCACGATACTATCCTTCTCGACGAGCCCTCAGAATTGCTTTTACCTTTTCGCGTCTTCGATAACTCTGGTTTCCTACTCCAGCGACCACTTCAACAAAAACCCAATTTCCCGAAGGAGCCAAAGTTTGCAACTTTGAGTAGCTTATATGACAAACCGAGCCAAACTAGTAGTGGGGAAGTTGACTCACAAGGTAATTCCATGGAATTGTGTGATGGATACGAGGAAAGTCTTGACGCAGAATCAATCCTCGATGAGGAAATCGAAGAGGGCATTGATAGCATCATGGGGAATCTAGGTGTTTGTAACGAAACCATCGATGTCGGTGCCCAAATGAATAATTTCCCTTATGCAGTGGGAGTTAACACGGGTGCTAGATTCCCATTCGGACTAGGACTAGGAATCTCAGGTGGTGTTAGAGCTCTGAGAAACACCGACGAGGGAAACTGGTGGCAATTCCCGATTGTGGACATGCTTCAAATCTCCCCTAGACTCAAGGACAAATCTCCAAAATCGAGCTCCAATCATGAGTGCAAGGCGAAACCGAAGAGTAAATCCAGTTGGAACGAGAAAAAGAAGAAGAAAGTAGAGAAGCCTGTGGTTGAATTGGGCAATGAGGATACGATTCCTCAACCGTTGAATTCCAGGTTACTGTTGAAACTAAACTACGACGAGGTCTTAAATGCTTGGTCTGACCGCGGTTCGGCCTTTTCAGACGACGGCGATGGAAGTGATGCCTCCGTACGTCTCTCATCCTTGGACGGGAACTGAACATACTTTCTTACATTAAACATCGGGAAATGTTGTCTTGCGGCGTGTTGGCGTTTCGCGTCATAATAAGAAATGTTTGATAAAAGAAATGTTAAATTTCAGTTTCTCGTATATTTTATTTTTGTTTTTATTACTGTTGCCAAATTTAAGTTAAACAAATGGGTTTAAAATAGAAAGTTATTAAACAAAAAGGTTTAGGGAAAAAGAATAAAGAACTTTAAGGTCTGACCTCTGCACGGTTCAGCTTTTTGTCGCTCTTAGTGGGCCCCAGTCTGTCCTTTTCTTTTTCTTTTTCAACATTCATATAATATTCCCTCTAATTATTAGGTTAGTGCCATTGCGGCTTATCAGATCCATCTTATTATTAAATTAGGAGTTTCCAGAAATAAGAAGATTCTAATTAATAATAATATTAGTATTATTTTTGGTATGATGTCATGGGCAGGCAAGAGTGGCACTCGCACAGATTGATCTTGGACTCAAAAGGTTGAGCCCCAATTTTAAGGGCTCCCAGTCGCAAATCCGACCATCGCTGGAGGATTGAATCACGGTTTGATCCTAGCCAGCTTCTCAGGAAGGCGACCCAGTGCTCGGTGCGTACAAGGAGTCACCACATTAGATGAACTTCCACACTGCCGCTGCCAAGACTCAAACCTAAGACCTTAGACTCAGTTTCCTTTTCAATGACCAACTGAGCTACCCGCGCGGGTTCGCACAGATTGATCTATTCTGAGAGAGGGGAGGAGTGAGAGAGGCTAGCGTGTTGCGGTACAACGAAAAGCGGCGTACGCCCCTCTTCTCTAAGAAGATCAGGTATCAGGTCAGAAAAGACAACGCAGATCAACGGCCGAGGATGAAGGTGCGCAAACCGTTTTTCTTTATTACTGTAGCTTTATCTCATCAATCTAATCACCTAAGCTGTCGTTACGTCTTATTACATTGTGCCAAGTTTGACGTCCTCGCAATTGTGTCAATTGCTTTGTGTTCAGGGACGATTCGTGAGACGGTTCAGTTCGAGCACAAGCGGAGGTTAAGAAAGTTGTCTTTTGAAAAGAGCTTGGGACTTTGGGAACGAACAGGAACCTCGCCTTTTGTTTCGCTTTCTTTCTTTATTATATTATACACAGGCAAAAAAGGAAACGAATTGAAGACTTAGTTAAATAAATAAATAAAAGAAAAGAGAAAAGAGGAGTCGGAGTTCAATTTTTATATATAAAAGAGAACATCCCCAGCTTTCTGTTCTTCTTCTTCTTCTTCTTCTTCCGTTTAGCAACTAAATTTTTAGTTGCATTCTTCAACGCTTTTATTCCGCAATATAATGAATTTCAGATATTAAAATTACAGAATAGATATTCTTATCATACGACATTAGTTTTGTTTCTAATTTGAGTAACTTTTAATAGCACAAGACCTAACCCTAATTTAATTCAGTCCAGTTCAGTTATATTTAAGAGGAAGTATTGGAGTATTTTATAAAAAATGAAAATATTAAAAAGTTAATAAATAGTAAGGGCCTAATAACCAAATGTTTAAGAATAGTTGGATGGATCAAGTCTAATTTTTATCCACAAGATCTGCACTTTAATTATATTAAAAAGTCTAATAATTTAAAATAATTATGAGTACTGTTTAACACTACAATTCTAATTTTGTAATAAAGCAAAATGCAGATGTTAAATAAAATAAGGAGAGAAGAGGAAATCAGTTCAACGTATGTATGAAATTGGCAATCAAAGGCTACTAGTACATCGACACTTTTCATGGTCTTGCAAAAAGCTCAAAGCAGGTTTTGACAATTTTACTTTTATTTTACTAGTATCTCTGTATAATTAGTTGAGATGGATAATGTTTTGATGACTACTAAAACTTGTCCTGGTGTGCTTTCGACTAGGTTGATTAGGCTCCGTCAGTACGTTTAGTAAAGATTTGAAATTTATCCGTGTAAAAATGGTTGTTGAGCTTCTTTCTTTAGTTATCTAGTTCGAGAATCCTTACTCCAATTAATTTTTAGAGCACGTGTTTCGCTGAGTTTTGTTGGCTCTGACATAGATTTTCTTTGTTGCTTCGCTGGCTCGTGCTAGGTGTTTGATATAATGTGTCACTCAGTAAAGATCACTATTTGAAGTTATATAATTTTGAAACTTTAATATTTTCAGTAAATAAACTGTAATTTTTTAAAGTTTGATCGGAATAAGAACTAAATAGTGATGATAGAACTACTGTATTTTTTGGTCTAGATAACTAATTACTCTCAAGTTAATAAATAGTTAATACCAAAAGTTCTGCAAACTCTATCTTTATCTCTTTTCTCTGCTTGTTCTTTTTTTAATCTTTCAGACTCCTTGGCATTAATAGATGGATTTTCTTGGAGGTGGAGGGTGTTCTTCTGAGACCTCTGAATATATGAAGCTCGTGACGGAACAGGTATTGCACAAACATTCTGATTAGGCATACTGGTATTGGATAAAGAAAACCAGGGCATCCATTCAATATACCCAGTAAGTGTTTGGTGGTATGAGATATTCCAACTGTTTGATGTCCTACTTGAAATGTTTGTGATTAGTATGTTGGAAAATTGTGGTTTATTGGAAACCAAGTACAAAACTTGTTTCTTAATGAAGCTAATGTTTGCACATACGTTATTGTACTCGGTTCGAAAATTTTCTTCTCCATTGAATAATGTTCATTGTAAAAGTTGTTTACTAGGAAAACGTGGCCGTGCTTTTTGTTTACATGAAACAGCAGCCACACCCATCTCACCACCAGGAATGATTCTCGACTAGTTCCGAGTTTTTTGTTGGAAAATTTCCGAAAATTTCCAAAAGTTACGAAATGAGTTTGAATGAACTTTAAAAAGCCCTGAAATATGTTTTGAGGATTTAGGTGACACTTTTTGAATGAAATCCGAATGATTTCGGTGAATAGTATTTTTAGATGAATAGAAAATCTGGATGAATAATATTTTTGCTGGAATAGTGATTTTGGGAATTCAATCCCCAAAAAAAAGAGAATTTAAAATCTTCAAAATAGTTATTAGAGTATAATGATATTGAAATAGATTGAAAATAATTATGATAAGATAGATTTCAGGAATTTTGAAAGTTTAGGACTTAAAATGCACTTTTTGAAAAATAACGGGTATTAAAAATTTTAAACCCATTCGAAATTTTTTTAAAGCATGCAATCAATAAGTATTGACCCTAATTTGAGTCTTTTATGGTCAATTTAATGATAAGTCGGTTGTGGAATATTTTCTAAATTTAATTCGGTTAGTTGATGAATTAAATATATTAAAGGGCAGTTTAGTCTTTTTGTATGCATTAAAGGATAATTTAGTCTTTTGTATTCATTGAAGGACAATTTGGTATTTTTACAAGAAGTTAGTAGATTGACGAGTCATTAGAAGAGAACCAATTAAATGGTGACAAGTGACATGGGTAAAAGCGTAAATATGAGACATTTTGGTAAAGTTGTAATTATAAGATGTTATTAAAGATAAAGGTGTAATTATAATAGAAATAGGGGCAAACTTGTAACTAAACAAAGCCTTCATCTTCTTTAAACATTGGTGGCTAGCTATTGATGAGAGAAACGTATAGAAAGAGAGAAAAAAAAAAGAAAAGAGAAAGGAGAAGAGAGAGATTCGCCTGTGACCATGGAAAAGTGATTCAAACCATTTTTCATGCTTTTCTACCTCCAGTCAAGCATCCAATAAAGTTCCATAGTCATTCAAGTGAATAAGAAGAAGAAAATGAGGTGGTAAGCTTATTAATCTTGTTGAAAATTTTGATTTGTTGGGTTTAAGGTTATATTTAGTTTTGATGGTGTAAATTGCACCCTTTTGATGAGATATTAAGGTTTTATTGCATCGGAAGCAATTTGGAGAAGAAAATCACATGAATCTAGTGTATGGAATCTTGGTCAAACTTGGTCAAAGGTGAGATCGATTGCCTAAAGTGTTTTATTTTATCATTTGATGCTTTAAGATTAAAGAATGACATTAGGAAGTTAGCTTATTAATGAAAGAATGGAAGAAAAACCATGGAAATGATTGGATGAGTTTTTGGCCATAACTAGGGTTGTTAATATGATATGATCCAAACTCCTATCTTGATCTTCTATGATGTTTATAACATGATTTTGATGCTAATGAAGGAAAGAAATGAAAAAGAATTGATTTGGATTTGGTTTTGATTAAAATTTGGTTTAGGGTGCATAATTTTGTAAAAATTTGTTGATAAAATTTTATGGCTTTAATAGGTGTGTTAAAATGTCATGGAAGTGAATTTAGATTGGTTTTTAATCGTTAAAAATCAAATGAAATTGAATTGGAAGAGTTTAATGTATAATATGTTAAGTTTAGCCTTAAGGACATTTTTAGTATATGGTTATGAAGTAATACCTATGTGAATGTGATTAAGGATGGTCATTAAGTGTATTTGTGGTATTGGAATGATTAGAAGAAGTGTTATGTTATTAGTTGGAGGAAAAAAAATTAGTATATGGAGTGTATGTGGAAAGTAATGATGTCGACTTGGTTTATGGTGTTTTTGGTTGGAAAATGTATTAAAGAGTTGAATGTATTTATATAAGGTTTTTCGATTGGAAAATAAGTCAACTGAAGGGTTTCAAAATGGTAACATGGAAACTAGCATGTTGTGAGTGTACTTATAAATTGATTTTTATGCAAAAGGTTTTTTTTTTCACTTTGACATGAAATGAACATTAATGTTGAGTTTTTGAGTGTTTTTCAATTGTTTCATATGAATAAATTCTTTACAAAAGAGTTGATGACATGTGATTTTAACTTATGCATTCAATTGTATGATTATGACATTAAAAGAAGTTGAAAATTTGAAACATAAGATTTTGCAGTTTCACGATCGTGACAGTCCCGTAATTGATTTTGAAAATTCTATAAGTTGCTTTTTAGCTACGAAATGGTTTAAGTTTTATGCCAAAAGTTAAGGTACTAAAAAAAATGATTTCGTGTTTTTAGCCTATGATACATCGTTAAGCTCATTACATGTTATTACACCGGTCAGAGTATTCCACCCGTGCATTGTAGTGTCCAAGGGCGTCAGTTACTAAAAGCGGGTGGCATTATGTTTGTCAATAGTCCAGTGAGTCACCTTTTGCACATACGGAGTATATAAAGTGCTAGCCAAAATTTGTCACGGGTAAGCCTGTTACGGGTAAGTGATGCAGAACCAATTCTGTAACTAATGGTTAACCAGTCGCAGGTAAGTAATGCAGAACTAGCTCTGTGACTTTATGCCTAAGGTACCCGTATGGTTATTTGAAAAGTAATTTGAGAGGTACCATATGGTACCAATTCTAATGGATGACTTATTTTCAGTATAAAAGTTTTCAATAAACTTATTGTCGCCATTGTTTACTGTTTAAGGAAAAAGGAAAAATAGAAACTTCTATATTATGAGCTTAATTTTGAAAAAGCATTTCGAAATATTATTACATACAAATTAGAATTGTGTTTTACAAAATGTTATGTTATTACCAAATTTGATGATGCACGAATCAATTGTTATGACAAATATTTTACTATGAATTTTATTGTTGTACGAAACTATATTAGTTATATGGTTATTAAAAGTTTATCTTTTAGTAAACTGATTAATACTCACTGACCTTGTTTAGCTCACCGTTATTTTTTTTGGTGATAGGGAAAAACAGAAAATAAGTCTAAGGCCTCAATACCGCCACAGATAAAGCATCATTATGAAGTAAGCGTCGAATGCCCGGGATAGGCCTTTCCCACAAATGCCAACGCCGTGAAGAAGAGGAGCCAAGTTTCGCTAAAAAATCAGCACATTGATTCCCTTCTCTCAAGGTATGAACGAGCGAACAGTCCCAATCTTTCCGCAGATACAGTTGAATATCCTCAACAATGGTCAAATAAGGGTGAGATTTAGGACAGTCCCGGTTAACTAGCTGGACAGCCTCCAACAAATCCGACTCGAGCAAAACCTTTCTGAATCCACGCTTCCATGATAAAGACACTCCATGGTAGATAGCTTGAAGCTCTGCCAGCATATTTGTAGCACAACCAAGAAATCCTGAAAAGCCAAAGATCCAGTGACCAAACTCATTCCGCGCTAGACCACCAAAGCCTGCATTGCCGGGGTTTCCATAGGAACTCACCGTTATTTTTATGTTTCTAAATAAACCACCTTAGGTATGCGTACAATTGTTGCAGTAATTGGGACTCCGCCAAAGGACTAGTTGTATCATCAGGTGCTACTATGCTTATGTTATTTTTGCTATGTATGTGATATGTTTTAAATTATTTTGGAAAGGGTTCAAAAGTATGATCTTGTGAAAATTGGTGAAATTGTAAATATCTTTTATTTAATGAACTACGAGAGCTTTGATCCTCAATGATGTTTTTTTAAAAATGTTGAGAATTATATTGTTGTGATTGCTTGTGATATAGACCTAAGGTCCCATTCCAGAAATTGAGTTAGTACATGAAATATTTGAAGTGTTTTAAAATGTGTTATATAGGTTTTCAAAATTTGGGAATCTAAAAAAAAAACAGTCGTTATGTTGCAAAAATTTTCAATAAAATTATAGAAAAAAAATTTCCACTATTTTTCAAGTGAAAGGACCCATCTTTGAGTTTCCCTTTCGGAACCTGAGTGGAGCCTTCCTGGCGACCCCACGGTAGCCTCCAATCAATATCTAACTTAACCGAGGGGTTCCTACAAAGCCAAGTCATTCAACTATTTAAAACCTTTATACTTTAATAATTAAAAGAGTGAAAAATAGTGAGAATTTTTTTTCTATCATTTTATTAAAAATTTCGGTAGCATAACGACTACTTTTATAAGATTCTCAAATTTCAAAAACCTGCATAACATGTTTTGAAACACTTCTAATTATTCATGTACCAACTCAACTTCTAGAATGAGACCTCAAGTCCACAGCACAAGCAGTCACAAACATATAATTCTAAACATTTTGAAAACGTCTTTGAAGATCAAAGCCTTCGTAGTTCATTAAGTAAAAAATATCTACAATTCCACTAATATTCACAAGATTACACTTTTGAACTATTTTCGAAATAATTTAAAACATATAACATACATAGCAAAAATAACATAAACATAACAACACCTAATGATACAACTAATCCTTTGGCAGAGTCCCAATTACTACAGCACTTGTAAGCATACATAAGGTGGTTTGTTTAAAAAAATAAAAATAAGGATGAGCTCAGCGAGTGTAATCAGTTTATAAGAAAATTGAACTTTTCATAACAATATAACTGCAATATTCCATACAATCATAAGGCTCATAGTAAAATATTTGACACAATAATTTATTCGTGTATCATCAAATATGGTAATAATATAACATTTTGTAAAACACAATTTCAATTTTTCTGAAATACTATTTCGAAATGTTTTTCGAAATTAAACTTATAATATAAAAATTTCTATTTTCATTTTCCTTTTTCCTTAAACAATAAATTGTGGTGGCAATAAGTTTTCTGAAGACTTTTATGCTGAAAATAAGCTCTCAACTAGAATTGGTACCATACGGTGCTTTTCAAATTACTTTTAAAATAACCATACGATGCCTTAAGCATGAAGTCACGAAGCTAGTTCTGCATCACTTACCCGCGATTGGTTAATCATTAGTTACAGAGCTGGTTTTACATCACTTACCTGTGACAAATTTTGCACTCTATATATTTTGTATTTGCAAAAGGCGACTCATTGGACTATTGACAGACACAATACCATCCGTTGTTAGTAACTAACACCTCCCAGACACTGCCATTCACGGTTAGAATACTCTAACTGGTATAATAATATGTAATGATCCTAATGGTGAACCATAGGCTAAAAGCACGAAATCATTTTTTTAGTGCCTTAACTTTTGGCATAAAACTTAAACCATTTCGTAGCTAGAAAACAACTCATAAAATTTTCGAAATCAATTATGGGATTGTCACGATTGTGAAACTGCAAAATCTTATGTGTCAAAATTTCAACTTCTTTCAATCTAATAATCATACAATTGAATGCATAAGTTAAAATCACATGCCACTAACTCTTTTGCAAAGAATTTATTCATATAAAATAATTGAAAAACACTCACACAAAACTCAACATAAATGTTCATTTCATTTAAAGTAAAAACCTTTTGCGTAAAATCAATTTAAAGTACGCTTATATGTCATCAATTATTTTGCAAAGAATTTAGTTATATAAAACAATTAAAATACACTCACGACTTGCTAGTTTCCTTTTCACTACGTCAGAATCCTTCAATCGGTTTCGTTTTCTGATCCAAAAACCTAATACAATATATTCAACTCTTTAATACATTTTCCAACTAAAAACACCATAAACCAAGTCGCATAATTACTTTCCATATAAACTTCATATATAAATTTTTTTCTCCAACTAATAACATGACACCTCATCTAATCATTCCAATATTATGAATACACTTAATGACTATTCTTAATCACATTCATATGGTTATTACTTCATAACCATATTTTTATACTAAAAATGTCCTTAAGGTTAAACTTAATATATTATACATTAAACTCTCCCAATTTAATTCCATTTCACTTCCATGATATTTTAATACACTCATTAAAGCCATAAAAATTCATTAGCAAAATTTTACAAAATCATGCACCCTAAACCAAATTTCAATCAAAACCAATTCCAAATCAATTCTTTTCATTTCTTTACTTCATTATCGTCAAAATCATGCTATAAACATCATAAAATATCCAAATGGGAGTTAAGATCATATCACATTAATAACCCTAGCCATGGCCAAAAACTCATCCAATCATTTTCGTGGTTTTTCTTTTATTCTTTCATCATTAAACTAAATTCCTAGTGCCATTCATTAATCTTAAATCATCAAATGACAAAATAAAATACTTTAAGCAATATATCTCACTTTGACCAAGTTTAACCAAGGTTTCATATACTTGATTCACGTGATTTTCTTCTTTCAATTGCTTCCAATGTAATAAAACCTTGATATCTCATCAAAAGAGTACAATTTACACCATCAAAACCAAACCTAACCTATAATCCAACAAATCAAAATTTTCAACAAGATTAACAAGCTTACCAACTCATTTCTTCTTCTTCTTCACTTGAATGGCTATGGAACTTCATTGGATGCTTGATTGGAGGTAGAAGAGAATGAAAAGTGGTTTGGATCCCTTCTCTATAGCCATAGCTGAACCTCTCTCTCTCTTTTTTTTCCTCTCTCTTTCTTTACGTTTCTTTCTTCAATGGCCAGCCACCAACTTTTAAAGAAAATAAAGGCTTTGTTTAGTTACAAGTTTGCCCCCATTTCCATTATCATTACACTTTTATTCTTATTAACATCTTATAATGACAACTTTACAAAATGTCTCATATTTACATTTTTACCCATGACACTTGTCACCATTTAATTGGTTCTCTTATAATAACTTATCAATCCACTAACTTCTTGTAAACATACCGAATTGCTCTTTAATGATATAAAAAGACCAAATTGTCATCTAATGCATACAAAAGATCAAATTGTCCTTTACTGCATTTAGTTTACCAACTAACCAAATTAAATTTCGAAAATATTCCACAACTGTCTTATTATCAAATTGACCATAAAATGCTGAAATTAGGATCACTACTTATTGATTGGATGCTTTACAGAAATTTTCAAATGGGTTTAAAATTTTTAATATCCATTACTTTCCAAAAAGTACATTTTAAGTCCTAAAATTTCAAAATTTTTGAAATCCATTCGATTAGACTTATTTTTGATTCGTTTCAATAACATTAGACTCTAATACCTATTCTGAACATTTTCAATTCTCTCTCTTTTTTAAATTTTCGAGGATGGGTCCTCAAAATCAATATTCTAGCAAAAAAGACTATTCACCTGAATTTACTATTCATCTAAAAATATTATTCACCGAAATCATCCAAATTTCATGAAAAAATGTGACCTAAATCCTCAAAGCACATTTTAGGGCTTTTTAAAGCTCGTTCGGACTCATTTCATAGCTTTTCGAATTTTTCGAGAAATTTTCGATCAAAGAGTCCAAAATCATCTCTGGTCTATCCGTGATCTCCATTATAATCTAAATAATACATTTAAATGCTTAAAATACTTTAGTATACCCTAAATAGAGCATACTTATAAAATGCATGTCTGGTCTATCCGTGATCTCCATTATAATCTAAATACATTTAAATGCTTAAAATACTCTAGTATACCCTAAATAGAGCATACTTTATAAAATACACGTACAACACATTATACAGTACAACAATCAAACTAGGATATTACAAATTCTCTTCTCTTTATAGAAATTTCATCCTCAAAATTTTAAACAAACTTAGTCATCTAAAAAATACGAATATTGACTTCGCATCCATTCTTTGTGTTTCTACTCTTTCAATCACTTCATAGGGACCAACATATCGTGGGCTTAACTTGTCACATTGTCTAAAACAAACTATCCCTTTCCATGATGATCTTTGTAAAAGTTCCTTGATTTGATTTTGTTTTAAACTCCAAATTCTTCCTCCATTTCTACACCTAACTTTGTTGTCAATTTTAAGTACTATCATTTTGACCCACATATTTTTGATCTTTTTTGCAGTTCTCTAAACTAGTTCAGCCCAACTAATTTTCTTTTATTTATCTCATCCTCATATGACAACACTTTAAGTAACTATATACTTCCAATCACTTACAGATTAATCTACAAAGAGGATACTTACTTTAGATAGTTAGGAAATAGGTAAATTTTGTAATTTGATCCTTTATCGCTCATATACTATAATATCTGCTTAGATTTCGCAAAATTGCTACCATCAAATCCTTCGTAATATGCTTCCATTTCCATTCTCAAATAGGGACTGGCTGAGAAATTTTTTTTATTGATTCTTAGGCTCTCAGCCCTGACTTGTTGATTTAACAAGCATTTGAACATATACTTTGGTAAAACCCTTTCATACCTTTTCTATCATAAAGCACTTTCAAGGCATACTGCCTCTTTGTGTTCCTCATATGTATAACATAAATTGGTGAGTGGCTTAATATAAAATTTCTTTCTTAAGTGCAACCATCTCTAGTACACACAATTCCTGACCTAGTATCAACGTAACGTTACCTCCCAATAAAATGCCCTCAGAATTTGCAACTTATCTCCACATGAAACTCCTTTGTCGAAATCATTGCTCACTAATAATCAGTTTAGTCACAACCTTGCTAACTTAACCATACATTAAACCATTCATTTAACACTATAAAGATTCACATCTACTTAGATTACTACTAATGAAACTTTTACTTGGAGTTCTCCATAAAATAATTGTTCTCATATATTTCTGAATAATAAATAGTTCCTTTCTCATTGTCTCTAATTATAACCAAAACTCAATAATATTTTTCTTGTGTTTCTTACATCTCACATGGACTCCTTAACTTTCGAATATCAAATCCATAACCATGGGTGAACTATTTATTGTACCTTTGTCATTTCCCATCATATTTTTTGTGCCTATGCGTGCATGCATAAAATATTTTCCTATTTCCCTTAACATGCAAGGTGTTGGAAATTGCTTCCTTGAGAATGAAGACGACTAGAGGGAGATGTCAATGAACATTTTGTTTGAAAGATTTCTCACTTTCGTTCCATGTCTTATTCCGTTAGCACAGTTTTACAGTTGTGACATCAATAGCTTCTTTTCTACGTTATTACTTTCATGTTGTTTTTATTATCATGCATTGAAGTTTAAGGTCCATTTGATGTGTTAAGTTATTTCTCTTTTATGATATATGTGGTTCTCCTACGACAGGCCAAACATGCCTTGGAGGGCTTGTTGAGTGAGTTATAACTTGTCTTGCTAATTTGATTTGTTATGTTTAGAGCACTAAATAAAGGTAGGACTCTGGAATTGATTAGGCTAACCTCAATTTTACTTTGAAAAGATTATACTTTTTCTGCTGCCTTTTAATTTGAATTTCATGCCCTTGTTTGAACGTTTTATTTGGTTAATCAGTTGTGTTATTGTTGAAGATGGAAAGGTCATTACATCTGAAAGAAATAGGACCACAGAGACAAGGAATGCAAGTCCATTCAATGCCTCACATTTGCTAATGAATATACAACTTGCATGACAAATTATTTTCCTAGTTATTGTAGTGCAGAGTGCATGTTACAGGAGTTGAAAACATATTTTCGAGCAATTTCAGATTTAGCAAAGCTAATATTTTTCGACAAGTAATTAAATCTGCCTATAATTAGTTTATGTTAAAATACCAGTAATTACAACTCCTGTATCAGTGCAAAATGGAATTTGTTGATTATTGTTTCCTAGACTATAAACTATCCACTTGGATGGAAATCTATAGAAGTTGCAACTTGTCTTGTAAAAAAATTACAAGCGTTAAACGTTTCGTATTGGAATCTACACCTGCTTTGTAAATTTATATGCTAATTTTGCTAGTAGGTTACAAGACACACAGAGATGGAAGCAATTGATATACTTCTTGAACAATGGCAAAAAAAAGCATTTTAGCATTTGAAGTTGCTGTAAGATTTTCAAAGTGTGTCCTCTACATTACATGTGAATTGTGCATTATGTATGTTGCAGCTATGTCTATTCTAGGTACGCTAATACCCTGTTATTCATAAGCACACTAATGTCCATTCTTGCTGGATCCCGTTTCCGGAACCCAACCTCTTAACAAACATACCGTCATACCTGAACGTGGCTCCCTCGAAATCTCTTCTTTCTCTGATACCGAACACGCTGGGCCCCTTTGCAGTCCAACCCTTGAACCGCAACACGTGAGCGTAATCCAATTCATAACGCTTAAAGTCTCATACTAAACTTTAATCACAGCTTATCCACATCCATACACA
>JAOTBA010000204.1:13866603-13886186 GCA_025629845.1 Erythroxylum squamatum
TTGACCTGAAATAATTTCTTAACCAATTCTATACATTTTATTATTATCAAAACATAAGTAGGATTTAATTTGTCAACTACCATTGGTCCAACAATAAATCCTTTTTTCAAACAACATTTCACTACGTTTTTTACTACATTACATTATGAACTCTTCCATCTCTCTCAGACAACAAAATTTTAATATTATATTCATTTAAATTTCATTCTATTATAAACCGTTCAATTCAACTTTATTTTATTTCATTCCATTAAATTATTATATTTAAGCAAACGTGGCCTTAAAATAACTTTTACAGAAGTGATTTGTAAAAGAGCCTTGGTTGATATAAAAGGACGGAAAACATAAAGGAAAGAGAGAAGAAAAGAGTTAAAAGAGAGAAACAAGAAAACAGAAAGGGGGAGAGAGAGAGAGAGAGCTTTTATGGGCTTTAGGGAGGTTCCATTGTGAGGAAACTATTTCCTTGTTCATATAGGAGAGGGATCAGGTGAGTTTCTTTTATATTTTTTCTTTTTCTTTGGCTTCTGTGTTTTATTTATCATATGTGATTGTTCTTCGCTGGAATATATTTGTTTTTTCATTTTTGTTATGCTTGAGAATTGATATTGCATTCAAATCCATTCCTGTATTGTTAAACAAATATCTGTGCTCGAGATTTTGCGAATGGTGTTATCATACAACCCAAGAACTATATTGCGTCCCCCTTGATTTCCCTTCAACGACTCTACCAGCACCGCCCTACCCTTTTCATGGTTTGTTAATTAACATGTTCAAGTTAGGTTTTTTCTGCAGATTCCGTCCTTGTTTATTTATATAGATTTCTATTAAGAGGGAGATATGATATTTGATCTAAGGTTAATGAAAAGGTGCGTAAATTTGTTGATTATGTGTTTTTTTTTCCAGCTGGATGAAGACCTTGCTTTTGTCTACGGAAAAACATATTTGTTACGATAAACAGGAACATTTTGGTAAATGTTAGTCATTCCATTCTGTCCTCAATGCTACAGATGTTGAAGTTAAATCTCTAAAAATATGTACATCAACCATTAATGAAATATTTCTTCCCCCTCAGTATGGATGATATTTCCTCTTTTATAGTGATCATACTTGATAGATTCCATACATTTTGGAACATTAGTTTGTTTAGAGCCTAACAGGTAAGTAGGTAGCAAATATGCATCCAAACACACGTATAGAAGATTATTCATTTTAACCAAATAAAAAAGGGAATTCCCACTCCACTGATTCCTGCATTAAGTTGTCATGTCAACCAAAGAAAAAATTTACTTCCTTTCAAACAAAGAACATGCTGAAGAGGATAAATTCCTATCCATTCCAATGTTTGTTTTCTCCTATCAATCATGCAGTAAATGGAAGGGAGTAATTTTGCGTAGCTGAATCTTGTGGGAGTGAAAGCCAACTTCTCTTGGAGGTCAAATAGCAAATCTTCCACTCATAGTTGAGTGTGCTTCCAGGTGATAATGCTGATATAAATTACATACACGGTTCAATTGAAGCTGTTCCATATTATGTATCTGACCATGAGAAACAAGATTTTGCATGTGACTGGGTTCGTGGCACTAAAATTTGGCAGATGTATCCAAACTTCCATGATCATTCCAGTAACCCTGGAGAAGCTATTTTAGTTTCAAATGAGAAAAAGAATGCTGATATCTTATGCCCCTCTGATTTCCAAAGAAGTTCTCAGCTATCTACTGCTAGTACAGAGTCTGGGTACTCAGCACCGAAGTATGTATATCAGCGAAGGAAGATACGAAGAATTTCTTTCGCCTGTTCCTCAGGAGAAGTTGCCACGAGTACGAAGAGAAATGGAGAAGATTGTCTTTCTGTTATCAGTTGTAATTCTGATTCGGTGGCCATTGTTGAGCAACATGTAACTTCTCAACTTGCAGAGGGAAAGCAGGGTGTTGGGGATCCTGGAAGTGTTTTTCAAGTATCCATTGAAGAGCCTGATGTTTTCAAATCCGATTCAATTAATGGATATGAACTGCTTCTTGGTGATTTTTGCAAAAACAGCAAGCATATAATTGCTGAAGTTGATAGTATTAATGATAGTTGTTCATCATCAAAGTCAAATATAGAACATGTTTCAGATTCTATGAGGACTGAAATTGATAATGGTGAGTGTTCCTCATCCAGTTCAATGGATATTGATGTCATGCTTGAAGATTTATCATCAAAGGATCTTTGCATTTCTATACTTAAGAGCGAGGGGTTGCTGGACGGAGTCTGGCCTTGCAAGCCTGATGTTGCTGCTGAAGATTGCAGTGCTATCATCCCTTCTCGCTCATGCAAGATATGTAGGCGTATGGAATTGGTCTTGAAAATGCTAATTTGTGATGATTGTGAAGAGGCATTTCATGTATCTTGCTGCAGTCTGCGTACGAAAGGAATGCCAACAGATGAGTGGCTTTGTCATTCATGTCTCAAGAAGAAGGGTAAAATTCTCAAGAAAACTTCTCGAAGATCTCCTAATATCATGGGTGCTAGGAGAAGATCTAGAAATTCATCATCTGCCCGAAAATCACATCCTGCAGCATTAATGTTGAGAGATAATGAACCATATGTGAGTAGTGTTCGGGTTGGCAAAGGTTTCCAAGCAGAAATTCCAGATTGGTCACCTCTACTTAATGAGTATGTTCATTTGTAAACCTCTCTTATTAATTTTCTGTACATTACTTTAAAATGGTGCTCGGTTGAATTGTGAATGTTGGTAAACCATTGTGCTGTATTTGATTTGTTTCTTCTGGAAGCCTATGGTAGACCTTGTTTCCTCACAACTAAAGAGTTATAATTATAAATGTTGTCTTTGAACCTATTGCATGAGAGGTTGTCGTGGTTTCATAAAAATGGTTTCTAGCACTTCTACATCCTTCGCTTAAGGAATTTAAGAATTATATGTTCCCCTCTTTATCCTTGTCTAACCATGGCTTAATTGGACACAAGTTTCAATTGGAGGGAATATGTATTTGTTATAATTTGAATATATTGTCTTGATAGAAAATGGCTAACCATTCGGTTTATTAGTAACTTGGCCTGGATAGAGAGGCATTGAGAAAAGGACCTCTTACCCCAGCATAATAACTTTCAAATGTAAACTTAGCTAAGCTTTTGAAAGTAAAGATTTGTTCTTTTAAACACTGCCTTGATGTGTTATATTCTTCTATTTCTCCTAATTTTATGTACACATTTTTTTTTAAATTTTATTGCTTGGTATAAGAAGTTCCAATTACATATATAACATTTTGTTTTTTATCTTTCCCTTTTTTTTAAAACTACTCTTCTTTCAGCTTGACACATGCAGATAACTTGATTCATGTTATTAGCTTTGCACCTTACAAAAATAACAACAACAACCTAGTGACAGCTTCTCTGATACGTTACACGTAGAGTCTGGGGAGCTTTAGTAGTACACAATCTTACCCTTAACTGGTAGAGAGATTGTTTTTGATAGACCTACATTAAAAAAATATAAATGTAAAATATAAATATATACATATACATATATATTAAAATAATAAAATAATAATAATAAAAAATAAAATAGACCAAATAGTAATAATAAAAAAATAAATACATATTTATAAGTAAAAATATAAAAATAAGTAATAAAATAAATAATACAATAAATATAGAATAAGGTAAAAATAAGAATAAATAATAATTAAAATTAAAATTAAAATAAAAGATAAAAAATAAAATGAGTAAATAACTACACAAACATGAAGGAAGACAAATAAATAAATCAATCAAACAAGCCATTACAAGAAAATATTTAGGTTAATTAACTAAAAGAGACGTACTACATATTTAAAGTTTAGGCTAAATACAAGACATAAGATTCGAAGAAACAATATTTAAAAGACCTATTAGAAAGAGAAGAACCTCACTAGGTGAAATCTTTTCTTTGTATCCTAGTATGCCAAAGTTTTCTATTGAGGGGCTATGTCCTTGGTAAGTTCTAGCAGAGCCATATCATTCTTGATTACCTTCTTCTAGTTCTTCATCTTGTTTTCCTCTTACAATCTCTAAGTATAATCTTCTTGCATCTTCTCATTGGAACTAAACTTTTGATAGAAAATGACTATCCATTTGGCTTATTAGCAGCGCCTATAGAATGAGGTGTTGAGAAAAATAAGTTGTTACCACAGTATAATAACTTTTAAATGGAAACTTAGCTAAGCTTTTGAAAGTAAAGGATTTATTCTTTTAAACACTGCTTTAAAGAGTAATAGGGTTATGTGTTATATTCTTCTATTTCTCCTGATTTTATGTACACGATTTTTTTTTCTTTATTGCTTGATGTAAGAAGTTCTAGCTTCATATATAGCATTTTACTTTATCTTTCCCTTTTTTGTTTAAACTACTCTTCTTTCAGCTTGACACATGCAGATAGTGTGATTGAAGTTATTGACTTTGCATCTTGTCTTTGGGAACCTTGCTTCTAATTGTTTTTGTTATTTTGATCTCCTTACAGTGATGTCAATGGTATTGCTGAACCTTTGGAAATGCCCTCATCAAGTGATCCATGTAGTTCACATGTAAGGATCAATTCGTGCACAAGTTCAATTCAAAGAAGTACTCAATTCAAGCCATATACTAGTTAAGTGTTTTGGAGAGAACTAACATCTAGATATGTAGGAGCTGGCGACAAACAAACCCCCAAAAGTTACCTTGGTAGGCAATTGGCTTCAATGTAGAGAGGTTCTAGATGGTGGGGAAGAAGGTGGAACTATATGTGGAAAGTGGCGCAGGTATCCTAGTGATGTTCTCTCTAGCTGCTTTTGCTTATCGGTCATATTTTGTTATTTCGTGGCATTGATATAAGAGACCTGCAAGCAAAAAACTTCTTTTTATTTTTGCTCAAATGCCTGCTGATACTTGTTCCAATTATTCCTGGAACAAGAAATGGCTTTCTGTGCAAATGTCATTCTTGACACGAGAAAAGGTTTTCAATGCAAATTCCTCAATTATCAGGCTTTTCCAAGAATGCCATACCTCCAAGCATAATCATCTTGTTTGTATCTACTTACCAAAGAGAATAAAGAGTTAAGTAGATAAACTTTTCCCAATCAAGCAGCTCCCAAAAGTTTGTTTGGTTAATTTTCTCCCTTTCTCCTTTATTCTTGTGTTTTCTATGGAACTTTATGTATCAGTGACCAAGAGCACTTATAAGTTTTGCACATATTTTTAGAAAATGTCATTGGTGTATGTGGAAAAGAGCTGAACTTATTAAGTTGTTGCTGCAACAGGGCTCCACTTTTTGAAGTCCAAACTGATGACTGGGAGTGCTTCTGCTCCTTGCTCTGGGATCCAACTCATGCTGATTGTGCTGTACCTCAGGTGAAACTAATATCCAGACCTTGATATCTCTAACCACTTTTCTTTGGATTGTCTATATAGTGACGCAGAAATTTTTAGTGATCTTAAACTCTGATGTTAATTAAAATCTGAAGTGTGCAAAGCCTCGAAACCAGGATGACTGAAATGGAGCTTCCACTCATTTAATTGCATCAAAATCATTGTTTCATAACAAAAGTGGTAACGATTTTGGAAATACAGTATTGTGAGCTTGCGCAAGGTCGATCAACTTTATTTTTCCTTTTTGGAAATTCTGAAAAGTTGTTAGTTTCATCTTCAACAGACACTGTTGTAGCTCCTTGTTAGTTAGTTGGTGATATTGTTCTGATGTAAGATTTGGACCAGTTTCTTTATGTATGCCAACTCATTTTCTATTTCTTCAACCCATTAGGTTTATGTGACATAAGTTGAATGGTAAAGGATTCTTCCAGTGGCTGTTCTGCATTGGTTAGGCCCAAACACTAGTCACAACATGATAACATATTGTTTTTCTTATCTGTAATTCTCAAAACACAGCCTTGATTGGGTTATTTTCTTGTAGAAGTTGCTACATATAGGAACCACCCAACCAGTTCATTGTCGGATCACTGCTTTAATTTTCTGTTGTTTACTTCTGATATGGCTTTGTAGTGATATTTGGGTACAAGTACAAAACAAGAATTAATGCAACATCATCCTAACAACATCTTTTTCCCTGCATCTGCTTAGGAGCTTGAAACTGATGAAGTAATGAAGCAACTTAAGTACATTCAGATGGTACGTTTACAAGAACAGTTTTGCACTCACTTCAGTGTTGTTTTTGCAATACCTGTCTTTTCATGTGGCTATGCGCACCTGTACCAGTTGTGTAGTTGTCATGTTTCTACGTTTGTGTGCATGGTTGTCTAGAAATTCTCTTTGATTTAAGCCTCCCTTGATGCGGTTTAGCATACTTAATATTTCCAACACTTCAATGGGCAAGAGTAATAGTTTCCTTCTATTAATGAGTATGAGTAGACTTTCATGGTCTACAAGTGCTGGGTACACAATTTTTCTGGAGAGTCTTGTTTAGAAATTGCGGCTAAGTGAAGGTTTGTGCCAATTGACATGTTGGCACCTTAGAGCACTGAAGAAGAAACCAATTGATATCATTTCTAAGTGGGTTTTTCTGTACGCCTTAGATGATATTATCAGCGTAGATGATATTATCTTACCGAATATGCCACTTGTTAGTAATTGTCTTTTATATAGAAGCATATGGCAAACTTCTCTGCAAGCATTCCATCATGTTCTCTGGGTTCATATTATTACATAGTTTATCCTAGATTTTGTTCAATGTCAAAGCCCAAAGCTCTCTGTTGTGTGTGGACATGCAATTTTTAGCATAGGTTTATGATTTTAGGCTCGTAAACTTGTCATTTGTTGTGCAGCTACGACCACTGCTGGAAGCTAAAGAGGGGGAAAACCAAACCACACAGGGAAGACCATTCATTTGGAGAAGACCGAGGATGTCAGCAGTTTATGAACAAAAGACTGAATAAAGTTGAATGATTCGGCAAATATAATTTTGTAAAGCTCGTTTGTACAACTGTCATCATAGAAATTCATAGCCCGAATTTTGGAATTAGATAATGCGGTACAGAGTTTTAATGTTATTTGCTGTTACAGAAGAAAAAAGTTTTCGAGTACAGTAAATTTGAGCTACTTGTTCAGTGCATGTTTCTCCACTTGTTTTCTTCACACTTCTCCCTTGTTAATGTGCGAAAAGATTGCTTGAAAGCAAGAGAAATCCGGTTTCCTAGTTCTGGATTCTATCTAATTTGCAAGACATCAGAATAAAGTGAATAACTCGTTTCCAGTTGCTTATCTACCCCTTATCTGCTTCAATGTATCTCCAACTTGGTTTCAGAGAGGTTCTGAGTTTAGGTTCATTCGTTTCTTGGTGCGGTTAGCTCAATCAAGATCAGATTTTTAATGGGTCGCTGCAAACGTAGAGTTTAGGTGTGCTATGTGAGGGACTTCAATGCTTGTGAAATGAGTGATTTGCAAACGTTCATTCTGGTTTGATGTACTACAACATAAAAGATTTTCATTTTCTCAAGATTCTTTGTTTCCGCTTACAGCATAATATTTGGCGGATTGAGATTTGAGTAGCTAGAAATTGAAATTAAGAACTTTCGGCTACATATTTGAGGCTCAACATAACAGATTCTCGTTGTCACAACTACACCACGTGACCTATGCTCAATCAAGTCAGAGCTACAAATCCTGCAACTGACCAAGCCGTTAGGTCCTGTAAGCTTTATTTGAAAGCTTTCCATCTTAAGCAGGCAACATGCTTAGGCTCACCATCTTGGTTACCTCTAGCTAACTCTACCCTGTAGTCTGGATCAAATCAACATTCACTACACATAGATGAGGCATTTTCACTGCCAAGATATTCTAGATATCCATGATTGTTATTCTTGAACATAGATCAGAAAGATATGAATTTTGCACATACCCAACACCTGCAAATATGAAGGAAAAATTCTGTGCATGTGTTAAAATAGTTGGCACTGTTATAAAACTTTTTCTCGTAGCTCAGCAACTGGAACATAAATAACAGATTCTTCAAGGAAGTGGGTTCTGTTAGGCTTCCTTCCCTTGCCATTTTTTATTCTCATCAATGCCTGCTGCATACTCTCTAGTCTAATCTTGGCTCTACAAAGTCTCTCCAACTCAGCCTCAGCCACTTGAATTGTCTCTGACGAATTAGAGTCAACCTTGCTCCTCAGCCTTTTTGCTTTAGCTTTAAACAGCTTCTTCAAGCTCACATCATCGCTATAATCAACACCCATCTGCATGTGATAAAATCCTAGCACATGAAAACTTCTCCATGACTGCAGAGTTTAAATCATGATATTTGTTCCGCAATTAACACCAGATTTTCCAAAACGGTTCATCATGGCTATTGCAATAAGTTTGAAATTATGATACAAAAGAATATAGCAAAAGGGTGTGGAAAAGGAAGGGGCATGGGGCGAATTTGAGCACCTCATTATGTCTGTCAGTTGTTTCGTGGGAAGCTCTTTCCTCTTCATTTATCTTCACACTGCTGGTTATTGACTTTGGCTTCTTCCTTTGGAAGACCTTTTTCACATTATTTGGGTGACAAAATTTAGCTTCTGCTGAGGAATCCTTTAAGAGATTTTTGTTCTTAAGAGTGTCAAATCTTGACTTCGCTGATAATTTAGAACTAAAATGAACTTCCTTTGATTCATCCACCTGTTGTGCAGGAGATTGCAGCCAAATGAACTCCAAAGGACAAGAGACAGTAAAAAGAAATAAGAAAATATATGTATGTAATGTACATGATTATAAGCTCACCTTTCTGGATTTTAGAGCTAAGTAACGAGCATTCTTGAACCATTTGCTAACCTGAATTAAGGTGAAAATTTGGATAAGGAGGGATGAAAAGTTAATATTATTTCAAGTTGACTTATTATGCATGTCGTGTCATCACTTTTAGGCCATTTCTTTTGGATCAAATTGTCCGATTATCACATAGATTTGGATTGAATGATTAATACATTAAAGATGATGCACTTGTCACGTCACTGAAATGTTCACATGAATTTGAAAGAGTAACTTACCTTCCCAGGTTCAAGACCCAATTCTTTTGAAAGACTCTCCTTGACAGATCTAGAGGGAAGTTCATTTTCAGCAAATGCTTGGCGAAGTTTCTGTAACCCATAAGAAATTGATGCTTTACGTTATGAGATAAAAATATGAACAAAGACATTCCTTGCATATAAATGATTGTCAAGGAAAGCTCATAACCTCAACTGCTTTGGGAGGGATTCTGAAACTTGGCCTTCTAGTTTGCAAATCTAGAGGAAGATTCTTTTCAACTTCCGCGCTTTCAACTTCCTTACAAGCTTTCTCGCTTTCATACAAAGTCATAAGTGTGCTGGCAGCATCTGACTCTTTTTCTCTTCGCTTTCTTTTTCCAGGACCCCAGTCTTCATCTTCACTAACTTGCTCATGCACAAGAGCCTCCTTTCCAAACATCTCCTAACGAGAAGAAAACATGATGCCATTAGAAAATGAATTTCAACTTGTCTATTCACTAATTTGTGGAGATCCAAAGAGTTAAACCACTAGTGCTCAGTTATAGGTACTCACTGGCTTGATAATGACTAGGCATCTTCGAATTGCCTAATCCAGTCAATCATTTAAGCAAGCAGAGGACTAAAACTCGATGCAAAAGAATGCTCAAAAACACTTATGATGGCGTCCCAACTAAAACATAGATTTTAACGACAAGTTGTGTACTGGAAAATGTTCATAATTGCTCAATACTTCATTCTACATAACAGGCTTACTCCCAATATGGTAGTTAGATCTTAATGTCAAATATACTTCTTTGAGTCATAGAATTGACTCCATAATATGAAGGGGTTTTGTGCACTCACGTCATATAACTTCTTGTAGTCAACTACTCTTCGCCTTCTACGACCACATATGATTTCCCCATCACTGGTTTCATCAGAATCCAAACTGCTATAAATAGAGGGATTTCCATAGTCCAGGCTTTCCATCTCCTGCCTCCTGGAACTTGAAGAGACTTCCCCAGCTGAAGACCAACCCAAGCTGGTTGAAATGCCAGAGTTGTCAGAAGCATCATCATCTGTGCCAGCACCACTCATGCTGTTCTCTTTCCTCTCTGGATCATAATCATCATCTTCAGAATCATCTGAAGGCCATTCTTCTTCTGGGTTTATGGTTCCACCATCAGGACAAGACGCTTCATCTTTAAAAATATCCTATTCGAAGAAAGGATGACTAGCAGTTATGAGAACTGAGCAGCAAAAGATGTGTCTTGTTTACAAGATTCTAACAGAGGAATGGACCTGCCAGTTGCAGTTCACTGAGAAGTGCGTCCCCAGATGTGCATTCATCGCTTCTATAATTTCCATTCTAGATTCACAAAACTTACAAAACCATCCTTGATCTCCAGGAGGTACTGCAAAACATCCAACACCAAATTAAAGAAAGCATTTTCTTCACATCAAGATAGATCACTTAAGAACCCTGAGTAGAACTCACTACTTTCAGTATCCAATGGAGGATCAAGGCATTTTTGGTGGAATGCACAATTGCATGTTCCATCACAAAGAATGATATCGTTATCTAGGAAGACTTCATTTGATTTGCACTTCGCACAGAATATCTATACAAGAAAATAATAGCTTAAGTAAATAATGGCATATGGTTAGTTATGATATTCCTGGGTATGACCCCGTGGACTATGCTTGTAGTGCTAATTTTAGTGCTTTTGATAAACCCAAAACGTCAACAACCAATAAAGATAAATATTGCAGGCTGAAAGGAAAATACATTTTGCACCGCCTATTAGCACTATTTCATTGCAAAAGATTTGAGTGAAAGAAAGTTCTTCCAGGCACAGATTAAAGGAATCTCCAGTTTCCACCATTTGTCTGAAGAACTTATCAAAAAGTTTTATTCATTAATGTTATATTTTGCTAGCAAACAACTGCAGAACTCATAAAATTTTTCCAGTGCTTACATGTTCATGGGAAACAGATCCATCTGGAGCAATAACTGAATCTTCAATACATCCCACTGTGCTCAGAGAATCCAGCTGATGAATTGCTTCACGTAATCCAAGTTTACACTTCAAAATTTGCTTTTTAGCCCTTAAGAGTTCCTTTTCTGGTCTGATCTTCTCTCGACTGTGGCAGATTCCAAAGAACAAGATAAAGCTTTCAACGCTTAGATGATTGTATTAATACTAGGAAACAAGATAGTCGACATCCTTAGAAGATCAAAATATATTAGCTCACACTCTACTAATATTTTCTTGCCACAAACAATGGTATTAAAATCAGAAGAACATAATTCCAACTGATGTTTAAAGCATTCCTAATTTCCATGTGAACTGAAGATTGAATCAGCCACAATAACCATATCAACAAAAATCAAAGAAAAAGAGTTGTGATTCTTAAAGTAGGTAAATAAGATAGCAACATCGAACTCCATAAGATATAGTAGATACCTCAGATTGTTACAGTTCCTCGAAATGATTACTTAATAAATAACAGATTAAATGAACAAAAGAACATTTAAAGGAAAAGGTTAATGCGACAAACCAACTTCTTCTCAACTAACCAAATTTCATTCTGTAACATCAAGTGGCAAGAAAAATGAAAAGTACCAAAGCAGATGGCGAGGGATGTCAAGGAAGCTTAAGGAAAGTTGCGAGAAACCAAAGATAGATTCCTCATAGATGGAAGTTTTCTCACCTTTGACCTTTCCACCCTTCCCCCGAGTAAGCATCTATAAGGTTCTGTTCCAGCTTCATTCTTATCATCAGATACCTTGTTCTCCTCTGCAAGCGTGACGGTTCATCCAGCTCTGCCTTATTCTTTTTCTTTCTCTTATTTCTTCTCGTTTTAAGTTTTCTAATCGATCCTTCCTCATTGGCATTGTTTCTATAAGACTCTTTGCCTTGTAGCTCCGGGAAAACCAATTTCCTTGAAGACTTATTCTCAACTGCTTCAAGCAGGATGTGTCCACCGCCAATTTTTCTTCTCTTGGAGTCATTTCTAATCGCATTGCTTGAAGGAACAGCGGCTTTCTTCTTCGACAGGTTTGAAGTAGATACCTTGGGATGAGAATTTGATTTTCGTTTGTGCCTTTTGTTACCCTTATCTTTAATTAGCGACGCAAGCAGAAGAGACCCACTATCTCTCCTAGAGAAAGAAGATTTGCTTGATTCTTGATTTTTTGCTTGCTTTCCAGTCCTTGCATATTGATCTCTCATCTGTTAAAGCTGCAAAATTTTGGTAAAGGATCAAGAAGTACTAATCACAAGAATCAACCATGATCACCCCATCTAACTGCGAGGAAACTACAGAAAAACAAAAACAATGAGAAGCCTGCCTATTCCTTTTTCTCATTGAGACCAACCGAAACAAGACCACTTGTGAAGCACCCAGAAGATAAATGAAGCAATACTTCACATCTAAACCAACTTTTAGCAATGACACTAATAAAGAATGGCAAACAGAAAACCCAAAAGACCACGACTTTGCCATTATCGAAGCTCAAAAAGTAAAGGGTACCTGATGGACTACAGAATGAAACGGAAGATCATGTGAAGTTGGAGACTTTGAGAAGCCGCAGACCTTGTCTGATTGGATTTATACTAGCAAATAAAGCTAAAAATGGCCACCTATTCCAAATTCTGAAATGTGGGAATTGCGATTCGACACTGTAAGTGTTTATTAAAGGACTAAAGATGGTAGATTGAATGATTTGACAAAACTGAGGTATCGTCGAGAAGCGCCAACCCACGGCTTTGCCTCCTCCAGGCTCTAACTTGTACTTACTTCGGCCTCTTAGGAACTCTTTTTCTCCATCACAGAGTAAAACTTCCGTGATTATTTTATAACGATCATAGCTCCAACCCCACTTCACTTTTAATTTCTCCAATTTTGAACTTTTCCTTCTCTACTTGGGATTCCAATGCAACTCCTATAAGCAATGCCATCTGTTGCTCTTCATAAAGTTGCAATCAAATCTTAATTTTTGTTGCCCTTTTTCCTATTTGTCGAAGATTCTAAGTCTAAGCTCTTAGAAAGTCGGAGTTACATAATCACAACTTCTCAATTCTAATGAAGAAAAAGAACAAATTACTAAATCGATTATCATAATTCACTTTATTTTAATATAAAAGTAGATTGAATATTTAAAATAGAACGTTCGAATTGTGAAAGTAATTCTTAGCTTTCCTTTGATCTGAAAAAAACAAATTGATTAGGATGCGCTACTTAACTATTTTAAAAAATAGAGAGATTTTCACACGCATTCATGGTGCAACTAATGACCAATAATTTATGCAAATCTAGGTGTTTAGCATAGTTAAGCATTCGATAATTATTAAGATGTTGTTACTTTTTAGGTAACATCAGCAACCCAAAAACATTACTATAAGTTCCTCCTTACATACCAAACAGGAAATTCACTTCCGTGGAAGGGATTTAATTCATTATTAGGAACATAAAATGAAAAGGCTCTTGGAACTCTGAACAGATTAATGGTTTATTAAGGACTTGCAAGCTTATTTAAGAGCCTAATTATATGAATGTGAGCCAATTATAGTAATTATTTCAAGTTACGTCAGGAAGCGTAAACATTTCAGATTTATATGAAGTAAGAACATTTGGTTCTGTATTACCCAATCAGCATGGTTACCCTGTAAAGCTTTCCCAGTTTGATATTAGCTTGTACCGAAAAAAGGAAAAGAAGTCCATAATTTCCTTTACATTATATAAGCCTGTTCTAGTGTCGATCAAATAAGGACCCTGGGCTTAATCCTAGTGGAAATGACCTCGGGGTGAGAATGGCTAAAATCATCGTGGCGTCAAGAATCACGTCGAAGTTGTACTTTGATGTAAATTTTGATCAAAAACTTCGTCAGGGGAAAAAGCTATACACAATCTTTACAATGTCATATATAGCTTTTCTATCCACGTCTACTAGTCATTCCATTCGCTAAATCCAACCCAGAACGATACAAACACACGTAGAAAGTGACGAATAAAATGGAAATCCGACTCTCAACGAACTAAGCTGACTAGTACCAAGACGAAAATTTTACCACCACCATGAATATCTCTTAACAGCAGATTGCACAGGAATTCAAGTTCAATAGAAATGTCAAATTGTACTTTATTTTATCACCTCAGACAGTGTACCGCTGCCTATGAAATTCAGAAATACAAAAGAAACCATAGCACAAATCAAAGCCATCGGATCAATACCACAAGATTCACCAGATCCTGCAAATGAATGCAATGGAGTCAGTCTGACAGCTATCCTTCACTTACTAACACAATTCAAAATCAAACATAAACAACGAAAGTTACTGCATAGAGGAAAGGTGAAGCCAATAAAAAAATAGTGAATCACTTTCAGTCTATAACAAATCCATAAAACCTATATCATTGCCAACAGAGCCTTATTAATCAACAGCATATGTCCCCATCCAATCAAATTGTGGGACCTGAATCTCCTCAAAGCACGTAAAAAAGAACCCATAACATATATCATCAAATGCATATATATAAGGGATTCTAGGCAAGGAATCATCATGATATAGAGAATTTTTTCTTTTCTTACAGAGATCCTACCATTTATTTGATATTCTCCCTAGGAACTCCAATCTGGCTCCCCCTTTTTCTGTAGTTGCAGATGGGACTTCTGTCCTAAGAACCTAGTTGAATGGCAGGCTAATATCATGGACAGTATACTACCAAGAAGTACCAGGAGAGGACTTCAACAATAGGAAGTGGATTGTTTCTGTTAACGATGTCACCGCATGGTGATTGTTGAAAACAAAGATCTGTTAGCATTATATATTTCTAAGGCATCTGTACAGAGGTTAGACTTCAGAAGGTACCAGTTCTTCCAACTTCCAAGGCAATTGCCCAAGCCATTGGAGGAAGTGTCTACTGAAAATTTCACAGATAGCAGAATGCCTTCTTGGTACGTGGCTCCTCAGTAAGAGGAGGTATCGGAAACAGTATACAATTGACATATTTCAAATGGAAATAGGCAAGAATTGTCCACAAAATCATATAGCCTAACAATAAGGAACCTCTTCCTCCGATGTTGATACATTCCAGCCATATAATAGCATTCTTTTAGCTGATCACGCACTCCTACCCACACCATAAGTCACCCAAGCTCAGAAAATAAACAAGAAATATGACGAGAGAGAGAACGTCTATTAATATCTTAAAGTCACGATATTAGACAAAATGGTAATACTGTAAGCAAACTAAGAAAAATAAAACCAATAAAAAATTCCTGAATTCTCCAGAGAAATACTTGTCATCCAAACAAAAGGCAATGGACTGATTAAATAAGCAAAGAGGACTTCCTCGAAAAAAAAACTGCCAAATTGCCATTAATGCCACAAACATTTCATGTTCATCCAATCATCATACACCAGTAAACTCAACAATGCACAAACGAATCAACCAAAGAAAGGAAAAACTGCAAACTCCACTAGCAAAATACCTTCCAATAGTACAATCAATAAAACAAAAACTATGATAGATGGAATAAATCACGCATATCAAATCAGTGATCAAACAAAAAATAGAAATGGATGACATTTGGCGTCGATAACATCCAGAAATTCACCCATCAATCAAAACCGAGACCATTTATCAAAACGAGAGATACCCAATGGCAAACAATAAAAAAATAGAAAAAGTTTATAGAACACGAATTTACCCTTATCAAATGGACCAAACAGAGGGATTGACAAGAATCAGTGGCCATGCTCTTTGGCATGCTGTTGGTGCTCGAGATGGCGTCGTTCCTCGGGAAGAGCGACGAGGTAGGAGAAGATCATGCCACCAAAGCAGATATGGAAGATAGGATCAGCAGAGTCTGTTTCGATGTATTTAGCATGATAGTTGTCCAATCCCCTCTTAAAAGAGTTCTTGATGTAGTTAAGAGAAAGCATCGGCTTGACGTGTTCGGGTACTTCCTTCACCTTCAAACCCTTAATCTCGTTGTAGAATTTCCTCATCGCCATTTTCACTTGCTCTGATTGGAATGGATTTGATTCGACTGGTTTTGTGTGCAAACTGCAAACCCTAGCTCCCAATGTTGACAGGGGAATCTGAGTTTCTTATGATAGTGATGTTATTTGCGTGGCAGGCTGGGGTGTAAATTGGTATTTTGGATGGTTGTGATGTGATAGAATCAACGACGTCGTGGGCTGATAACAATTTAAAGATTAAGGTTCAGCTTTTTTTTTTTCCTCTAAAAAAAGGAATGAATATATTAAATACCCCAGCTTTAAGCTCACATCAAGGTTAACATAAAAGCTCAATCCTAAGGGGAGCAACAAGCAGCTACAAGAATTAATTAATTAGCTAAAGTTAACAAGAGTTAGAGTTGCTCAATTAAACTAACACAATTTGGCATATCATACTCATGCCACCCCTCAATTATTTTTCTTTTGAAAGGAATTTCTCTATTCCAACAAATTTTATATTTGTTCTTAGCGAAAATTTTTTGATATATATGTTAGGAAATCGGGACAGAATCAGATTCCGACTGTAGTGGAATAATTACAAAACGTTTTCATATTTTGATTTTTCAAAAATCAACATCAGTTTAATTCTATAAAATGATTAACATATAAATGATAGCAAAATATAAATCGTAATTTGTGCTTTACTCTAAATCTTAATCTTTTCTTATTGTATCCCTCAAATCGTTTTAGAAACTAATCTATCTCAAGCATTATAGCCGCACAAGTGTTCGACTTCTAACGGTATCTATAGAATAGGTTGAGAGAACTCTATAACTTTTACAGATAGGATTAAGCAATAAGTGCTAACTCTATTAAAGCTTAAGTCTAGTTATAATAAATTTTGAATATTTTAGTAATTTAATTGAAATTAAATTCTAATTTTAATTAAAATTTAATTAGGATTACAAATAATTCTAATTAAATATTAATTATGCCAAAATAAGATCCAATATATGCTAGAGGAGCACGAGGCTCTTGGTCCATTAAACATGACCATGGATGTTCTTAAGGAGATAAATACAACCCAACATAAAAGGGTCGTGATGCATAGGAGCCTTGGAAGAAGAAGAACTCTTTGGCTCACATTATGTTGCTAAGCAACCTAGACAATAGCATCATGCATAAGCTTAGAAAATATGAAACTGCTAAGATTATATGGTCTGCAATAGTTGCATGATTTGGAAGAACCTTAGTGAACAAGATTCAATCACTTAATATTACGTTTGATACATATAAGAAGCAGTCAGATCATACCTTGCAAAAGCATATGAGGCAAATGTTAAACATGGTAAGTAAGCTAAGGGATGTTGGTCAAGAATTGTTTGATGAGCAACAAGTGCAAGCTATAATTCGCTCTTTTCCTTAGAGTTGGGAGTATATAAAGATGCATCTGACTTAAATGAGAGCATCAAGTCCATGAAATATGTTATGACGCATCTCATATTGGAAGAAGAGTGTTTAGAAGCCTTAAAGATGTCTTTTAAGGTATATGCAGTTGGCACTAACTCACATGGAGTTTTGAATAAAAAGCACAGGCATCATGGTGGGCAGAAGTGGAAAAAGAACAAGAGACATCATCACTCTACTTAGGACCCCAAGAAGGCCAAGTAGAATCAACATGGAAAGGGTAAGCATCCCTTGAAGAAGAGGAACATGAAACATGTCAATTGCTATAATTGTAGTAATAAGGATCACTTCACTTGTGATTGCAGTGAACCTAAAAAAGTATGACATTATAGTATAGACATATGTTTAGCAAATGTTTCTTGTTATAGGTTTTTTAAATCTAAATTACATCCTTTGTGGATTGTAGACTTAGGAGCAACCAACCACATAGCATACGATAAAGATACCTTCGTAAGTTTCAGAAGATCTCTTATAGAATAAAATGGTTTTATGCAGGTGATAATTCCAAAGTGGCTGAACAAGGGATTGGCACATGCAAATTAGATATGCATGGTGGTTGACCCCTCATCCTACATGAAGTGTTGTATGCTCCGCAGTTTCGATGGAATCTTATTTCTGTGATGATGTTAGTTAAACTTGGTTTTAATATAAACTTCCATAACAAAGGAATGAATTTGTACCTTAGAATTATTTGTTATGGTTATGGTTTTATGTTTGATGGTTTTATTGTACTGGCTAATAACAATATTAGTTATATATTAGTTACATCTTCTAATACTTCTAACAATGATACAATCTTGTGGCATGATAAACTGTGTCATATTGATCTAAATTGAATAAGTATATTAGTCAAAGAGGGCCTTTTAGGTAATCGAATTCAAATAGATTTACCTACATATGAATGTTTTCTAGATGGTAAAATGGTTAGAAAACCTTTTGGAATATCTGTTATAATTCGTTCATTATGACATATATAGTCCAATGAATGTAAAGACAAGGAATGGCAGTATATATTTTATCACTTCTATAGATGAATATACTCGATATGGTCACATCTATTTGATTTCTCACAATTCGGAAGCATTAAGTTATTTCATCAAATACATGAATTTAGTAGAGAATCAATTATAAAGGAAGATAAAAACATTTCCAGCTGATCGAGGATAATAGTACTTGTAACATCCCACCCCCGACGGGAAGGGTAGAATAGTAATTTGGAAAAGGGTGAGAGTGATTAGGACTGATTAGAAATCTTCATGCATATTTGTATTGGTGAACAGTGAAATTTTGCACATGAAAAATAACTGTACATGCATCATGACATTTCCCGGTATCTGAACCTAAATGAAATTTTGTTGTGAATAATGTGGGAATTGTGTTTGAAAAATTATTTGGAGTGAGTCATTGTGTGTTTTATATTTTACGAAAATTTTAGGAATTTTTTTTGGAATTTTTCGGGAAAATTTTTCGGACCGAAAAAATCGCCAAGTGGCGAACTGGCTGGTTTTCGGTACCGAAAATTTCTGTCCACTGGTACTGGAAGATGGGGCACGGTGTTTTGGAATGGAAATTGGGACCCTTGAAGATTTAATTGTTATTATGGATTATTTTATTAAAGATTATTAATTAACTTTGTCTTTTTCCCAAATTAAATGACAAGTGTCTTGAGACACCTCTCACCTTCATTAAATGCTTGTGCCATTCTCGGTTCTTCTTAGTGAAAAGAAGGAAAAGATGATTTAATTGCTTAATTTCTCCCATCTAACCGAAACCTTCCTTTGTTCTTCTTCTCCTTGGTTTTCTCTTTCGTGGGTGGCCTCCTCCTTGTAAAATTGCTTCTCTTCATCACCGAAAACCAAGGCTCTTCTTTGTTAATTGCTTGCTTCCCCTTGTGTGTTGACAAAGATAAATATCCACTTTAAGCCTTGTGTAAGTGATGGTCGTATGAGGTAGAGAATTGGGATAGTTTGAAGTAATTGAAGAATTGAAAGCTTGTTAGGTAAGGATTGGGTTATGCTCCTTTAATGGTTAGTTAGATGCATTTATTGTGATGCTTGTGGCCTTAATTTTGTGAACTTGGGGTTGGTAAATATGGGTAGGTTAGGGTCTTGATTAATTTAAGAGTGATGATAGATGAATGGAATAGCATGTGTAGTGTGTGATTTGAGTGTATTGGATTGCTTTTATAATG
>JAOTBA010000204.1:13899712-13915004 GCA_025629845.1 Erythroxylum squamatum
GTTGAGCTTTAAGCTCTAGCGGTGGCTACTCAGGTCCAACTGCCATTATCTGAGTATGCATTCATGAATGGAATGCATGTAACACAATTCATCACTTGATAAAACACGTAGGTCCCATATTCACATCAATCAGCATTTCAATACCACAACCAAAACACATTCATTCATTCAATCCAATTATTAACAATTAAGAGGATTAACAATTAAGAGGAACCGTCTAGGTTACTCACCACTGCTCCCAAAGCTAGTGCCTGGAAGGTCCTGCAACGTCTGTAGGTGGACGTTCCAGTTGCTCCTCTAAAACCAAATAACATACATATGTATCACAATTTGCACATTCATTGATGTTTCATAATGCACAAGAAACAAAGTAAAGATGCACAATGCAAACATGATCATCCCGGGTTTTAAATCCATCATTTTCACTATAGACCTCAGTTTGATTTCAATTTTGACCCATGAGAAAGAAGACCTCAAGACCTATAACTTCCATGAAGATCACAAAACCTGATTCAACCTCTAAAATGGTCAAAATTCCAATTTCTCAAAGTTGACCGAGCCTGTCCGTTAAACGGACTTGTATGTCCGTTAAACGGACATAGAGTAGCCTTTCACTCCAATTTCGTCCGAGAGTGTCCGTTAAACGGACCTTCATGTCCGTTTGACGGACATGAAATCACCAAATGTGCCAATTTCTCCCGAGGCTGTCCGTTAAGCGGACTCACATGTCCGTTTGACGGACATGAGGTTTCCCAAGTGTTCCAATTCTCCCGAATTAGTCCGTTAAACGGACTTACGTATCCGTTTAGCAGACACACCCTGCTCTTAGGGTATTTGACACCCGAGACAGTCCGTTAAACGGACTTCTGTTTCCGTTTGACAGACACACCTTGTCCCTAGGGCATTCTGTCGCCCGTACCTGTCCGTTAAGCGGACATTCGTGTCCGTTCGACGGACACACATTAAACCAACATTTTTCACAAATTTTCCAACTTTCCAACCTTCAATTCATCATCAAATACACTCCCAATCTTCCAAAATTCAATTCTTTTAAGCTCAAGTCATTTCAAGACAACACAAATATCAACCTCATGCCATTAACTCCTCAATTCTCCACTTTAGCCTATCCTTCCCAAATTTTCCATTCTTTCTCCATAACCTACCTTCATTTTTCATTCTAAGCACTTCCAATTCAATAAGCATGCATTCAAATGGGGAAATGTACATATATAACCATCTAAAGCATCACAGCATCCATTTCCAAATCATATTCCCCATTTGATCACAAATGAAACATAATGAAACATCATCATACTCAATCTCACAACAATATCATCATTCAATTTCCTAACTTTTTTTTAAGATACAATTCAAGCTCACCACCTTCACACAATTTATAATCCATTTCCTTTAGTTTCACTTAGAACAAGCCTCAATTCATTTGAACCAGCATACAAGCAATTAGAACTATACCATGGGAACTCACTCAATAATCAAGCTTTGACAATTTTCCAGATTTTTACACATATTCAATCTTAGCATTAAGCTCATCTACAACACTTCCATTCCTTCATCCATCATCAAATACCCAATTCAACATCAAGCAATCATTTACAAGCAATTCATAAACCATAAATGACTATAATCAAAACAGGACATATATACATAGATAGGCATCCAATCACTTCTTCAATCCATCATTCATAATTCTAACTCTCCCAACACATTTCCATGAAATCAAAACTCAACACATACACTTTAAACACTACATGAGCAATTCTTAGCCTCAATTAAAACACATATGAGCCTTGTGCAAGCATGATCCAATCATCATTTCTAACCTCAATTATGCAATATTCATTACATAAAACATGAAACTTACTTGATTAAACCACTAAATCTTCAATTTCTTCAAGAAATCACCAAGACCTAATTTTCAATCTTCACCATCGACCATCATCATTCAAAGGTGAGAAAAGTAGGTTTGTATGGAGAGCAAGAAGAATAAGGCAAGATGAAAAGAAAACAAGAAGAAGATGATGGCTAGGCTTAAACTTGGAGAAGATCACAAAACATGAAGAAGGAGAAGATAGCCACGATGAAGAGAAGAAGAAATTCAACAAAAATCACTTCAAAGACTTGAAAAGAAGAGTGTGTCGTGAATGAGAGCATGAGAGAGCTTAAGTGACAAGTAAACTAGGTTAAAGCTAATTAAATACATGGCTCACATGAAGACACTTGTCAAGCTCTAATAAATCCTTCTTAATCTAATCACTTCCAAGCCCAATTTCCAACAATTAACACTTGTCAAATATCCCTATAACCATATGTCCATAATTCAATGCCATTGACAATGAATTCTACTACCATTGACCAATGGGTCTGCCGCCCGACATTTTTCCTAGTCTGGGTTTTTACCCCGAAAAATTCTTTAAAAAAATTCCTAAAATTCACCAAAATTACTAAATCATTAATGACACTCTCCAAATAATTTTTCACAATCAATAACTCAACATTCTCAAAATTCTCAACCAATTATCACAGTTATAACCAAATAGACCGGGAATGTCAATGGACGCATGTACAATTATTTCGTGTGCAACACTTTCATGGTTCACCATACAATTATGTCACATAATGAATGAATAAGCAATTACAATACGAACCCCTCACTAAACACTCAAAATTCCCCATTTTCCCCTTCCCGCTGGAACCGGGATGTTACAGTCACACACTTCATAATGACACTGATTAAATTGTCCGCAATGTTTGTTAAAGTGTTTTGTATAAAATCCCAGCGAATCCGATCATGTGCTTTTTCCAAATCTACCTTGATAGCGAAATACCCGATCTTCCCCTTTTTCTTGTGCATCGAGTGGATGACCTCTTGAGCGATGATAATATTATAAATTATTTTCCTGCCAGGAATAAAACTGCATTGATTTGCCTCCTTTAGATGATCCAGGTGATTTTTCAAACGATTTACAATAACTTTAGAAATGATCTTATAGAGCATAGTGCAGAGGCTGATTGGTCGAAATTGAGAGATACTAATTGGGGAAGGGATTTTAGGGATCAATACCATAATGGTTTGATTTAAATCCTTTTCCCAACATTCCAATCGGAAAACTTCCTGAATGTACTCCACTTGTGGCCCAACCTTCCCCTATTGCTTTGAAAAAATAAAACATTGAAACCATCGACCCCCGGGGCTTTATTAGGATTCATGTCAAAAATCGCATTATTGATTTTGGTTTCATGGATTGGCAGATTTAGGTCATGAATCCTGCCTTCTGAAAGTGAAGGAAAAGCTCTAGAGATCGGAAAACAATGGAGAGTACCTTCTTCGTTAGTATAAAGTTGGACAAAAAAAGTTCTGGCTAAACGGCCCAATTGTACTGGATCAGATATTAGTGACCTATTTGAATCAATGAGTCACTCTATCATCATTTTCTTCTTCTAGCAAGAGTGAGAGTGTGGTAGTATTTAGTATTCCTATCGCCCTTCGAAATCCATTCACATCGGGCTCTCTGATGTCAAAAAATTTCCTCCTCATATAGTACCGGCATCAGTTCCCTACTCAGCTTTTCCTCTAAGGCTAAGACTGAATCCAAGTTGCTGACCGCCATGGCCCTCTGAATGCCCTCTAGCTGTGCTAGCAGTCATTTTTTCCGATGGAATATATTACCAAAATCTAACTTATTCCATCACATTAGTTGGTTGGAGAAAGTGGCTAAGGATTTACTCATTGTCTCCTCTGCTAGTAACCAATACTCTGCTACCACCTCATCAAACCCTAGATGTGTTAGCCAAGCATTTTGGAACCTAAACATTGGGGATCCTATTTTTCTTGGTGGCGGTTTTTGTAAGTGGATCAACATGGGTCTATAATCTAACCCCAGAAAGGGTAAATGATGATTCATCGTTTGAGGAAAAACCTATAGCCAAGACGTCGAACCAAAAACTCTATCCAACCTAGCTTGAACCATTCCTTGGTTCCACGTAAATTTTAAGCCAACAAATCCCAGGTAATGAAGTCTACTCCTGTGCACCTAATCTTGAAACTGTTTGTTCACCACCCTCACTGACCTGGCACAACCGCGTTTATCCGAGAGTTCCATTTTAGCATTAAAATCCCCTCCAACGAGCCAGGGTCTATGTATAGAGCGTCCCACCCATCTTAAAACTGGCCAGAGAAAAGTTTGAGAAGCAATTTGTGGGCTTATATAAACTGCTGTAAAATCAAAAGAACAAGAAGCATACTTGATAGTGGTATGAATAAATTGGCGATGGGCTATTACTACTAAGATATCAAATTCATCCTTCCATAATAGTCATATCCCTCCAAAGAAACCTTCGGCTTCTACTCTAATCGAATAATCAAACCCCGTAAGGACTACTTCGTTCACCCGAGGTCCACTAATTCGAGTTTCCAGCAAAACTAGGATACCAGGTTTATAAGTACGTAAGTAATTACACAGGATGGCATGGAATCTAGTCCCCCTGTCCCTTAACAATTCCAAATGATGATCGACATAATAATAAAAATTAACGGGAACAGTCTACTCTACTACTGAGTATGAGTTGTACCTCCTGCGTGAGCTGCCTTGTTGCCATTGCCCTGTGGCGGCGTTTCAAGCTCCTCGTCAGGTCACATTTGAGTCATGTCGTCCGATTCACCCGACCCTGTTACTAGGTCTGGACGTTCAGTAGGAGGAATGACGATACCCTCCCTAAATTTACTAATCTCCTCATGATCCTCAAATCCTTCCATCAGCTGGAGTCGCTTCGCAACCACCTGAGCTCTGTCCTCAATAACATGACTATCACAGACCATTTCCGTATGGGAAGTGATTTCAATCACTAGATGTTTATCTTATAGTGTGGGTTAGATTTACAATAGAGGGAAAATAGTTGATCCTTATTCTTGATGATCGCTGGCCTGGGAACTTTCTCCCCGGGTTTGCTGAATTGGGGTTACCATTTGTCCCTTTGAACCCTTTCTTGAATTACGTTTAGGCCTAGTAGACATAAACACTGGCTCCTTTTGAGTTTGTTTGCCTTTGCCAATTACCTCTGCCACATTGAAACTTTGTCCGAATCCAAAAGGATTGTTGTTTTGTGGGGCCAACATCTGTGCCTCAGCCTCATTTTCCATGCGTTCCTGTTCTGTCAGGATTGAGAACCTCGAGCCCCCCTTGTGAGTCACCTCCCTATTACGTCCCAACTGAACTTTACATTGCATGGAGTTGTGTGGAGGCTTTCGTTGTACCTGCGTCGAAGGGCCATAGTCATTGGTGTTTCCTCCCGTTAGTCCGTTGCATCCGTTGTGGTCGTCGTCCCTAATGGTCCTTCTCCTACACTCGGGTTAAGACGTTCCGGTGTAGCTTGTAACGCTAAGGACAACCGGACGCGTCATAACCGACCATGCCATACGTATAGTAGAGTTGGGGCAGACCTTCGTAGGCGACCATGATTGTCTCTCCGTCAAGCTCCACGTTGGTACGCAACGGAGAGCTCAAGTCAATATCGACAACAAGTCTTGCGAACTTTCGCCGATGTACCTGCAGAGTGGCTTCGTCTATTTTAACCGTATTCCCCACCAGATTACCCAGGGCTGTTAGGATCCTTGGATGGTATCGCGTGATGGAGAGATCCAATAACCTAATCCACACCACAGCTCTGTTGATATGGCTTTGCGAAGGGAGGAATGTTGGCACCCACCTTAAACTGAGAGCACTTGCCCAAAGATCACCCATGGTCCATGAGTCAGGGCTTTTAGATAGTCATCATCTTTTATGAACGTCACGAGGAAATAGATGTTTTCCATATTAACAATCTTCATAGTCCTCGCGGGTTCCACGTGGTCTTCAATCCAATCCGACGTCCAAGCAGTTTGACGACTACTGCTTTTTTCCATTGATTATCCAACTTGTTCTTGAGGTTTGTTAGAAAGCGTTATGCCCCCCAGGCAGTTGGATGATATCTTCTTTTTCGATTTCGACTTGTTTATCTTCAGGCCAAGCACTGTCCTCGAGAGTTATGGCTGCCAACGCTTCCCCTGTCACTGCGGCACTGTAGGATGGCTTAGGGCGTGGTGGTGGTTCTTCCTCACGCTTGTGGGTGCGCACCTGTTTGGAAAGGTGTCCCTCCTGGTCTAGGGACTCCATGATAATCCTAGGGTAACAACCAAAATATCTAAATGACGTAAAAAATAGACTAAAAATGTTCATCTTTTTAGAGAGAGAAATTAGAGAGAGAAAAGGTGATATGAGATAAGGAATCCTTTAGTCCGCTGAGTAGAGTGTCCATCAGTGTCCAAAGCGATAAGTGAAGTAGTTTTTACGAGCATGGGAGTCAACAAGCCAAGAGAACATTGTGCAAAGTGGAGACAACGGGAGTACGTGCATGAGCGAGAGTGTAGTCTAACATAAAAAGCGCAACTATTTTTGTGTTTATAAAGTTCTCTTTTCCACATTTTACATTATACATTTTCTTACTTATTCTAAATATATTCTTGCTATAACTTATTTAATTTATTTATTTACTTATTTTTTAATATTATTTATTTATTATTTTTATTCTTTGTCATGCTCTATTTTTATTGTATTATTTATTTTATTACTTATTTTTATTTATATGTATTACTTGTTGGTGTTGTCCCAAAGTATAATGAAATTTGTTGCAACCGTTGTTGACCAAAATTCATCATGGACGAGCTTTGACCAGCGCCCACTGAGACAGCTCAAGCATCTCCTACACTTAACCTAATTTTGTTGCTTATCGTCCTGCCAATTTCTTTGAACCCAATGTTACCAATTTTCAGCTTGCCAGGAATGGATCCTGCCTTGTCATGACTGAACATGGAGAATGAATGTGCATAACTTCACTTAGGAAAAGGAACAACTCCCTCCAAATAGCAAGTAACTTAACCAACGTTATTGTACGATAAAATGAAACGTTACAAGTACGTAATATGAGACCGTTGGATTTGAATAGAATTCGAGTGCAGAGATTGAACATCAAAGGGCAAAGGCATCATTTTTATGTGCAGCGTTTCAGAGAATCTTAATAGCACTATTAGTAGACTGGCAGTTGCGAACATTTGGGAGGGAACGAGAGAAAGGTGTCTGTGTGCGTGTTTGGTTTTTTTCCCTTTTCTCGTTGGGAACACGTTTCCGGAGAAAAAAGACAAAAACCAAACACCAAATACGTATCTCTCTTTGCTTGAATCCATTCGTACCTGTTGGTGTAACACATTTGGTTTTCTGGTTTTTCTTGGATATAATTTGTGGTGATATACAAAAGAAACCATTGCAATATTGATTGCAATGGGAACGTTTAGCAGCTTCAGGAAAGCTTATGATGCGCTCAAGGATTCTACAAAAGTTGGCCTCGCTAAGGTCAACAGTGAATTCAAGGTGATGTCTTTCTCTTATTTTGCATTTCGATTTCTGTGTATCTAATGCACCTGATTGTGTTGTTAGTTTATTTTCTTTTTTGCGGTTTTTTGACTACACAGGAATTGGATATAGCCATTGTTAAGGCCACAAATCACGTCGAATCTCCTCCTAAAGAACGCTATGTTCGAAGTGAGTTTATATCATCGTTCGCTACATTTAGATATCTTATTCGATATTGTATACACTAAATATATGTATGTCCGTGTGTGTGTGGTTAGTGTTAGCTGTAATACGTGATATTGGATTGATTGAGGAGGTTGATCCGCATGGAAACAATATTGTTTCAATGCCCAGTTTGTCTGAAAATTTTGGTGGAGCTATACGAGGTGCAGCAGGGGAGGAATTAGAACATAGATATGTGTTTCTTATTGTGTAATCCTAGTTGTGTTATGCATCATTTGTCTAGCTGTCTCATGCTTTGGTTTCTCTCTGGTGGGTTGATTCATAGGAATCCTTTATGCAACTTCAGTAATTCGTCCACGGGCAGATGTGGCTTACTGCATTCACGCACTTGCCAAGAGATTAGCTAAGACAAGAAGTTGGATTGTAATTTTCTTTGCTCCAAAAATCTTCAACGTCTTTCTGTCATTTTGTTTCTTCTTTTCAAACTGTGTTTCTTCATTTCCAAAAGCTGAATCACACACGTATGGACGAGACCACTGATAGATTAAGTTTAAAATAATTACTTATCAAGTGGGCAATACATTTTTGCGACGAACTGTACAAATGGAGGCAAAACTAAAGAAAGGAAGGGTAATGAACTCTAAAATGTAGGAAAATAGCACCCATTAAATCATTTTCCTTCTCAGACAGAAGATGGGTGATGATCAGTTAGTTACCCGTTGGATGAATGAATTTGTAAGACATTTGTGGACAGCATGTTACCATGTGATTTTTGCCATCTCAGATAATTGAATGACATTTGGATTGCAAAATCTTACAGGTTGCGGTGAAGACATTGATAGTCATTCACAGGACCATGAGAGAGGGAGATCCTAGCTTTCGGGAGGAACTGACGAATTATTCACGCAGAGGAAATATTCTTCAAATATCAAATTTCAAAGATGATTCAAGCCCTGTGGGTGTGTAGCTTTCTTGACAGAACTTTTATCCCGAGTTGATGTCAATATGCTTTGGATCTGGAATGTTTTAGACGGGTTTTTCCATACACAGCCTGGGATTGCTCTGCATGGGTTCGAGCATATGCTCTTTTCCTGGAAGAAAGACTCGAGTGTTATAGGTCATTGAGATACGACATTGAGGCTGAGCGCATGACTAGAGCATTGTCTGCGTCATACAAGGTTTACTTTACTGTATTTATTGAGTTTATATATATATGTGTGTCTGAAATAGGCAGACATTCATATTCCTTATATATATATATATGAAATAGGCAGACATTCATATTCCTTAGCTGTGACAGGGGCATATCAGGACTCGAGTTTTGGGTAGGGAAGAGCTCCTGGATCAGCTCCCTGCATTGCAGAAGCTTCTTTATCGCCTAATTGATTGTCAGGTAAGCTACTATTTGTACGACAGACTGATCTCATTTCATGTATTACTCTTCTTCTATTTGTTTTTCAGCCTGAAGGAGCAGCTTATCGCAATTATCTCATACAGTACGGCCTGGCCCTGGTATGCACCGCCACCACGCTGACCTGCTTGTCCATCTTATTATTTTAGGCTTTGCTGACTCATATTACCACTTCTTATGTTACTTCTACATTAACAACTTACCATTGTTCTTCTTATGATGGTTAGGTGTTGAAAGAAAGCTTTAAAATATATTGCTCCATCAACGATGGAATTATCAATCTTGTTGACATGGTAACACTCCTACTTCCAACTAATGTCTTTCTTTTAAAACTAAATGATGCAAATCTCAAACGTTTTTGTTTTCTTGTGCAGTTCTTCGATATGTCGAGACACGATGCAGTAAAAGCTCTTAATATTTATAAGAGGGCTGGGCAACAGGTTTTAGAGCTAAACAACGGCTTTCCTATTATCATTTACTGTCCCCAACCAATTCTCTTATTTGCCAATTAGTAAGGACAACCACATTTCTTGATGCTCCCCTTATTGACCTTTTTTTTTTTATTAAGGCCGAAAATCTTGCTGAATTTTATGAATACTGCAAAAGTTTGGACCTTGCTAGGAGCTTCCACTTTCCGATACTCAGACAGGTTTTTTTTTGCATTAAACTGCTACATGCTATTCACTGTTTATCCCGCAAATGGATCTTACTAACTTTGTTCATACAGCCTCCAGCATCTTTTCTTGCAGCAATGGAGGAATACATTAAGGAAGCACCTCGGGCAGGTTCTAATCACAAGAAATTGGTGAGACCTGTTAACATGATTGAAGGCTTTTAATATACTTGTATTGGTATTCATTTGTTTTGTTTTCTTAGCTTAAATTTCGTGTTTTGCAAGGAAAAGAAGCTCTGTGTTTATAAGTCACTCAGGCCTTCATTTCTTTGAAATTTCTTGATATATGGCTAGGCTGTACAATTTTCAGTTTTATTGACAAATGTCCTATTTCAACAACAGGAAAATGAAGGGACACCAGAGCGGCCAAATAAGCATGAAGAGTCTCAAGAGCCTGTAGAAGAAGAAGCTGAAAAGGTTGAAGAGAATGAACAAGAAAAAGTTAAGGAAGAAGCTCCACCAAAAGAAGAGATTGTTGAACCTCCGCCGTTGATATCTACTGATGATATCGATCTGCTGGTAAAATTAATTTCTGTTTTTTATTCATCTTTTAAGGTTCTCTAGATTTGTAACTCTCCATTTAGTTTAAGCCTTTTTCTTCTCTATTATTTTGCTTTCTGCCTCAGTTTGATATCGCTTGTAAAGATAAAACTGTCTGTGATGTTAAATTGATACTTCTTGAAAAGGTAGTAAATCCCTTAAGATCACGCAACTATGAGTCCAGTTTCTGCAACGAGACTTAAATGACTCGTCTCATCCGCAATAGAAAATTTGTTTATAAGAGTTTCTTCCCGTTTTGATGCAGGGTTTGAACGAGATTAATCCAAAAGCTGCAGAACTAGAGCAAAGCAATGCTCTCGCTCTCGCAATTATCCCACCAGGTAAGACACAGGGCATAACTTATAATCCACCTGAGTTTAACATCACAGACAAAATTTGCTCGAAAGTGGCCTAAATTGGATTTGTATTTTCACCAAATGATGTCTTGTAGGTTGAATGTATGACAAGTGAAGTACAATCTTTTTCCCTTTTGGTGTCAATGCAGGTAGCGAAAATGCGTCATCATCTTTAGCTTTGACTGAACTTGGCAAGCCAAATGCAACAGGGTGGGAGTTGGCACTCGTGACCACGCCGAGCAACAATACAAGCAAACCAGCAGAAACCAAATTGGTTAGTTTGCTTTTTCCACTTGCTTCTCCATTTCTTTATTTTCTGCATTTTGGAGAAAACTGGAGTATTACAAGTATCGAAAGAGCTGCAGATGCATTGGTATTCAATTGTGTCTTTTTCCTCTTGGTGCTTGTTTCAGGGTGGGGGGTTCGATCGGCTACTACTTGATAGCTTGTATGAAGATGAAGGAGCAAGAAGACAATTGCAGTTCCAGAATGCAGGGTATGGATATGGTGGAATGGTTGCTCAGAATCCATTTGAACAGCAACAAGATCTATTAATGATGTCCTACGGCGTAGCTCCCCCAACAAACGTGCAAATGGCAATGATGGCTCAGCAGCAGCAACAGTTCCAGAGGCAGCAAATGATGCAACAACAACAACAGCAGCAGGCGATGATGATGGTGCCTTACCAATATCAACCTCAATATCCTCAACAAATGCAGCCAATGATGTCTTCTTCCAATCCATTTGTTGATCCATTTTTCAGTCCCCCGCAAAGTACTATGTCACAACAGGGCAACCGTATGCTACTGTAGTGGGCAAATCTCCTTTTTTTTTTCCTTTTCTTGACCTCATTCGGCACATTCTATGATTCTTTGGAGTGCAAGAGCCTTATCGAAAAGCAAGTCTCGTAGTATTACTAATTAAGCATCTTAGCTGGTAGTATGGACATAATATATTATGTTTGTTTTTATTGGATTTTGATTCTTAAATCACTGTGATGTTCTCATCCCTTTTTAAAATCACTATGCTGTCCCCTCCATCTCCAGCGGTCTTTCTGTTGTCCCCATCATCTCCGGCAATATTCATCGCGCCATTTCTAGGGAAATCAATTCACCTAAAACATTTATAAAATTATCTAATTTGTCTAAAGACCTTTTTTGCATGTATTTGTATGTCCTAAGTTACGTGATTTGAATGATAAACTTAAAATCAATTCAACACAGTTGTATTTTCCCAAAATGGGAAGCTTGCAGCCAACAATTTGTAAGACAGAATAAATGTGATAACTATAAAGACAACTTTTTGGTGAAGGAAATGAATGAAAAAAATTTAACCTAGCATAATTACGTATCTTTTTAATATCATTTCAAAGGATTCTGATTCATCAAAGATGTACCATGAAACTCACTATAAAAGAAGAAAGAAGGAAACAAGTACTTCTAAACTAAAGTATAAAATTCATGGCATAGTCCATGATCAAGTACTAACAAAAAAACAATAGAAATTTTAAAGTCATACCCACTATCCTCGTTAAAGATAAGATTAAGAAGCACCCTTCTCTTCACATAAGCCCAAAAATCCTGTATCGTATGGAAGTTGTAGAAAGGTAGACCACATACTTACTCAAGGCTCGTCAATCTTTTAGGCCAATAGTATTGTAGAAAAAACTCAATAGTATTGTAGAAAAAACTAAGTTTATAAGTTAAGTTTCATAATGCAAGAAAGATCACACTAACATGCCATAATTGTTAGAATATATTTTAGCCTATGGTTCACTGTTATTGTGATTCCTATTGGACTTAAGCACTTTATATCGTTAGTGTGATTAATGGTGTAGGTCTAACCATAAGGCCCATAATGGGCAAGCCTAGGATTAATATCTATGGCTAGGCCTCCGCAGCACTTCCTATATATACTTATGTATAGTCTCTCTATAGTTGGTCCCATTGAGAACTGTATTTTCTAAAGAGAGTGGGTTTGCTGTGGAAGTCCTCGTCGTCACCAAACGCTTGCGCGGTGGTTTCATCATTTGTTGATCATGTCTTCAACAAGTAAGTATCTATGTTCCCTATTACGTAATTGATTTAATGATTTTGGTTTTTTAACATTTGGTATCAGAGCATTAGGACTTATGTGATAAGGAATCTAATTCTTATTGTCCAAGATTGAGAATGGTCCTAAAATAAAATAAACAAAGACAGCTTTTGATTGTGACTTAACTTTTGTTCGTAACTCACTCGACGTGTGGCTGTTAACTACAATGTCGAAGGTTCAACCAACGATTCTGTAAAATATGGGAAGAACCTTGAGCTGCCTCTACATGTGCAGTCAGTTAAGTCCTGCTAAATATTCATAGACAGTATATGAGATAATTAATTTTTTTCTCTCTAAAAAAGTTTGACCTGTCCCTGTTAATTTCTCTTTAACTTCACTCTGTCTGCAACTCCAACCCAGTTGGAGGAAGAAGAAGAAACATCCTGCACACGCCTACTCTCACGTGCGATGCGTGCAGGAGCGTGTGGGGCCCACAAAACTTGTGTTTGTGCTCCTTTTTTCTATTCTGCTTCATTTTTTTAGTCTGATTTTGCTATATATATTTCATATTTTTTTTGTTAAATTTCATATTTTTTATAACAGATATATTATATTACATAGTATATTTTATTCATTTTCCAACTTTTTTATTTAACCGGATACACTAGAAATTAGTATTACCCTATTTTAGATATGTTTACAGTAGTCACTCTCTCTCAATCATATCTTATATGTTTTTATTAAATTGCATGTGATATTTGCTTGTTTATTCAACTGTATAAGTACAAAACCAATTTTAGAATGCAATTTACTATGATCATGGTATTAGGCAATATATTTTGATTCCTGTATGAAAAGTTTCATAGATTACTATGGGTGATTACCACCAAAGTGGGATCAATCATAGTGGTTTGTGAGATTTTTTATAACTTTTTAGGAATGTTTCTAATTAATGCATATAATTGCCTGCCTAAAAGGGGTAGTTATGTGTTTTAGTTAGAGACCTAATTTCACATAGAGTTATTGAGGCTTACAATAGTCTTGGGAATCTTTTTGCCCAAACGGGATGAAATTTCAAGATTAGTGTACCCTCATTTTCATAACTCTTCTTTGAGGTTTTGATTTTGGTTGCACATTCTACCCAAAAGGGGATATGTGATTATTAGTTGGGCCTCACTATTATTTTTATGCCCTTATTATTGTTATTAATGTATTCTGTTTTGTCTTACACAGTTTCCTTCGCTATGAATAATAGTCAAGTGACTGTAGAAATTTTAACTGGCTCAAATTACAAGAGATGGAGGCAGGATATAAAATTTTTCTTAGGAATAGCTAATCTAGATATGGCACTAAGGGAAGACATGCCTGTCATACCTGATGAAAATACACCTGAATAGAGAGAGAGTCTGGCTAAGTGGGAGAAATCTAACCGACTTAGCTTGGTTGCAATTAAGAGGACCATTGCTTAACACCTGTTGAGTGGTTTGCCCGACACAACATCTGCTAAGGATTTTCTCACTGTTATCAGAGATAGATACTAGGTATCCAATAATGCTGAGTATGGATATTTAATGAAAGAGTTTATGGATATGAGGTATGACCATAATGGGGGTGTTAGGGAATTTATTCTGAGAATGATTCACATTCAAACCAAACTGAAAGCCCAATCCATTGACCTGAATGAAATTTTCATTGTTCACCATGCCTTAAACTGTCTCCCTATTGAATTTACCCAAATAAAACAACATATAATACCATTGGTGAGAAGTGGAGTGTTAATGACCTTATTACCAAATGTATGGCTAAGGAAGAGAAACTTAGGGGGAAAAAAGAGTGATTTAGCTCTCCTAACCATTCATACTAAACCTCATTCTGGTAAGAGTCACATGAAACATAAGAAACACTCTTATAGTGCTCCCTACAAGAAATTTGGCAATAATCACTACCAAAATGTAGGAGGGCCTAGGCAAACTACCTTCAAGAAAGATCCTTGGTGTGTCTTCTGTTAGGTCAAGGGACACCATAGAGGAGAATGTTGCAAATTCAAGGCTTGGTTAAAAAACAAGAAGAAATTTGGAGGTAATCATTTTGCTTTTGTCTGTTTTGAGTCTAATATAGTTGATGTCCCTATAGATTCTTGGTGGTTTGATAGTGATTCCACTACCCATATTGCTGTGTCCCTACAGGGGTTCACAAACATGAGGAAGCCAAGTCTGAAAGAAAGCAAGTCGAGGGTAGGAAATGATCTTGAAGTAGAAGTGGAGTGCGTTGGAGATGTTACCTTAGTTTTAGATTCAGAGCATGAACTTATTTTAAAGAATAACTTTTATGTACCTTCTTTTAGAAGAATTTGATTTCAATTTCTTGCTTATATAAACTTGGTTTTACTTTTTCTTTTGGTGGCGGGAAAACAATTTTTTTAATTATGCAATAATAGGATCTGGCTTTTTAGTGGATGGTTTATATAAATTGTCTTTGGCTTCTGATAATTTTTCTACATCTTTCAATGTTGAGACTACTCTTGCTAAGCAGTCTAGGATAAAAGAAAAATCCTAGTTCTTGTGGCACAAACGCTTAGGTCACATCTCTAGGGAAAGGGTAGAGCGATTAATTAAAGATAACATTTTACCTTCCTTAGACTTTAATGATTTGGGGACATGTGTAGATTGCATCAGAGGAAAATTCACTAAGA
>JAOTBA010000204.1:13915104-13944492 GCA_025629845.1 Erythroxylum squamatum
GATAATACCTGCATCCAGAAGCTTTACTACCTCATCTTTCACTACCTCCTTCATGTGTGGGTTAAGTCTCCTCAGGGACTGCACTATTGCCTTACTTCCATCCTCCATGAAAATATGGTGTGTACAAAAGGAAGGGCTATACCTTTGATATCTGTAATGGACCACCCAATGGCCTTTTTGTGGTCTCGCAGTACCCTCAATAGTTGCTCCTCCATGGCACCTGACAAACAAGAGGAAATGATAACTGGTAAGTGCTTAGGAGGGTTAAGATAAATGTATTTCAAATGACTTGGAAGAGGTTTAAGGTTAAGAGAAGGGGGCTCTTCAATTGAAGGGTTTGGAAATGGCTTGGCTTCACGTTGGAGAGGCTTGTATGCTCTATAATGTGTCCAATATTCCTGCTCCAACTCATTTGCAATATCCTCTAACTCTTCTTGCAATTCTTCCCCTAACCTATCGATTATTCCTTGCGCTTCTCCTTCTAACAAATCTACACAAATATTAGAAGAATCATCAATATTAGAAGAATAAATATCAAAAAAATGGAAAGAGTCAAGAGTAGAAGGATTCTTAATAGCATTGAACACATCAAACACTAGTTCTTCATCCTGAAGTCTCAAGAAGAGCTTTCCACATTGCACATCGATGATGGTCCGTGCAGTGGCCATGAAAGGTCTCCCAAGAATGATGGGGATATCTATATCTTCCTCCATGTCAAGGACTAAGAAATCCACCGGGAAGATGAACTTCTCGACCTTGACTAATACATCCTCAATGATTCCCCTCGGATAGGTGATTGACCTATCTGCCAGCTGAAGCGAAATAGTTGTGGGTTTGGGCTCCGCCAATCCTAACTTCCTGAAAACAGAAAGAGGCATTAAGTTAATACTCGCACCCAAATCCATTAAAGCCTTATCTATATTTAAATCACCAATAACACAAGGAATAGTAAAACTCCCTGGATCCTTAAGCTTCGGTGGTAGCTTTCTCGACAATATGGCTGAACACTCCTCATTCAGCTTCACCGTGGCATACTCCTCAAGCCTCCTCTTATTAGACAAAATTTCTTTCAAAAACTTAGCATAAGAAGGCATTTGCGTTATGGCCTCAACAAAAGGAATGTTTATATGCAACTTTTTAAATATCTCGATAAAACGTCCAAATTGCTTATCTAATTGCGCACCTTTCAACCTTTGAGGATAAGGAATCCAAGGTTTTACCGGATGTGTGATGGGGTCAGCAAATAACCTTGGATGGTCCTGGTTTTCAGCTAGGGCTTCCTTGGCCTCCTTGCCACTTTCCCGACTCTCATCTTCTTCACTCTTTTCTACTTCTTTATCCTTCTACTTCTCTTGAACTTCTTCAAGCTGTCTGCCACTCCTCAATAAAATTGCCTTAGCATGTTCTCCTGGGTTGGCTTCAGTAGTGCTAGGCAATGAACCCGAACGTCTTTCCTTCAATAAACTTGCAATCTGGCTCATCTGATTCTCTAAATGTCTAATAGAAAAATTCTTGATTTTGCATCCTAACCTTAGTAGTGGAAATGTACTTCGAGAGTAGCTCTTCAAGATTAGATTTTTTTGGTGGCGCAAGATTAAGAGCCTTGAAACCTGGGAGTGGCTGTCTCTGAACATTGGATAACTGTGGTTGTACCACCTGATCGTTCCACCAAGAGAAATTTGGATGATTCCTCCACCCTGGGTTGTAGGTGTTAGAATATGGATCCCCTCGCTGTCTGTTATAATTGCCCACATAATGAGCCTCTTCTGTCTCTTGAGCAAAAGGATTCCCGACTTGACATTCAGAAGATGCATGGGAATCTCCACCACAATGCTTGCATAAAGCACAACTCCTCAATGAAAAACTAGCTCCTCCTCTGACACTGTGCATCAAATTATCCAATTTCTTCGTTAGAACATCCATCTGAGCAGATAAAGCCACTGTATTGTCTACTACACGAGCTCCTGTAGGTTGCTTGGGGTGCCTTTCTGTATGATATTGGAAACTGCTAGTGGCCATCTCATCAATCAACCTGTAAGCCTGATCTGGCATTTTCCTCATTAAACTACCTCCTGCGGCAGCATTTACAGTACTCCTGGTCAATGGGTTCATTCCTGTATAAAAAGTATTTACCTGCTACCATGTAGAGAACCCATGACTAGGACACTGTGCCAACATATCCCGAAATCGCTCCCATGCTTCATATAAACTTTCATTTTCATATTGAGTGAAAGAAGTGATCTCATTCTTCATTTTTGCAACCTTAGCAGGAGGGAAAATTTTTGCCAAAAATAATCTCATCATCTCATCCCATGTAGTAATTGATCCTGACTGCAAACTAGCCAACCATGCTCTGGCCTTATCCCTTAAAGAAAATGGGAACAACCTTAATCTCACCGCGTCTTCCGATACTCCATTCTGCTTGAACAAATCACAAATATCCAAAAACGTCTCCAAATGGGTGTTCGGATCCTCCAAAGGCAATCCTCCAAATTGAGATGCTCTCACCATGGATGTAATACTGTGAGGAATCTCAAAACTTGTAGCTGTGATTGTCGGCCTTATAATGGGAGGCATGGGTCTATTGTTGTGCCCCATTGTCAAATCCATCATAGTCAACTCCCTTCTCTCTTCAGTGTGTGACATCATCCTCTCTTCGTGTTGTTCCATCTCGAAAAACTGCTCTTCTCTAGTCCGTTCTGCTGTAGTCCGTTCTACTGAAGTACTACTCCGAGCCAATCTGGTTTCCTTACGTAGCCTACGAGCAGTTTTTTCAATTTCAGTATCTAATAGCAATTTCTCGGGCTTTTGACCACGAGTGAGCATAAACAAAACGAAACAAATAAAATAACAGAATTAAGGATAAAAAATAAACCACCTGAAATAAAGCAATTAAACAACCAATGAAAATACGCAAATAAACAATAAGGCAAAAATTAAATCTGAGACAATTAATACCGTCTAATCTAAGGACTCACAATCAGAAATTTAATTTCCCGGCAACGGCGCCAAAAACTTGTTGCGGTCTAAACAAAACAATTAAATTCTATCTAGACCAATTAGAGGCAAGTATACCCCGTCGACAAGTAATATAAATTGGTAAGAACCGGATATCGTACCTAAGGGAATAATTTCTAACACGTAAGAAAATTAAATTAAACGATGACTAATTACTCAGACGATCAAGAATTGATTGATTTAAAAATAAAATAAAATAAGATAAAATAAGTAAATCAAGAAAATATGAAAATTGCAAGATATAAATTAAAACGACTGGATTTAATCAAATGACAAAAATCGGTTAAGGTATTAGATTTCAATTGAATTGGAAATTAAAATAAAATTATAATGGTGGATTGATTTAGGAAATACTTCACTTAAGCAAGTCAAACCCAATGTTCATGGTGTTCCCTTCTCTTCTAAATCCAAGTCACTACTTGGTCCATAGATAATTCAGAATAAAAGGCGTTAAATACAAGAAGCCTAAAATTAAGTTCGTTAATTATAGGTATCCTCACACAAGATCTTAAGGTTGGTCTACACTTAGTCTCAAGTATGTTACTTGATTAATTTTCCGACAAATTAAATCCTATTGGTTGTGTCATTTAATCATCTAAGGTCTTAATCTAGGCGATCAAGCTAAATTAAGACTAAATATGCATTTAATCAAGCAAAAATCAATATCACAAAAATTATCCTAATCCAATATCAATCTTAACCTTAACCGAAAAGAAAAACTTACTCGCACATATTTATCAATGTAACATAAATCATGGTCATAATATATGTTTGCATTGATTAAATCCACACACAATTAAAATAAATAAGGAACTAAAAAAACAAATTAAAAACACCCCTTTTTCTGCAGCTGTATTTTCTCGCGCCACTAGCTTCGACACATTTAATCTCCGCCAACAGCTCACGTATTCTATTCTCCACCGTGATGTTCACGTAGTCTCGTTAATTTTCCAGCTGCTCCTTTAATGTTTTCCACCTCCTGCTTTATTTTGTGTGTCTCCACCAGCTCATGTTTCAATGTTGTCTCCATAAACAGCTCACAATTTCTTCACCGGCAGCTTGCGATTTCTTCACCAACAATGTGGCTGCTCCCTCACCTTGCTAACGTTTTTTATTTACTTCACCAGCTGCCACTTTCTTCTCCTTCAACGTGGCTGCTCCTTGGTTCAATGCCACCTGCTACTTCGTTATCTTCATTCCAGCAGCAACGTCCCTTGTTTGTTCTCCTCCAGCTAATGTATTTTTTTTTCTATCACCAGTTGCCTCACGTTGAAGTCTCCAAAAGGCTGACGTCTTTTACACAGCACCACTCTCCTTTTCAAGCAAACCAACTGCTTTGTTATTCTCCTAAGCCACCAGCCTCTAACGTTTCAAGCCTTCTCTTCTCTGCTATCAGCTGCTACTCAACACTTACGTCCCTCATCTTACTCCCCACCCCAAGCTGCTTCGTTACGTGTGGAGTGAGTATATGAGTGATGAGTGTAACGTGAGGGCTGGAGTGTTGTAAGTGGAGAATATATTTTTTCTTTTGGTGTGTACGTTCTTCTCTCTTTTCACCAGCCGCTTACGTAGTCCCTTTTACTCATGGACGGAGCCACAGTTAGAGTAAGTGGGGCACTTGCCCTATGGCTCCAAAATATTTTACTTAAAAATAATTATTATTTTAAAATTTTAATTTATAAAAAATTTAAAATTTTGCTTTCATTAAAATTTTGTTTTTACTAAATTCTTTTTTTGCCTTTAATAAAATTTTGCTCCTATTTAAAAAAATTTTTAAATCCGTCCTTGCTTTTACTCTCCGGCTTCTAACGCATACCCCCCCCCCCCCTTACACCAGCTGTCACTCTTTTTCCTTGATTGCCGCCTGTCTTTTTCTTATCTCTTGTGTATTGTCAAAGTCTCCACAGCTGTACTTTTTTACGCAACCCAGCCACCTTTTCTTGTTTTCTCCAGCTCTCTTTGTTTTTATTCCCTTAAACTCACGCATAACCGTCTGTGCTGCCTCCTCAGCACCAACGCAACCCACGCCTCGCAAACAGCACACCAAAATTCACGTAGATTACTATAGCTGATGTGTGACTTGTAGTCCACCTTTCATGCACACAAGTTGCAACCCTTTCATTCACACCTAAGCTTCACTCTCTTTGGCCAAAAACGTTAATGTCCAAAATGTTAACGTTTTGTTTCTTTTTTTTTTTAAATATCCTTCCTTCCTTTCCTTCTTCTTAGAGCTTTCTTTGCTTTAGGCTTTTTAAAAATTTCAAATATAATGTGTACCTAAAATTAAAACAAATAGTTCTTAATTAGTGCAATTTAAACATTAAATGGACAATAGTTTAGCAAATTATGTATTAAAAATTAATACAAAAATGTCTATTAACACTATCTATAAGATTGTAATCAACTCTTTCCAATTATCATGGATCTATCCAAACTTAGGATTTCTCAATTGTTAAGTATAAAATCAGATTGAAGCCTAAAAATTAGATTAATAGGCAGTAATAAGAACAGATGATCAGATCTCAATAATCAACAAACGCAATTGCATTCACAAATTAATCAAATCATTGTTCGGAATCAACTGGGATTCATCTGACCTAAATACTAAGAAAAAATTTAGTTACACATCGATGAACATGAAACCACATCCATATATATAGAAAACGTTAAAATCATAATCCTAAATCTCCCAGTATATTCTCTTTAGTTTATTCTCACAATATAGACGTCCAATCTTGTGTTATAATGAATCTCTCGATAAAAATCTCGTGTCTTCCACTCCTCAAGCTCTGAATGACCTCTAAATGTCTCTGGACGTTCCCAATTGCTCTCCTCGTTCCATTAGCTCTAATAAGTGAAATTTATAAGAAAACCTAAAATTTTGGGTTATGCATGCTCGTGTATACGCCCGTGCACATAAGGAAAAACATAACATATGCTAGCCTATTTATGTTCTATTAATGTTTAGTTTTAATAGAATAATGATTATGAACAATTTTGAGATAATACATAAATGTCATATGAATTTTATAATTATAATCTCATTAGAATTTCATTTGTAATTTATAATTAGACTATAGACTGTATCATATACATTTAAATATGTATAAGATAAAGAATGACTTTAAATTATTTTGTTACTAAATTATAACTAAAGTGATTGATTATAAGGCATAAATTATCATAATGCTATATTCACATTCACTTCCAATAATAAGCAATCCTCTCTAGATAAGAAGAAAAGCTAAACTTCCGTAAAGAATGAACATGTACTTACTCGCACATGGTGATTGTACAAAGAAGCCTGGAGAATCCACCGACCATTGCTTAGCTCCTCCCCCGTCAAAGAGGGTAGGTAACATTGGGAGACGTAAGACTGAGCTGATAGCGAACTAAACTCGATGGTACAACGATGTATTGCAAGTGGGATGCATGTTACACACGTGTAATTTTTGCATCCCTCAGTCCAGATTGTGTTAGCTACGTGTCCCATCTAACTAATTTTTATGTAACTAAGCTACGTATTTACCCTTGTATTTATTGGTTCAGTCTGATTCTGGTGGGGCTGGACGTTGCTGCTCGGATCTATGAGATTGATTGGTTTTTGCTTAGAGATACCTGCAAAATAATAAGGCACACCGGGGGTTGACTGCCGGTAGGCCCCTCCGACGCTCAAGTTAGTCTTTTTGTGAGGGTTTAGGTGGCTAGGAATAAAGAATACTAGGGTTCTCGAAAGTCGTACCTTTTTCATGATGAGGTAATGAACTTATATATGAAAAATACCTACTAGGTTTAGGTCTTCTCTTATGAATGGGAAGCCTCCATCTATGAATGGGCCGTCTATGCCTCTATGCTTGGGCTTGGGCCTGGGCCTAGCACGACCGACCTAACCACCTTCATTTTGAGCAAAAACTAGTCAAGAAAATGGAGAACCTTAATAGATCAAAGAACGCGAGTGAATCTAATGTGGAGAAGTGCTCAGGTTTGAGAATAAGGTACCTTTTGGCTCGATAAACATTTTGTTCACTGTTAGGATATGGGGTTGTCCACAAATTTGGTCGCCCCTCTTCTCTCCCTCCCCGAACCCCGCTTCTCTCGCTTCGTTGCTCTTCATTAGAACTTACTATAGATTTGTTTTGTGTTTAGCATGATTATTCAGGATACTTGTCCGACGATGGATCGCCCAGACATAGAAAGCGGGGTGGTGATATGTCTTTCTTTAAAGACTTTGTTCGAGATTGCCTTCATTTTGAGCAAAAATTAGTCAAGAAAACGAAGAACCTTAATAGGTCAAAGAATGCAAGTGACTCTAATTACTCGGGTTTGAAAATACGGTAACCTTTTAGCTCGATAAACATTTTGTTCACCAGAGCTCAGTGAGCATTTCTCAGACATCCATTTGATCATTTACCATCAATGAAGTAATCTTTTAACTTTTTCCATCTTTATTTTCATGATTACTTATGGGGCATTGATCTTTTTTAGTTAGTTCACTTGCTTATATGGATTGAGTGTGTCTTGACAAGAGTTTTATGAGATTATATCCAACATATAATCATAATGAGGCTTGTTTGGTTCTTTGCCTAAAAATTGATTGGTGGGAGACACTCTCTCAGAATGTTGGGCAACTGTTGGAGTGTTGACTAAGAAGGGGCATCCAAAGACTAGTTCTGATGGCAAAAGCTATTGCATTTGGAAACTTGGATGTTTAGACAAAAATACTATCTTCGTTTTCTTGTTTGGAGATGCTTATCAACAGAACTACAAAGAACACGTTGGAATAGCTTTTGCCCCATTCAGTTATACCGTAGGCAAGGACAATCTGGTAGTGATAAGTTTTGTAACATTTAGAACTCTATTTCATATAAATTTCTGGTTCTGAATGTTTAGATGAAAATACTATTTCCGTTTTCTTGTTTGGAGATGTTTATCAATAGAATTGCAAAGAGCATGGTGGAACAGTTTTTTCCCTATTCAAATGTATCGTAAGCAAGGACAATCTGGTAGTGATAAGTTTTGTAACATTTAGAACTCTATTTCATATCAATTTCTGTAACATGTAGAACTCTATTTCATATCAATTTCTGGTTTTGGATGTTTAGATGAAAACGCTATTTTCGTTTTCTTATTTGGAGATGCTTATCAACAGAATTGCATAGAGCACGTTGGAACAGATTTTGCCCTATTTAATTGTACCATAGGCAAGGATAATCTGGTAGTGATAAGTTTTTGTAACATTTAGAACTTTATTTCATATCAATTTCTGGTTTTGGATGTTTAGATGAAAATGCTATTTCCGTTTTCTTTTTTGGAGATGCTTATCAATAGAACTACAAAGAGCATGTTGGAACATTTTTTGCCCTATTCAATTGTACCGTAGGCAAGGAACTACAAAGAGCATGTTGGAGCATGTTGGAACATTTTTTGCCCTATTCAACTACAAAAGTGTGCACTTTTGACCCTTTAGATGACAGCCTCTCTCCTCAGAGTCTTCACGAAAGTTGCAGAACTCGGAGTCCTCTTCGAAAGTATACTTGAATGACCTTAATCCAAAATCCACAGTAAAAGTTATGTCTCTTATCCCCGAATTCCATCAATTTGTACCTATCAAGCAATAAAGTTGAAATGTGTGAGAACTAACCAAATAAAGCTTCAAATTCTCATAGAGATAAGTCAATTCTTCCCAAAATTATCTACGAGTAATTTGACTTATCAAAGAGCTTGAATTACCTGTCAAAATGTTAAACCTAAAAGCCCTCCAACAAGTATGTGTGATGGCTAAGAAACAAAAAGTAATCAATTTTGTTTACTACCCAACTCAAAGAAATCCACAAAAATAAATAACTCAACCACCAAATTTACCTCTAGCCCTATCTATATCATCTACTACTAAAATCCCATCACATATAGGTCTATTATCATTGTCAAACCATACTCAAAAGAATACCCTTAACAGACCTCTACAAAGACAGCAAAGATAGTTAAATGGCAAGGAATTCGAGGAGAAAAGAGCTAAGAGAACATGTTTTTGGTGCGATGATAGATATGTTATAAGTGCAAGAAGAAGCAAAAGAATCTATTCATAGCAAAGGATGATGATGGTGAAGACATAATTGAAGAGTTAGATAATAAAGTGGAGGAAACTACAAAGAAATTCCCAACTATCTCTCTATAAACCAGTCAAGAATGCCTATTGGATAACTCAAATAATGAGGATCATGGGGTCACATAGAGGCAAAGAAATTCAAACTCTAATAGACAATAATAGTATTCACAATTTTATGGATATTGCTTGGTATAAAAAGGGGTTTATAAGATTTCACCATTGAGAAATGTCAAAGTGATAATTGGAGGTGGTACTCAACTACCATATGAACATATATGTGACAGCCTTGAATGCCAACTACAAGGCATTTGGTTTATCATCAACGCCTTGATATTGTCATTGGGGTTTTGTGATGTGGTTTAAAAGGTTCAATAGCTATCCACTTTAAATTAGGTCTTGTACAACTTGGTAAACACACCACGCTATTTAGTTGGGAAAGAAGCAAGTGTTCCTAAAGGGAGGCTTACCAGGTCACCCAAAATTGAGTGATCAAGAGGCTTAAAGATTGTTAGCTAAAGCCCAAGATATAATCAATTGTGTATATTAAGGCTCTAACATATAACGGAGCATTAGTTTCATGAATTAGCTATTAATAATGTCAATGTAGAGAAGCATCAACAATTGGAGTTCAAATGCCTATTAGCTAAGTATACTTCCATTTTGTTATAACCTAAAGGCTTGCCACCCCACAAATCTTAGGATAATTCCTCTTAAGGAAGGAGTTCAAACTATTAATATGTGACCCCATAGGTATGACAATATATAAGAGGATATAATTGGGGAATTGGTCTAAGATCTGTTGAAACAAGGAGTAAGTCAACAAAGTAATAGCTCCTTTTGATCTCTAATGATATTAGTCAATAAGAGAGATACCTCATTATGTTTATGCATCCACTATAAGAAGATGAAAAAAAAATACCATTAAAGAAAAATTTTCCATATAATGATTGAAGAGCTATTGGATGAACTCCAAGGAGCTGCATAGTTCTTTAAGTTAGATCTCAGGTCAGTGTACCATCAAAGCCAAATGTTCCCACCTATTATACTTAAGATAACTTTAGAACTCATGATAGGTACTATGGTTCTTAGTGGAACCATTTGGGCTTACTAATTCCCCATCTAGAGTCCAAAGCTTGATGAATGATAAGTTTAGGGCTCACTTGAGGAGGTTTGTTTTAGGCTTTTTTAATGATATTCTAGTTTATAATGATCACTTCCAACATCTTAGAGTCACTCTTGACATATTAACTCAGAACCTGCTTTTAGGTAAAGGGAATAAATGCATCTTTGGGGTAAATTAGATTGAGTGCTAAGGCATAACATATCAAGAAAAGGAGTGGCAACTGTTCCAAAGTAAATAGACTCAGTCCTTAAGTGGTTATTACAGGAATTAATGGGTTTCTTAGACTTGACAAGTTATTAATGTAATTATTGGGCTTAGCAAGATATTACAGATGAGATTCATCAAACACTTTGGCACTATAACTAGACCCTTAAATGATTTGTTAAAAAAGATACCTTTGTTATAATGAAGAAGTAAACATGGTATTTGAAGCAATCAAGACAACATTAATTTTCATCATTTTCCTAGGTTTTCCTAATTATTCCAAACCATCCAGACAGATGCCTTAGAGAAAAGGTTGGGAGCAGTACTTATATAAAAGGTGCATCCATTGACTTTTATCAGTAAGTCATTGACACTTAACATCAAGGCTTGCCAACATACGAAAAGGAATTATTGATTGCTATTATAATTATTAAACAATGGCATCATTATTTAAATGGGAGCTTTTTATTATTAAAAAATACCACAAAAGTCTTAAATTTTTATGGGAGCAAAGGATGCACACTGCTTTCCAACAAGCTTGGTTCCTAAATTGCTAGGGTATAACTTTGAAATTAATTATAAGAAGGGGAAGGATAATATTGTAGCCAATGCCCTTTTCAAGCTTAGCGAAGTAGAGCTTTATATAATTATGTTATCTTAAGCTTAAACTCAATTACTAGAAGAAGTCAAAGTGAGTTGGCATAATGATAACTCAATTGAAGACTTAGTAGCAAAGTTGAGTAAGGGAAATCTCAATATAAATTCCAATCAATGGAAGGATAGCATACTCAAGTGGAAAGGAAGGTTAATGGTATAGAGCTTAGAACCAAAATCATTACCCTAATATATAAACGTTAAGTGAAAGTTATAGTTTAAAGTTCAAGGTACTCTTAAGAAGTTGTAAACTCTTTATCATATAAAAGACCTTCACAAATATATGAGAAACTATATCAAGCATTCTCAAGTCTACCAAAGAAACACATATGAAATCAACTCACTAGAAGGTTTGTTACAACCCTACCATACCAAAGCAATGTTGGATTGATGTTAACAAGGACTTAATAATAGAAGGTTTACCGTTATCTAATCACTTCTTAGTAATCATAATGGTCATTAATTGATTTAGTAAATATGTCATTTTGTGATCTCTAAACATCCATATTCGTTAGAGGGGATATCTAATGCTTACTTGGTTAATGCGTTTAAGTTATATGGTGTCCTCGAATATATCACTAGTGATAAGACCCTATATTTTTTAGCAACTTTTAGTAAGAATTATATAGATTGCAAGGGATTGGATTACATTTGCCTGTAAATTGATGGGTAGGCTACGATTCTTAATAGGACTTTAGATACCATGGCATCCAACTCACACTATCATAAGTCATAACAAAACAATAGTTTTCGTCCACTAAATCTTTTCTGCTCATCCTTCTTTCCATTTTGTTTTAAAGTGAAAATTGGTCTTTGAATTTGTTATATTTGAATAAGAGAGACAAAAAGTTTGTGTGACTTCTTATTAATAAATAATAAAAATTGTTAGATTAGATCAAATTAAAAGGACTCAATATGTCAAATTGAAATTTAAATTAAATATTAAAATTTCCAAAATATTTAGATTTAAATTAACTATTGGAATTTTTATTAGTATTAATTAAGTCAACCAAAAATAGTTGTTGCCAAAAATGGGCATTACAATTTACAAAACAATTCCCAAAATAGAAATTAATATGATTTTTATTTAAAATCAAAATAAATTGCTTCTCAGGGATATGTAATTGGTTAGGGAGAGACTATTTCATCATTGATCTTATGTGTCAACATATAATTTGTCATTATTAACTATATGTGGTAAATGTTAACTAAATATTTGGATCTCCTCCACCATTTTGCAGAGACTTTTGTACAATGTTTGTGGGCTGGTCCTAAATTCTCCACTTTCTTACAGATTCTGAGGACTTGCTGGAGTAAGCAAATACCCTTGTTTATTCCTGTATTCAATCACTCAAAGCGATCAAATTCAAGGAAAAATAATAACTATAAAGCATGGCAGACACGTTAGAAGAGAGGAAGGCTTCACGCTCCAACCCTGTTGATCATGGATTTCAGGTTCTTCTTTTTGTTTTTTTCTTTTATTTTTCTTTACTCTCGGAATTTCTCGTTTCTAATAGTTGATTGATTAACTGCGTCTCGCCTAATTTCTGTGCTTTTGTTGCGATATCTCCAAAACGTAACCTCTTTTATGGTTTTGGTGCGATGTATCTTCTGGGTCTTTTGGGGGATCTTTAATTTGTAGGATTGAATTTTGAGGTGGGAATTTGTGGAGATTCTTCTTTGAGAATAGGTTTCATAACATCAATTTCTCTTTTGCTCGAAATGGCGGTTTCAAAAGCAATTCAGATAAGTACTCAGCACTAAGCTACGTTTATGGAAACGGAAACAGTACAGATCGGAGTGAAAGTGATATGCCCGTTAACTTAATTACCAAAACTAGAGTCTCAAGAACTTTTAAGATCGTCATTACAATGCTTGTTAGATGTAAGAAAATGCATGTTCAGTGCCAAGTAAAATTTGTAACTTCAATTCAGAAAGGAATAACGGTGGGACGCTTTAAAATGTTCGACCATTTCTTGCAGTGGAAGTACCTGTTGTCTCTTTATCGAAGTTATCATTGGCTGAGAAATACCCATTCTGCTTCTTTTCCCGTGTTGATCGTTTGTGTTTTTATTATCTCAGATACCAACATCCTCCTATTTTCCAGCTTATCCACATGGTGAATTTCAGATGGTACCAATCATTTACCCTACACTAGTTTCAGGATTGGAACTTCAGAACCAGGAACAGATAAATCGTGGGGCTGGGCTGGCCTATATGCTGTGCCTGTTCCATCTTATATGGGGCCAGTTGCTGGACTACCACCAAGCACCCTTATTCCTCTTACCTACAGTATCCCAACGTAAGCGGATCATAAACCTTAACTGTTAGTTTTGGAGTTTAATTTTGATTTAGTTTAAAGAGTAATTTTTTCCTAGGAAAATTAAACACGTTTTGGTTGACTCATTTTTGTATCAGTATGCTTTTCCCTGCACCAAATGGTTATGCTGTTAAAAACTATGTCTACAATTATTTTGGGTTTGTTGAGTTACATCCTTAATGTTCATCCATTATTGCTTTTAGCTCAAATGACAGTTTTGAGGTCAGCAACAGAATAACAGTCAAAACAAGCAACCCATTCATCCTTTCAGCTGGAAATTACCTGTCTTTTGCCACTGTGTCATAAGCCCATGATTAGCTTGGAAACCAATGTGATAAAGATTTCAGTAACTGAAGAAACTGCTTTGTTGATGTTTGTGAGGGTGGAGATGATGGATGATAATTAATAATTCTGTTGTATTACATGGTACATTGGACTGCTAAATAGAGTAAGAAAACATCATTCTCTTTGTGTCCGCTTAAGCAGTGGAACAAGTCCTGAACCTAGGACAGCAGGTGATCATGGGCAAGGAGGACAACCACAACAACAGCAACAGCAACAACAACCTGCACCTCAGCGACAAGCTGTCATAAGGAGATTTCAAATTGCTTTTCATCTCGATTTGGTACTTATTCTTAAACTGGCAGCTGTGATCTTTTTGTTCAACCAAGAAGGATCAAGGCAAAGACTCGCAGTACTTGTGTTTTTTGCTTCTATTATCTATCTGTAAGTGTCAACTCCTAAGCTTTGTCTTCTCTTTGTTTTCTATCTTTATCTTTTGATAATAATATGCATATAGCATTAATCTGCTATGCATGTACGCTTCAAGTCCTAATAAAGGGATGCCTAGAAAATGTTGAAGCACATGAGCTTAGAGTTGGAGAAACAAAAGAAGTATAGTTAAATGAAAGCAGAATGACTAGTAAACATGCTGCCCCAAACCAAAGGCTTATAGGCGTGTTTTTTGCTTTTAACAGCCTTAATGTTTTTTTTCGTAACCTCATGCCATTTATGTAAAGGATGTTTGTTATACTCTATGTGGATTATTGTAGGTATCAAACTGGAGCACTTACACCATTGATACGATGGCTCTCACAAAGCATGCGAAGGGTAGCTGCTCCTCCACGTCCACCCAGGCCACCTCCTCTGAGGGCTGAAAACGCCCCTCCTGCTGCAAGGCAGAATGATAATGTTCCTTTGGCAGGTATTTGTTCAATATTCTGAATGGTAGTCCTATTCATGATTTGTGGATGAAGTGAGGTCACAAGGTGTATATGGATCAAAGAACAGAATACTATGCTTTACCGGCCCAAAAATGATATCAAAAGAGAGAGTTTCATATCAGACTTTGTTCTCAACCGATATTGACTCTTTCGGTTGGTATCAGCTATTACTGACTCTAATTTTAAAAAAGTTCTAAGACTAAATTAAAAACGACTTTATAAAATTGTCGACAATATATTTGATATCATGAAGATATAAATAATAATGTATTAAATAAAATTTTTTATGTAATTGAACTTATACAAAGTGATTATAGATTATATAATTAAATATATTAGTTTAACATAATTTAAATATTTTTAATAAATGATTTTTAAATGTTATACTGAAAATGAAAATTATTATAATAATTTTTAAAAAATGTAAAGATAGCATTTAAAATTAAGTTCACTTATTATAAATGTATTTTTTTTAACTTTATTCTTAGTTTTGTATTTGAGAATTAAACGTTCTTTTTTTATACTAATTGTTGTGGTTATTGTTTATATAAAAAATATGTGAAAAATAATATTAATAGGAATAAAAAGATAGTTATTATATCACACATATATTATTATAATTTTCAGATAGTTTTGAAGTAAAATTTAAAAAATATAGTACAATATATTGAAAGATTATTTTGTAATTTTATAAAATTTTTAAATTATTTTTTAATTTTTAACTATTGTTTGAAACAAGATTCGATATTGACCGATATCAATACTTTATTGTATCCTAATCAAATCTGATGCGTTTGGTGTAACATTCATAACATTGATATGGATGCATAGGATTTGTATTTATCCCAAATTATATCCCTTTTCGTGTGACCTTAAAAAATATCTGATAATACTTGAGCCTAGTGTTTGGAGTTTGATTCAGACTATGTCAAGAAGTTAAGTGTTTCATTGGATTTGTTTCATTGGATTTCTTCATCCTCATATGCTCAAATTTCAAGACTTTGATTGTTTTAGTTGTTCTGGTGATAACTTGTTATTTTGATCCTTGTTTCTCTTCTGACTTCTCCAGAGGAACAAGCTGGAGCTGAGAATGAGGATCGGCTGCCAGAGCATGGTAACCCGGCAGCTGAAAATGAGAATGTGGCTGAGCACGGTGGAGCTAACGGCGTTAACCACTGGTTGGGAATTGTTAAGGAGATTCAAATGGTCATCTTTGGCTTTATCACTTCCCTTCTCCCAGGCTTTCACAATGTAGAATAGAAGCAGCAGTTAGAACCATAAAATGTAATCAAAACCTTTTAAACCGCTGTAAAAAAAAAGGGCTTTAGCATTCTTTGCTATAAGAAAACATTCGCTGCTTTCATTTGTATTTACGTTATAATATTTTTCATTTCTCAGTTTTAACAGCCAATGCAAAATCTCCCTTTGATTTGGTCTAATTTGGGGTATTGAACAGGATGTCTATGCAGGAACCGAGAGACCCTTATGTGGACTCGAATGACCAATCTTTCTTCAAGTTTTCAAATATTTGAACTTTAGATGAACGAGTGAAATGAGTCAGAGAGACATGAACTGGGAAGTGAAAAGGTAACACTAGCTTAAAAAATGCCACATATTGTACTCTGAATGGATGTACGACCTTAGACAAGGATGTCGGGGTCAAAGAGATGAGCAGTTGAGAAGATCTCATAAAATCTAATTGCAACGTCCATTTTATCTGTGCAATAGTTTGATCCTTGTATTTGACAGGGCAATGAGTGGCTCATGATTGGTGTGTTTGATCAATTAATTTCGTTACAGCAACAATAACCATTCGGCATTTAGCTGAAGTGTGCACGCTTTTCTGCATTGCCTTGCCTTGCCTTGCACGCAAAATATTCACGGTTCCGTAACTTCACCAAAACCTAAGTAAAAATATGACGCAACTTCTTTCTTTCTCGTTCGTTTCCTTGAGAATTGAACAAAAATGGATAGGACAAGTAGAAGTCAATTGCTTAGTAGTTTTCAAGAACAAAATCATCAAAAGACTGAACCTGGATTCTGAGAGAAGTACCAGACCAGGAACTCCTTAATCAACAGGCATGGAAAGATAAAGGCAACATAAACTAGTTATTTAGGCAACTGACCCCAGTAGACTTATTGTAACTCGTGTTTTCAGGTAGACCAAAAATATAAAACTTTGATAAACCTGCAACTCCTCAGGAATATGTGAAAGGAAGCTGGCATAAACTCACTTTATTTTGTGCCAAAAGAATAGTAATTACAAACGTATCACATGTTACAAAAGTTACATCTCTAATAAAAGATTGCTAATTTTCCGAAGCTCCTTAATAGCTGTGATAGCTGTAACTTGTCCTTTGCCAACTAGAATGTTTTTCGAGAAATTCTCCAATGATCCTGCCTGACCCCGATCTTGCTGGAAAACAGATTCAATCACCTGCCAAAATAAGCGATAAAGACCAGCTTCATCTTCAAGTTGAAAAAATTTTCTGCATTTTAGCACTTCCAGATGTCTATAAAAAAGACTAGAGGGTTTTACCTGAATATGTTCAAGCATTGACTGCCCGAGATTCCTCAAAGTACCCATCACATTCTGGTCAAGACCATCTCCTTTTTCACTAGAAGTTGAAAGACAGGGTCCATCCACAGAAGAATCGTCATTAGCCATCTTTTTACAGGCATCACTGGCAGATATCGTGGAATCAGGTGTCCTGTTTCCTTTTTCGGAGGTCTCGTCAACAACGTTATTGCGTCTGAACTTCCAAAACCACTGAAATTTACCAGAAAGAAGCTTCCAATCTTTTGCACCAGTCGAAGAGCACTTGGGAGGCTCTCTGCTACTCTCTGAATTAACACAGGCATCATAAGGATCATGGGAAACAGGTAGAACTGAATCCTCTTGGACAGCCTCAGGATGACCATCATTTTCATTGATATACAAATTTGAGGCAACACTACTCTTCCCCGAGTCAATTTCATGATCATTAGCACCACAAGAAGGACTAGATGGGTCTGAAAATACAGACGAGTTTTCCTCACTGACATAGTTTCCACTTAAACGTCTCTCATTATCTGTGCAAGTCAAGTCCTTACCTTCCCCTTCATATCCTGCAGGTTGATCATCCTTCTTGTTTGAAACCTCAAGACAGCTTGCCTTTTCAGTATCTTCATCCAATCCAAGTTCATTACATAAGTCCTCCAGCAATCTGCGTCTAACAGATGACTTGTGGTCCTTATTGCTGCTCCCAACATTTGCTGGGGATGGCTCGGATTCAGTTCTGGATAAACTCAGTCTTACTTTCTCTGACCACCCTTTTTTCCGGTTTAGAGTTCTCTTTTCTGAATTTTCTTTTCTGAGTTCTTCAGCTTTGTGCAGATCTCTCCACTTTTCTTCCCAATAGCTGTCAGGCACCACATGTAACGGAGTTGCTGTAGGAATTGAATCAACTGAAAGGGTATGACCTCTCGTCACTCTTGGTTTATTACAGATATACGTCTCCCCACCAAATAAGGGTGATGAGGATAATACATTAGTCTCTAATGCGAGAGTCTGTACAGATTTTGCCTTATTTATTAGTTTCTTCAGATCTACATTCTCAGGAAAGTTCAACAGTCTCTGGAGACATGTAGTTGCGTTCTCTGAGGCAAGAAGTGAAGATCTCAGGTGAAGCAACATAGAAACTGCGATAGCTGAGATCAATGCTCCGCGAGGTGAATTAAAGGTTGCAAAACTAGAACCTGTATCATCTGCAGAAACTTTATCTAATGTATTGTTATCTGCTGCAAATATTTCGTCCCAAACAAATAATAGCTCCAGGAGTGAAAACTCTCGGCCAAATAAAACCCTCAACCAGCGAATTGAAAAATACTGGGGTTCAACACCAAGCTCAACAACGTGGCTGTGCAAAGATGAATCAACAATAGACAGCAAGTGGTACAGTGCAGATGAAGCTTCAATTACAGGAGGTAAGCCAGAATGGGAACCAACTGCAGGCGAGGAAGAGAAAAAATCTGCCATGGCAACTGAACCATGAGCCCCACTCATCAAAGCATCAAACATAGAGTAAGCATCATGTTCCATGAATTTCTCAGATAAGACAATTCCCAGTTCACCTTCAGCCCCATAGGCATCACTCAGCATAAGTATGGTTTGTATTTCAGGATCCAGCTCCAGGAGACTTTTAACTTTTGTAGCATTACCCTTGGAGCCAATTTCATCTTCCTCGGGATCTAAAAGTTTCTTGAATTCGAAATTATATGTCAGATCATTTTCATGAACTGATAAGTCATCAAATTTGTCAGTGAAATGGTCTTCATACTGCTTCCTCACTTCAGTTAGATGCTCTATATCGACATGAAGAACATATAATAAAGGAGCCAAAAGTTCATGCATTCCTGTAAAGGAAACCCCATTATCAGTAAAAAGAGATTAGATTTTCCCACAAACAAATATCATTGAGGACTACGCCTGAACTAATATTGCAGAATTATATACAATATTAGCTAATTTGATGTAATGTAAAACTTAAGATTCAAGAATTTTAGAGTGTTCATAAAACAGAGAAAGATATCCTATAATCACTGTTTATCTTCATGTAAACATCTTTTCATCTATGGTACACAAGGCGAAAAATGCCTATCATGTTATTTAAACATTATTATTCGGGAACTGAGCATCAAATGGACTGAGAAATTAAAAAAGGAGGTAAAAAAGCGTTGACTTGCAACATTCCATGGATAGTTCCATTTTACCTTGCTTGTAACTATATTCTGGGTGTCTGAGGCACCATAAAAGCAAAATTCTTCTCAACATTCCTTGACATCCAGGTGTCTGGAAATAACTCTCGTGTTCAGGATACAAACGTGACAAGTCCTGGTCAACTGTCTTTTCCAATTCGGCATTCCGAAAGAAACGGCCCCAGGTACTGTCTGCATTCAAGATTAACCCCATGGTCTTTGTGAAGAAGAGATATAGTCATAGAACAAGTTCTTTAGCCAAATTGCAAGGGCATCGATATAGTTTTGAACACATATGAGCCTAAGTTGAAGATTGAAAAAAAGGGGGGCATTGTATATACGGATGCTGAATATCAATCACCAAAACAACATCATGGGATCAAGCAAATAAATCTGGCAGACACAAACTAAAGCCAAAAAGAGAGAGAGAGAGAGAGAGAAACATCTGTCGGCAGTGCAGGGCTATTTCTTAAGCAGATAAACGCAAATAACAAAAGAAGTCTTACCCGGGTTTTGTGAAAGTGGGTTGTCTAGAACAAGATCAGGCGAATTACTTTCGTCCTTTTTAATTTGCGGATCAACTAAGAGACGTCTTCTTAAAGCAGCATATCTGAGAAGACGAGAAACGACCTCATATTAGAGCTCAGTGGCATAGCAACCACACATATTTATCTACTACAGAGATGCCACAACTCAGGAGTATATTGTGACGTCGTGATCTTTAATGATAATGCCAATCGTACAAAACAGATAAGTTAGAAAGGCAAACAATGCCTTACGGATACTGATCATAGGCAACCGCATACGAGGAAAAATAAATAAATCTTTCAGTAAATGGATAAAAGGGTTTTTTATAGTCTTGAAACAAGAAACAAAAAGAGGACTGAAAATTGCCAAGAACGAACCTACAAGAACAGATACTCCGCCATTACAAACATATAATTACCTGAATATAAACCCTCAGATGATAATTTTTCCTAACAATTAAAAACTTCACCAGCCAGCCCACATCAAACAGAAAGTTTAGGAGAAGAAAGGTACAAAGGTTTAAAACCTTCTGCGACAATCAGCCGTGACTCTGCGAAGATCATCAACCGACGAAGATGAAGGCAAAATCCGGAGATTTATGCGCCACCGCACACCTCTCAAATTAGGAAAACCTAACTGATTCTCGTCGGAGGGCTTCGAACACCCCAATTCCGGCGAGGCCTTTTCAATTGCGGCCGGTGACATGATTATCTCAAACAAACCAAATTACACAAAAACCAAGCAAAACCCACCAACTGCAGCTCTAACCCACATCAAATCATCAAAAATCTTACCATCAGCATGAAACGAACCCATGAAAGGAATGAACTTTATATGGGGTTCTAGAGATGAGAGCTTTTTGTGCTAAATAACGATCCTTCTGCGAGATAAGACAAAAGAGAGATAATTCGGGAACGAAATAGAGAAAGAAGCAAAATCTATGGAGAGAGAGGGGGAGAAAGGGGGTTTGGGTTTGTGACTGGAATCAAAAGAACGAGTATGGTATTATGCAGGATTGCATGTATGTCTGAGGCGTTGGTCATGTCCTTGAAGGCTATTCAATTGTTTTTGTTAGTTCCTTGTTCTTTTTCTCGAACGTTTCTCAAACTTTTCTGAGACACAATTGTCAATTGGACAACAAAGAATGTTGTGAGTTTTTATTAAATTCAATATTAAGATAGTTGTTGCTTTTTTCTTTTTTGTTGCCCACGAGGTGTTCTAGGCGGGATCCAACTATAGAGAAGCACCTTTAAGCCATCCACGTCTAAACTAATCCCCGCTCGAGCCGGGTAAATTCCTTGCAAGAAGCGAAGCTCTGGCTCCAAATTTTAAACAGCTGCATACATGAGGGGGGTTCGAACCCGCGAACTCACGTAAGCCAGGAGAACCCCATCACCAACTCACCTGCGCCTTGGGGTTAAGATAGTTGTTGCTGATCATACAGAAACAAGGACGGAGCCAGCCTCAACTCTAAGGAGGGCTGAGAAAGGAGGGCTGTGTGTGCAGAGTTGAAAAGAAGAGAAAATATGAATTTTTTTTAAGGGGGGCCACTTATATTTGTAATTTTAAAAATTTTAATTATATAAATAATTTTTAAAAAAAAATTGAAAGGGGGCCATGGCCCCCCTCCCCATGAACATAGCTCCGTCCCTGTACAGAAAATTAGTTTCTTTCCCACATACTATTATGTGATTTCCCACATACAAGAGGGGTTTCAAACCAGCGAACTCACTTAAATCAGGAGAGCCCAATCACCAACTCACCTGCTCCTTGGGATTAAGATAGTTGTTGCTGATCATACAGAAAATTAGTTTCTTTCCCACGTACTATTATGTGATTTCACTGATAAGATAGGCATAAATTCCAACTAAACCCTGACTTATAAGTAATTATGGTGTGAATTTAATATTGAATTTAAATTTCACTCATACACGACAAATTAATAATTTTTATTACATAATAAACTTTCACGGTACGGAATTAGATTAATAGGTTAAAATAATAATTATGTTAAATTAGTCATATAATAATTTTGAATTTTTCTACGATGATGGTAATTACATTCACACTATGTTAAAAAATTAGTATGATTAAACAATTGAATATCATATTTATTGAAAACTATGATTATATTGTAATTGATAATTTCTAAATAATAAGTGTAGTTAGATCTTATTTTTAAAATTATAATTAAAATTTTATCGAAAACTTTTTTTGTTTATTTATACCGATACTATTTTTAATCTATTTTTTAAATAAACTAATTAAGTTAATGCAGTTATATTGAATTAATTTAACACATTCTATTTGGTGAATTAAATTCATATTCAATTGATAATATTGTTAAGTTCAATATGTTTTATTTTATTAAATATATATTTATTGAATTTTAAACATAGTCTATAAGTTAGTAAATTGTAATAAATCAATTGATTAATATTTTTATACAATCCTAATACTATTAATTTATTTATATATATTTTACAATTGCCTGAAAGTTACTAGTCCCGTAATGGATAATGAGAAAGGTATTCAATTCAGTTTGAGACCGAGAACTCGCAAAAGGCAAACGAAGGTTGTGAGATGTTGAGTTTTCATCGAATGGATTTGGTCCTTGGTTTGTTGCTTAATAGTCAATTCATATTCACAACTAACTTTGATTCTTTCTCTTCTTCTTTTTTTCTTTTGTTTGTTTAATCTAATGATTAAAAGACTCAACCGGTTCAACCGTAAAAATCTTGACCTGACTAACTCTCTATTTTAGTTTTTAATTTTTTAGTTTGATTTACATTAATAATTTTTATTATTAAAACTCGACCAATTTATAAATTAATCGTTCAGTTTCGTAAATTAATCATTTTTTATAAATGAAAATAAATCAATTAATTTTAATAGTCTTCTTTTTTAATCTTTAAAATTTTCAATGAATGAAGACAATCCTTTAATTATATTTTAAAATTTTTAGTTTTATTCAATATTTAACTAATTTTATGATGATTCGATATCGGTTAAATCTTTTAAACCTTAAATTTCTTGACTTACTAGTTTGATTTCCAGTTCGATTTTTAAAACATTACTTTAATTATGCTATAAACCCTTCACAATAAATGTTGTGTAATTTCTTATGATATATTTTCGACTTTTTTTGTGTTAAACTACATATATATTTTCGTAAATATATCATTGTAGAAAAAATAGACAATGACAATGTTTTTAAAAGTTTATAAGCTACAAGATTATCATAATTAAAATAATGTTCTTCTGCAGTAATTTTGTTGGTTGTCATCTTAACTGCAAATGTTATTTCTTTTTAAGGCTATTCAAATTTTATAATAGCAATGATGAAGTTTTCAAAAAGTCAGAGTCAACGTATCCAGTACACAAGGTTAACAACGCAGGCTTATATCTTGAGCAGAGTGATAAGGGTGAACGGAGCGATAAGGTTGAGGACTCTCAAGAACATACGCTACAACTTAAAGGGTGTGTCATTGCCAATGAAACAAGGTCATCCAATTCTAGTGATAGACGATCCTACAAAGACGCTTTACTATTAAAGCCCAAGAAACAGCTAGCCTAGGTTATTTACTAGGTTGTTAGGTTATATAATGTTTTTTTTCATATATATATGTACTCTTCAGTTGTGTGTTAAGTGTGGAAAACATATATCAATAAAACAACAATTCTTCAGTAGCTATACTTTTCAATTTCTATCGATTTCTTCTTGGTATCAAAGCCAAAAACGTGTTGAAAGAACACGTTAAGCCAAATATGAATTCATCTTCATTGTTCTCAGCCAATAGTTCTATTCCCATCAACTTGACGAACTTTGTCACGGTGAAGCTCTCTCACGAGACGTATATTGTCTGGCATAAGCAGGTTAAAGGCTTAGCTCTTTGTTATAGAGTGCGAGGACTGCTCATTGGAGAAATCAAATACAAAACCACAAAACTAGATGCTACCATCGAAGCCACCAAAATAGCAAAATCATCCAAAACCAAGGAACACGTGCAAGCAGAAACTGACGAGTATATCACTTAGAAGCAGATTGATCTGATGTTGCAAGATTTACTTATTGCTACTCTCTCTCCAGAAGTTTTGGGACTAGCAATCGGGCAAGAAACATCAAAGGATATCTAGAAAACTCTTGAACAAGAGTTTGCTAGTACAACTCAAGAAAGAGAGTTTTCTTTACTACAACAACTGACTTATCTTCACAAAGAATTGGATACTCTTATGATGGATCACTTGTGGTCATTCAAATCAATATGCGATCAACTAGCCACAATCGGTAAACTAGTACCAGACACAACAAAGGTATATCAGCTCCTCATGAGCCTTGGTCCTAATTACAAGGACTTTGCTACAACTATGCTTAAACCGCCCTTGCCTACATACTCTGAATGTGTGTCTCATATAAACTCCTATGAAGCACGAAACATAAGGACGTCAATTTTGGCCCTACCCGTCCCAATTTTGGGTGGGATTGGCCAGGTCATGGGTGGATCAAGGTTAGACAGAGCACTAGCTGACCCGTGGCCCAATCATAACTTTAAAAATGATGTCATTTTTGACGTTTTTAAAATATGTATATATAAGATGGGTCGGGTGCCTTGCCAAGAATGACCTGACCCATTGACATCCCTAACGAAACTTATATCTCAAGAACACTGGCACTACATTATTTACTCTTGTTGCATAAAGGGAATCACCACAAGGAAGAAACAATAATCGTGATACAAATCGTTTTTCTTCACAAGGTAAAGGTTTCTATCCAACTTCAACTCATGCTACTAATCCTTCATCGAATCAAGCACTTGCAAGGATCTGTCAATTATTTCAGCAATAGACTGGAAACACAAAGGTTCTACACAATCCTCATCTGGAAGCAGGCGTAAGGAGAGTCGTCCACCACCACCAGGCATACGACGAATGACACCAACAGAACGTGAGCTATACAAAGATGAAGTTTGTCAATGGTGCAATCGACAAGATATGTTAGGGATTGCTACGATCTCCCAACAACTCCAATGATTGACCTCAAGCTCTAGTAGCTCTCACGTTGGATAACTCACTCTCAGATGTTGAATGGACAATTGATACTAGAGCGTCAAATTACATGGCTCATGATTTAGGTATATTTACATCGCTTAAAAATTATATAGGTCATGACTTTGTTATTATTGGTAATGGAACAAAACTTAGAATTGATGATATTAGAGAAGTGCCCATTACTGATGGTAAGAAGACACTCTCATTAAAGGAAGGATTACATGTCCAGAACTTACACAAAATTTGTTATCTATAAGTTAGCTCACATCACAAAATAAAGTGGACTATGAATTTATTGATAAGTTATTTTGTGTGATGGAACGAAGGACAGGGAAGATTATGCTCGTAGGAAAATGTAAAGGAGACCTATATGTGGTGCCTAAAGTTCAATTTGGGTTTGTTGCACAAAAATCGGCTCACACCAAAGAGGTTTGGCATCACCGTCTGGGTCACCCACAGGACTCATCGCTACATTGACTAGTGTCGGATGGCTTGATATCTTTAATCTCTAGTAATAAGGATAAACATCTTTGTCAAAGTTGTTGCATTGGTAAACTTAGCAAATTGTCCTTTCATTTATCTGAAACAAATGGTAGTAAACCGTTTGCAAAAGTACATTGTGATTTATACGGACCTGTCCCAATTTTATCTTGTTGTAAATTTTGATACTATGTGTTGTTTGTTCATGATTATTTTCGATACATATGGTTAGCCCCAATGAAATCTAAGGCTGAATTTTTTATATATTTCTCTCCTTTAAGCAATTGTGTTTCGTCAATTCAACAAGAAGATTAAGGTGTTTCACTCTGATAATAGAGGGAGTTTGTTAATCACAAGCTTGGAAACTATTTTCGCAGTAACGATATTATTCACCAATTGTTTTGTCCCTACACACCAAAGCAAACTAGGAGAGTGGAACGACGACATCTAACTATAAAAGAGTTAGGAATAACCATGTTATTCCACAGTGGTTTGCCAAACTGCTTATGGATAGAGGCTTTCTCCACTACTACTTACTTAATAAATCGATTACCGTCATCTGCACTTAATTTTTCTATTCCTTATTTTAAACTATATGGTGAGAATGCTAACTATAAAATTTTCGAATTTTTGGTTGTAGATGCTTTCCCTACACTTGGGACACATGGAAGACAAAATATGATTCCAAGTCTACTCCTTGTATTTTTATAAGGTAAAGTGACCAACATAAAGGGGTTTAAATGCTATCATCCAACTACAAGAAAGATACTTGTGTCTCGCCATGTGGTTTTTTATAAGCAATTTCTACCATATAAACATGTATACCAGTTTAAGCAATACCACAAGGAGCAACAAAAATTTCTTGAAGAATTGAATTTTGATGACGACGACAAATGTGAAACTTTTGTACCGTCCACTTCAGTGTCAACAGTTGACCTTCCAGTTCCCTCTCTTCCTGTTGCTAAGCTGATTTCACTGAGGGATGTAGCAGCTCAACCTTCTCGTGACATTCCTAACACCTTCAATGGTTCAGATGCATATGGGACAGATGTAAACGTCGAGTTCGACTCTGAATTACATGTCTCACTAGGATTGTGACAATAATCATGAACTCTTGGTGTTAAATTCAACCTCTATCGACTCCAACGTCACATCTGATCTCATCCCTCAGCATTTAGGTTTGTATCATACCCTAACTCAAACTAGTTTAAGTTCCTCTATTGCAGGATCTATTGATGACAATGTTGAATAGCCTAATCGACATCCAATGTGCGCACACTCTCAGTCTGGCATTGTCAATCCAAATCTTAAGTATACACTCACTATGACATATGGTACTATTCTAATAGAATCCAAAAAAATCAAAGGAGCTCTTGCTCATGTTGGCTGGAGACAAGCAATGCAAGAGGAACTTACAACTCTTCATGACAATCAAACGTGGGATTTAGTTCCCCGAACTCCTGACATGCATGTGATCAGGTCTAAATAGGTTTACAAGGCAAAACTTCGTGCTGATGGCACTCTAGATCGCTTAAAGGCCAGGTTAGTAGCTAAAGGATTTCATCAGATCGATGGAATCGACTTTAATGTGACACCATCATCAAACCAAGTACAATTAGATTAATTCTTAGTATTGCATTGGTTCGGGGCTATATAGTTCGACAAATAGATGTCAAGAATGCATTCTTACATGGTGACCTTACAGAAGATATCTTTATAAAACAACCTTTTGGGTTTGTTGATTTACATCTTCCTAATCATGTCTGCAAACTCAAACGAGCTCTATATGGCTTGAAATAAGTTCCAAGAGCCTAGTTTAATCGTTTTACTGCTTTTCTTTTAAAACTTAGGTTCCTTTGTAGCATAGCAGACTCCTTATTATTCAAGTTGCATTATTCTTATGGCACAATACTTCTTACTCTCTATGTTGATGACATGCTTATTACAGGATCAAATACTCAGCTTATTGATGGATTTGTATCTCTTTTACATACAAAATTTTCAATGAAGGACCTCGAAACTATTCATCATTTTCTTGGCATTGAAATTCAACATAATGATCGTGGTCTCTTACTCTTGCAATCTCACTTTGCCTACTATATTCTGGAAAAGGTGCAGATGTTAGATTGTAAGCCCGCCAAGACGCCTCTAATGTCCAAAACTTGCCACCTCCTCAAAGTACACCATTGTCGTATCCAACACTGTATAGAGCTATGATTGGATCCCTTCAATACTTGACGTTCACCAAGCCAAACATCTTTTTCAGCGTTAATTTTGCTACTCAATTTTCTCAAACACCAACATATTATAGTTTAACTCTAGTTAAGCGCATCCTTCAATATATTAAAGGGACATTAAACCTTGGCATGCAATTTATAGCAGATACTACACTTGATTTGTGTATTTTTTCCAATGCAGATCGGGGGGTTGTTCACTAAGTCGACAGTCTACAACCTGGTACTGCACATTCCTTGGTTGAAATATCATCTTTTTGTGTGCTAAGAAACAAACCATCATTGCTCGCTCTAGTACAGAAGCTGAATTTAAGGTCATGGCCCATACTGCTGCTGAACTCATTGGGCTTACCTATTTGCTTCGAAATTGTGTTGTTACTTTACTAGCGCTGCCTCTTCTTCTCTTCGATAACCTCAGTGCATTACACATGACAATAAATCCAGTCTTCTACGCCTGCACGAAGCACATGGAAATCAACTACCACTATGTACGGGAACGTGTTGCACTTGGGTTGCTAATCACTCGACATGTTCCTGCATCGTATCAGCTTGCTAACATTTTTATCAAGTCTCAATCTCAAGCTTCTCTACTCTCTTTGCGCACCAAACTTTGCCTGGAACCTCGGCATAGTTTGAGGGAGGCTAATAATGCAAGCTTATATCTTGAACGGAATGATATGGGTGAATGGAGCGATAAGGTTGAGGACTCTGAAGAACATACGATAAAACTTGAAGGGTGTGTCATTGCTAGTGAAACAAGGTCAACCCCGTCCAGTTCTAGTGGTAGACAATCCTACAAAGACGCTTTATTATTAAAGCCCAAGAAACAACTAGCCTAGGTTATTTACTAGGTTGTTCGGCTATTTCATGGGTTTTCTTTCATATATATATATATGTACTCTTCGGCCATGTGTTAAGTGTGGAAAACATATATCAATAAAACAACAATTCTTCAGCAGTTATACTCTTCAATTTCTATCAATTTCTTCTAAGACTCTTCGTTTTGTGAGGGTCTGAGGAGGGTTATCGATATAAACAGCTTTTCCTTTGCATTTTTTTTCAAAAAGGTTATTTCTTTTATTCAAACTTATGACCGGAAGGAGCAACTTTTACTAATTGTTCCAAATCTCTCCAATGTTGAAATTTTTGTTTAACATAATTAATGAAATTAAGTGTTTTTATGGTAGTTTAGTCCTTCCCTACCAAAGCAAGTTTCATAGTGTTTTTATGGTAGTTTAGTCCTTCTCTACCAAAGCAACTCTCATATTTTGAGTTGCTTCGCCGGCTATGTAACTTTAAAACAGATACTTCATATTTAAAGTATCCTAAATTTCCAGTAGGTTTTATTACTTCAAATTTTGAGGTGCAATTCCCGAGTCACTCCCCATTCTCAACAAACGAAAAGAGAATATAAACACACGAAAAATATATTTCTTGCCGAGAATAAGTCCATTTCTGGAGATGAAATTATTTGTTCTCACCTGTGCCATTGCACAGCATCCACACATTTAACAATAAATAAATAAGACAAGAGCTAAATATGTGGATGATTATAAAACAGACGATTTCGTGCCGCATTTCTTCTTCTTTTTTTTTTTACACGGAAAAGAAAACAAAAAGAGACTAGCTCCGATAATTTAATCCCCTGCGAATGGATCGAGGTGACAGTAGTCCTTACTTGTCCCGGTGGAGATCATCCAACAGGCTCCAGG
>JAOTBA010000204.1:13944592-13955028 GCA_025629845.1 Erythroxylum squamatum
AATATAGTGAGTTTGATTTTGAGTAAGTGAATTCGTAAACGTTGTTTTTTGGTTTTGAGTAAGTGAATTCGTAAACAATAGATGACAGAGAGCAATGTTCAATTCGTGCCGCATTTCTGGCCCTCAACCAACCAATAAAAGTACAGAAAGAGCTAGCTGTTCTGGTCCTGGTAGCAGGAACAATATATAGTAGGTACAACGTAGGCTTTAGCTATAGGCTTCCATTTTCAATGTATTTCCCGAAGTTGATTTGTCAGGTAAGAGTTACATCAAAATTATTATGAAAATCTTCTGAGACAAATACTCCCATTCCGTATGTATAGAAGTATACTATTTGAAAGCTCCAACTAATATAAACCACAAAGAGATAAAGCAAAAAGGCTCCTCAAAACATAAAAATACATGAGAAAGAAATGGATCAAATTCCTTATTTGTGGACAAGAGAATGTTGTGCGGGGGCTCCACCAAACGCCGCCCTCAACTTGTGTTTTGCATGCGTTTTGACTCATTGGACAATCATATGGAACCAAATTGTGGTTTTCACTATCAAATTAATGCACTGTGATTTCAGCAGTCGGTCGTCGTCCACCGACCGGGACTCTAGCAATTACTTGTAAATTCTGCGTTAGCTGTAGGGATAATTTGGTTTCAAGTGGTGCGGATTTCAAAGTGGATAAGTGGAGCATTCCAAGTCAAGTTCGAATGTGTGCTTATAGTAGTACTAAAAAAATTACACGGGATTCAACTAAAGATGTTCTTGCAGGCCTAAAGTATCTCTATTCTATCATTTTCATCACCGTCACTCAAATCTTCACACTAAATCAATTACATGGACTCGACTAAGGTAGTAAGTGCAGGTCTAATGTGTCTGTAGTTTGATCTCAACTAAAGTAGTCTTTACAGGTCTAATGTGTCTCTATTCTTTACTAATTATCTCAACTAAGGTAGTAGTTGCAGGTCTAATGTGTCTGTATTTTTTACTGATTAGTAATTACCATCCCCTCACCGTGACTCAAGCCTTCAAACTCTTGAAATAGAGGACTCGTAAAACGGCTTATTTCACCACTTAGACCACTCACTATCCGGAAGAGTTCAAATTAACAGTTACACTTTCTCACAGCATAACAGTTACATTTTCCTATAATGTAACAGTTATACTTCTATTCATAGTAAGGGCAAATGTGTGGGGAAGTATCATTGATTCTAAATTTCTGAACATGTTATGGAATTGGATGGCTTGTGTTTCTTCTCAATATCTTGAACAGCATCGATAAGAATAAACATGTAATCCAGAGTTTCGGTCATGACATCTGTTAGAGAGGTCCATGTCCATCTTGACTTCAATTCCCTAGAGAAAAATGGTATTTTACATTATAGAACCAAGAATGTAACAACAAAAGAGGGTTAGCGCTTTCTTACAAGATATGCACACAATTGGCCGAACTTGTTAACCCTCTGCTTGGGCGAGATTTACCAAGGCTTATGTAGCTCGATGCGGGCAAGATTTGATTTTGAGTAAGCCACTTGTAAGTCAATTCATTGCCTATGGATGAATAAGGTATTCTGAATCTAAACAATTCAAGCTCCAGGCCTTATAGAACCTCGGAAAGCTTGAAATGGTATTATGCAGGTTGTTACTCCGAGCAGAAGATGAGACCTTTCCTTGCTAACATTCAGGCAACTGTCAATTTGTGAATCTGTAATTTTCATTCTTCTGTACTTGGCCAGGTAATGCAGGTAGTTTTGCCCCTTCTGCAGCTTTTGTTTGCTCTTTTGCTGCAGGTAGGTTTTGAGATTTCAAGCAGAACTAAAATTTCAAAATGGATAAATAAGTAAAACCCGGCTTAGTAAAAGGAAGAAAGTTGATGTAAACAGGGTTTGTAAGCCATTCAACACATGATTTCAAATAGCAGCCATGTTACACAAGGTCAAATGGAATTTTAACTTCTGATGCATGTACAAGGTGTTTAAATAAAAACTTAAACAGAGAGCATCATACCTTCATAAAGGATTAAGTTAAGTGACTGGGAGAAACTTCACCAGTTTCCCAACTTAATGTCTTGAGCATTCCGTTTATCTCTTCAACCATTGAATGTGAAAGATCACCCATTGTAAACTTCTCAAAAGCTCCTCTCACTTCAATCAGACTATGGGCAGGCTCCTTCTTCAATCCACTACCCTTTAGCATCTTCCTCGCCTCTGCAACATAATCCCACATTTCATCTGAAGCATAAAGGTTTGACAACAAAACATAGGGTGAAGTGGTTGAAGGCTGAAGCTTCAGAAGCTGTTTAGCCAAATATTCCCCCAATACAACATCCCCATGCAGCCTACTAGCAGAAAGCAAACTTCCTAGAACAACAGGATCATGCCCAAAAGGTAAATTCTTCATGTAGTCCACAGCCTTGTGTAATCTCCCGGCTCGTCCCAATAAATCAATAAGACAAGAAAAATGCTCCATGTTAGGAGAAACGCCATAGGTCTCCTCCATCGAATCAAAATAAAACTGACCTTCATCTACTAGCCCTGCATGATTGCAAGCCGTTAAGAGGCCAATGAATGTAATAGAATCTGGCTTTACCCCCAATTTCTTCATCTTTTTAAAAAGGTCAATGGCCCTCCTTCCAAGCCCATGGTTTCCAAATCCAGCTATCATGGTATTCCAAGAGACAAGGTTGCTATTGAGCATATTGCTGAACACAGTTTGTGCATTTTTTATGCAACCACACTTAGCATACATGTTAATTAGAGCGTTACTAACACCAACATCTTGAATCACCCTAGTTCGAATTAAAAAACAATGAATTTGTTTTCCATGGCGTATTGATGCTAACGCAGCAGATGCAGCAAGTGCGCTAGTGAAAGTAAAATCATCTGGCTTCACCCCATGTCCGTTTGTCATCTCTTTGAAATTAATCAAAGCTTTTTCAGGATGATTACAATGAGAACAAGTGGCAATAAAGGTGTTCCAAGAAATCAGGTCCAGCTCTTCAATCCGTCTAAAAATCTTCTCAGCCTCTTCTATCAGCTGAAACTTTGAATACATCGTTATTATGACATTACCAACAAAATCAGACACGTCAAGCCTAAATTTGATTGCTTGGCAATGCAACGCTGCTCCTTTCTTTATATCATTCAATTCGGTGCAAATTCCAAACACTCCTGCAAAAGTAAACTTGTCAGGTAACAAACCCTGTATTTGCATGAGTTTAAACGCCCCGAATCCTTTTTCCGGCTGTTGGCTCTCCGCAAACCCAGAAATCAAAGCATTATAAGAGACAGTATTTGCCTCGGCCGACTCATTATGCACCAAAACGGCATCATCCCATCGACCACATTTCATGTACATAGTGATGAGAGCGTTGGAAACAAAACACACATAACCATAGCCAACCTTCAAAGACAGAGCATGAACTTGTTGCCCTTGAGGCAATGCAGGAATACTAGCACAGGCACTAATAACACTGCCAAAAACAAACTCATTGGGCTGAATCCGCATTTGGGAAAAAAGGTTCAGCGCCAATAGAGACTGCCCAGCTTGATCATAACCAGAAATCATAGCAGACCAAGAGACAAGATTTCTAAAAGACATTTCGTCGAACAAATTACGAGCGTAGAATGTATCGCCACACTTAGAGTACATGTTAACCACATGATTGGACACAATAACATCAGATAGCATGCCCGTCTTTAATGCAACAGCATGAAGTGAAAGGCCTTCCCTCAATGCCTTGAGTTTTGAGCACTGGTGCAGCAGGTATCCAACAGCTTCTCCTCCCACCATCTCATTCAACCACCTACAAAGCCTTAAGAAAAAGTAGGCCCAGAATTTAGTTCCAGACTTCACATTGGAACATGGGCTAGGTTCCCTTGAGTCAGATACATTTTGAGTCCAGCACATGTCATTCTTGTAGGTGAAACCGAGTGGAGTCCATAAGAGGATGGCATTACCATACCATGTAAAGTAAAGTTGATGCAGCAAGCAAGTTGTAGAGCTCAGCTAGTGAGCTGTGAATTGTGATGGTAATGTGGATGGATAGATAAAGGCAAAAATTACGATTGACATGAATCTAATTGTGAGTAATTCAAACATAATTACAATAATATTAAAATTACAATTGCTATAATGAATACTTTGATTTATTAAGTATTATCATGGCACCTAAATTTTTAGTTTGGAAACATTTTCTCAACTCTCGACACCAACGGAGTCAGTCACATGCGGTGTACGAACAAAATGACAACTTGGGTGGGGAACGGGGACAGGGACAGGCCTCGCAGTCACATGTGCGCTTGTGATCAAACAGCTCTCGTTGAAATAAATATCGGAATGGTTACTTTTTTTAGGTATAAAACAATTAAAATTTTGTTATTTATTAGGATATCCAATAATGTCACTGTTAAGTTGTAGTGTCGTATGGTTGAAGGAAGAAGGAATTATGATAGAGCTACTGTCTTTTTCCTTGTATTACTTTTGTTTTTTAAAATCAAAGAGTCGTGGGTAGAACTTTCTTTTTTTTCGTAACACATCTTTTGTCTTTTTGACCAAACAACTCTTTAACTTAATTGATTTTGTTTAATTTTTAAATTTTATCTCTAGCAAATTGCACTAAATCTTACTCTAACTAAACACGTAATTTGGTGAATTTGAAAAAAAAATACAAAAAGATTTAAACCTATCATTTTTTTCTAAATTACATTTTTTTTTGAAGTAAAATTACATGTTTCAATAAGTAAGATAAATAAGAGTAAAAGTTCATTTTCTAAAGAAAAAGATAAGTGTAAATTAATTAACAAGAAGCCATAAATTATAACCTCTCTCTTAGTTACGACGCTCTGACCTCTCTCTTATTTTTGATTCCCCGCTTCTTTTGCTTTTTACCTTTATACCCTTTGTTGATACCCTTTTCAAACTTGATCTGATCTTTCATCCGTTAGTGCGATTCGTCTTTTCCAGAGGGAAGAACTGGAAGCCAGGCGATAACTCACCGCCATGGGTGAACCATCTTCGTCGTTAACTTTCTTTCCTCCTTTAACCCGAGAGCAGTTCACCGAAAATCAGGCATCGAAAAGGCCGAAGGTTACCAGAGATGTTCATGCGAAGAAGGTAGTAGGAGGTGGTGCCTGGAGAGACAAGATTAGAGTTCAGCACAATAAAGGTAAGCTCAAATACTACCAGAATGTGTTACAAGATGGAATTGTTTCCCTCTCTAGAGTTGTTACAAGCTGGTGCACGAGCTTGGTCCAATGCTATGGTAGGATTTTTCTGGTCCAAAAGAATGGCTTTCCCAACTGTTAATGCGTGGGCAAAGGCCAGATGGAGTAAGAAAGGATTTGAAAAAGCTATGCTAATAGAGGATGGGTCGATATTGTTTAAGTTCTCTCCGAACTCAAATATCGATGAGATAATAGAGCAAGGACCGTGGCACATAGGTGACCAACCTTGTTCTTATGACAATGGAAACCGGGGTTGGGTTTGGATAGGGGCTCAATATAAGTGATGCCACTATGGGTCCAGTTTCACAGTCTTCCGATGGAGTATTGGACGATGGAGGGGCTGTGCCATTTGGCTAGTGTTTTAAGCAAACCTATCTTCATGGATTCTCAGACGGCAGCTATGGATAGAATAGGTTATGCTAAGATTTGTATTGGACTGCCGAATGATGTAGTTTTGCCTGAAACCTTATCAATCATGCGACTTGGAGAGGCAGGGGAGATCGTTAGAGATGTCATCACCGTAACTTATCCTTGGAAGTCGAGTGTGGTAGGAACAAAGTGGGTAGCTACTGGTCAAATATTCCAGTCTAGTTGGCGTGAGGATTTAGTGAATATAGCGATAAGTACTGAGGAGCAAGGAAGGCCGATAGAACAGGGGATGAATAGGGAGGAGAAGGGGAATGAGGTTAACGTGGTTGAGACATTGAGTGAAGGTAGAAATGGTCAGATCCAGGGGTGTAAAGTTACTGCAGGGAATGTTATGGAGAATGGGATGTCTCTAGCAAGGTTCACACACACTGATAAAGAGTTGAATGATAATTAGGTAGGGGCAGTTCAAAGTCGAAAAGGGAAGGCAATTAATATTGAGAATGATGATACTGGGGATTCCTTATGTCCCCACATTCCTAGAAATTGTGAGAAGGTAATAGTAGATGAGGTGCCAGTAAATAGTGGAAAAGTCGAAGGATTGATGGAAGAACCGAAGAAGATGGATAGGGAGGCTAATGAAGACACAGAACCTAGTGCTAGCAATAGGCAAGAAGCAGGTTCAGACAATGAAGTGGGGGAGACAATTCAGGTTTTGGTGGGGCTTGCTAAAAGAACTATGGGAAGGAAGAAAGGTAAGAAAAAAACACAAAAGGGTGATGTCCCCAGAGTATCTTTTTTAAGATGTCGTTATTAGTTTGGAACACGAGGGGGCTGAATGACCCCCTTTAAAAGTTGATGGTTAAGAAATTAGTTGAGGATAAAAAACTTGTTTTGGTAGGACTTCTCGAAACAAAAATAAAGGCCAATGCTGATCAAAAGGGATTAGCTGTTTTGGGGATTAAATGGAGTTTCATTTCAAACCATGTTCATCATTATAATGGTAAGATAATATGTTGGTATAATTCGGATAAAGTAGAGGTTCGAGTGCTCAAGATGGGAGATCAATTCATGCATTTGCAGTATGAGTTAATTGGGAAGTTTCAGTTTGTGGTTACATTAATATATGCTTCAAATTTTGCTTTCCAACGAGCTAACTTGTGGAAGTAGCTACTAGAGATACATGCTGGAATGCAAGGAGCGTGGATAGTGGTAGGAGATTTTAATTGCTGCCATAATTATGCTGAAGTTGAGGGAGGTGTGCGATTTCATGGAGGAGCAGGAGTTGAACTCAATCAACTATTTTATAGCACTGATCTAGTGGATCTCAGAGGTAGTGGAAGATGGTTCACCTGGGAAAATAAACAAAAAGGGAATATGTTTATTAGGAAGAAGCTTGATCGAGCATTGGTAAATCAACAATGGCTCAGCTCTTTCCCGCTTGCTTCAGCTGTGTTTGGAGAAGCAGAATTTTTTGATCATGCATCCATTCTAATTCAACAGTCGAGTGAAGGAAATAGGAATGGGGCATCATTCAGATTTTTTAATGGATTACTTCAGGTAGAGGGTTTTATGGAGGTGATTTCGCAGATTTAGAGGACTGATGTACAAGGTTATAAAGCTTTTCAGTTGATGCAGAAATTGAAGATGGCCAAACGAGTGATCAAAGAGTTTAGCAAGCATAGAACTCGAAATATCCAGGATATGGGTACCAATTTGGTTGAGATACAAAAGCAATGTTATAGGGACCCCTTTAATGATAGTTTAAGAGTGCTTGAGACTAATCGAATGAATAAATACCAGGAGGCTTTGAAATTGAATGATTCAATCCTTAAACAAAAAGCGAGACAAACTTGGCTTAAGGAAGGTGACATCAATACCAAGTTTTTTCAGGCGGATATCCTAGTTAGAAGAAATACAAACACAATTACTGAATTGACAGATGAGGAGGGTAATGTACTGCGCAATCAACAGGCAGTTACTGAACACATTACGGAGTTTTTTGTCAAACTTATGGGAAATTCTGAAGATACAAGGAATGGTTTTAGGGTTAAGGATGTGTTGGAGTTCTCTCCAAGTCAAGATAGACTGGAAATGTTAAATGCTCCTTTTTCAGCTTACTGAAGGAGGCCTTATTTCGGTTAAATGGTTCAAAAACTCCCAGTCCTAATAGATACTTGAATGGTCTTTTTCAACAGACTTGGAATATCACAGGTCAGCTTTTAACGGAAGTGGCGCTAGAGTTTTTTTCGTTTGGTAAACTTCTGAAAGAGATCAATTATACTTACTTATGTTTGATTCCTAAGAAGGAGCGACCAAAAAGGATTGCGGACTATCGTCCAATTTCGTGTTGCACAACGCTGTATAAAATAATAGCTCCTTTTTAGTGGAACGTCTGAAGGGTGTATTGTCTGAAGTGGTAAGCAAAGTCCAAGGGGCTTTTCTTCCTTCAAGAAGTATTGGGGATAACATATTGTTGATGCAAGAATTGTTGGGAGATTATCATACAGGAAAAAAGGTTAACAGTTGTGCCTTAAAGATTGATCTTTATAAAGCTTATGATACGATTGGATGTGGATATATGAAGGATTGCTTGGAAGGGATTGGTATGCCTACACGGTTTTGTCACTGGATACTTCAATGTATTCAAACTACTTCTATAAGTGTGTTAATCAATGGGATTCCCACGAAACCATTTATGATCACTAGAGGGATTAGGCAAGGGAACCCTCTTTCCCCTTACCTATTCACTCTGGCGATGGAAGGACTATCAAGATTATTGACTAAAATGGTGGAGTGTAATGAGTTATATCAGTATCGTTATAATTGTAGGGAATTGAAATTGTCACATTTATTGTATTCCAATGATGTGATATTATTATGTAAGGCTGAACCACATGTGCTAGAGATGATGATGAATTTGATAAACATTTTTTCTAGGTGGTCAGGGATGAAAATGAATGTACAGTAGAGTGGAATTTTTGTGTCTTCAGATGTTCGTAATCAGGAATGGATTTGTAGGTTGGTGGGGTTGCCTCTTCAAGAAACACCGTTCAGGTATCTGGGAGTACCAATCACTTCGGGTAAGCCTAGATTTTCTGATTTCTTGCCAATGTTGGAAAAATTGAAAGGTCGAATCAATGCATGGCAAAATTGTTTCCTATCATTTGCTGCTAGAGTTACTCTAATTGTTTCAGTGTTGAATAGCATGCATGTACACTGGACTGCTCATGTGGTAATTCCAAAGAGAGTTATAAAGGAAATGGAGAGGATATTGAAATCTTTCTTATGGACTGATACGCATGACAATTGTAAGGGAGCTAAAGTCAAATGGAGTGATATTGTAGTGCCAAAAAAACAAAGGAGTTTGGGCATTATTTCGATCACACAAATGCAAAGGGTCTTGTTTATGAAGAGAATATGGAGGTTATTTGTGGATAAATAAGCGATGTGGGTCAAGTGGGTGCAAATTTATCGTCTTAATGGGCAAAGTTTTTGGCAAATTCAGTCTAGGTATGAATATTCTTGAATTTTTAAAAGTTTGTTGTAGCTACGAGACTTGATTTATCCTACTATTAAAAGTAGAGCTGGGAATGGAGAGGATACAAGTTTCTGGTTTGATAATTTGAATGAATTCAGCCCACTCTGGTTGAGGAATGATTTAACCGTATTTAGAAACCAAATCTCTAAGGAACCATCGGTGGCATGGGTAGTTCGGGAGAGGGCACAGTTGAATAGTTGCAGGTTTGTCCAAATACTTGACCAGTATATGAATGGTGTGCTACTTCGAAATGAGACGGACAAGCAGATTTAGGCAGCAAATCCAGCTGGTGAATTCGTGACCAAATCAGCACACGATTTAGGGAGAGAGCTACAGGAAGAGGTACCATGGGCTGATTTGGTATGGAAACAGGCATTAAGTCCCAAATCTGCTTTTTTCTTATAGTTGGCTATTAAAAATATATTGGGAACTAAGGATCGATGGTTTGGTAGCTATGATCCCATTTGTGTGTTGTGTAAACATGTTAATGAGAGTATAAATCACTTGTTTTATGTGAATATACCAAAGTGGTGTGGAGCAGGATTTTGCATATGATTGGGATTCAAGATTTCTCCTATGAATGAAATGAGGTGTTGAATGATGTTATAAGGTATTCAAGACCTGGGAGGCAAGATGGTCTCATCATCAGGACCTCGTTTCAGATGGTGCTATATCACATATAGAGGGAGAGGAATAGACGTTTATTTAAGCAAGTGGAACAACACAACTACAAGCCGCTACTAGTATAGTTAACCTGATTAGAGAGTTAATTATAGTGAATAGGAAGCAAGACATCATTAGATAGGAGCTTAGAAGGATCTAGTTTATTTAGATGATTTATGTGGTTTGGGTGGAATGATTGTAGTAGAATAGTTGTGGTTGTAGTATTTTTGTAATTATCTTTATAATAGAATTGTATATTCTAATTTTCAGCTTTGGTAATATATTTCTTTTAATTTAAAAAAAAAAGATAAGTGTAAATTAACCACGATTCACATTAGCTTTAAAGAAAAGCATGGCTTAACAAGAACAACGAAAGTTTTCCCAGTAAGCATAATATCGGCAAACACTATACATAATACTGTAATCCAAATCTAATATACACCTTCCATTTATTATTCAAGATGTACACAGGAATCGAGAAAACGAATTATACAGATAAGTCTGAGATGGGCTGATGGAGTTATAAAATATGTATAACTGCGTACGTGAAAAAACAAATTAGTACTCCCTCTTATTCAAAATAAGTGTCGTTTTAGAGGAATGCACACTTATTAAGAAAGTTAATGAAATGTCTGATATACCCTTATTA
>JAOTBA010000204.1:13955128-13979147 GCA_025629845.1 Erythroxylum squamatum
ATTAATTTCAATGTGAGCACTCATATTTTGATGTTGTTTTATGCTTTATATTCCATTTTAAATATGATATGAAAAAATGGTATTATATTATCTTTCATTCCCATTAATGCAACAAACCAAACAACATTATTGGTATTAATACACAAACCCAAGTTACAAACTAAACATCATTTTTTTATTTTTTATACCCATTCCATTCCATTCTACTATTATACCCATATCTATACCCAACCCCGTGCTCAAACCAAACGCCCCCTTAAAATAAAACCTTATCTTACTTAATCAACATTATCTTACTAATTAAATTGACCAATCAAAATTTAACATTTAATATTATTAAAATCATAAATATTTAATGAGACACGTGTTAAATATATAAAGCTGCTTTACATTCCTTATTTAATGTTCACACATGGTAGGAGTTACAATAAAACTTGGGTTGATTTCTAGTGGTAAAAGGAAAAAGAAAAAAACTTGGGCCAAATTGTTCAAAGTGAGGATTCTCAGTTGAGGATGAATGAGATAAACTTTGTCTAATACCAAAATTATCAAACTTTATGCTAATTCAACATCATCATCCCATACCTTAAAGTTTTATTTTTGCATGCGCCAATTAAGGAGCCTGCCTAGCCTAGATGCTAATCGCATGATTTTTCATGTTGGTTTCATGGTTTTAACCATAACTATGTTTGACTGATGGTCTTCTTCAGACCCTCACAACCTGAATAGCCATGTTCACTAACATTGACTTTTGACCTTTTACTATAAAGCAGTAGTAATAAATTATGTGTAAGGGACAAGAAAAACCCAATAATTGATGACAATTGTTTCCTTATCACCCTTCATCTTCGCTTCTTTTTTCTATTTAATTTCATTTTCTAAAATTTGAATAAGTATTAATCCTGGGAAGTGTGGTAATCAAAAGTTTTCTTAAATTGTTTTCTTCTACTTCCGTTATTAACTAACAATGTGGCAGTTGAGAACAACAAGATTATGAAACCTGCTAAAATCACACTTGAATTGAAGCAGTCATTCCTACTCTCTGCTCCTTTTTTAGCACAAACACCGAACAACGGCATCACCACTTCTGTCTTTTTAACTCCTCCTCCAATCAGACACACTCTTTCTTTTTCTCTCTCTAACCCTCCTTTCCCTGTGCGCTTAGTATAAAGCAAATGGTTAATTGCATCTCGTCCCAACCGTTGTCTAGCCATAGCTAAGCTACCGTTTTAGCTTCTGCTTTCAACAAACAGAAAAAGGTTGCACTGTGTTTCGCTCCATTCGCTCTTGTTACTGCCCTTTTTTTTTTTCCTTATTCGTTTCGTTTGTTTCTGTTGTCTGTAAGTGGAAGATGGTAATCAAAAACTGGATAGGAATGTGAACAAAATGTAAATTAAGAAGCTGCTGTTTATGGGTTCTGCTTTTTCTTTTTTTCTTTTTATTTTTGTAGGGTGGTAGCTTTCTTTAGTAGCTGAAAGGTCAGGTCTGGATCTTTCTATTCATATTCTTTGCTGACAGATAGTGGTGATTCATGATTGGTCTTTCTTGTTCATTTTTTATTGTTTAAAAATTGTTTCTTTCAAATTTTCTTGCATGTTTTCATCCTCGTTGTGGTATGCAGATTTGCTCGCATAAGTTCTTGAGTGTAAATCAAGTCGCTACTCTGATCTGATCACGCTGTCTTTCTCTCTGGCTCTGGTAATTCACTTGATTTAATTCTATTTTTCCTTCTGTTTTGGCTTCTTTCTTTTGAAACATTGGTTGATTTTATGAGTCTAAGCTAATGGATTTGTAAAGTTGAGTAATTGACGTTGAAGCTACTTAATTTAGTGGCGGTGGTCGCTACCACTCACGCTTCAAAGCACCTCTATTTAAAGTCTTATTCATCTGCTTCGTACTAAGCTAATACATAGCATTTATTTCCGTTTTAAAGTTTCTGATGTTGCAAAGTAAATCTCTTTTGGTTATTGTAATTTGTGGGGTTTTCGTGAGTGCTCAATTTTTGAATTGTGCTTGTGAGGTCGGATTTGAGATTTCTTCCACTACTTGACATTCCACTTATTTTGTGAACTTATTAAATTTCTAAGTTAGTCTACCATTGTTACTTTAAGCGCTTTTCTCAAATCGTGTTAAGACTATGTTTACTTTTCTTTAATTTCCACTTTGCAAATAATATCAGCTAAGAGTCTGAAATTTTACCTGTAGCAATTAAAAGCAAATTAGTTAAGTTAAAAGATGTTATCTTTATAAGCTTTTGGACAGAAATAAGTTCTGATCATCTTGGTTTATGTAACTCGTGCTCTTGTGCTATTTTCTGTCTGAAGCTAACTGGTTGCGATAATGTTCTAGCAGTAAGCTGTAGGCAGCGACTGAAAATGTGGGTAATAACCATCTTGTTCGCACAACTTGTCTCCTTTTCTCTATTCGTTTGTGGGATAAAAGAGATCTATATTGTGACAATGGAGGGAGATCCTGTGATAAGCTATAAAGGAGGTGTCCCAGGCTTTGAAGCCACTGCCCCCATATCCAATGAAAAGATCGACACTACCAGGTATGTGAAACCATAAATGTGCTTTAGGCGACTATGAAATGAATTTTCAGGTGTATACTCATTGTCACTATGCTTTAGGTTCATATATTTGCATATTTCCGAAATGGATGATTAGTGTTCCATCTCATTTGCAGCTTATGCTCCTGTGTTATGTAATTTAAATATTCTAGTTTTGAACATCAGGACTGAATTTCCTCAATATATGCACCATAGGCTTCTTGCATTTATCATATTCTGTCATCTAATGTAATACATGCCCTCAACTCTTTGACGATTTCTTTTACACCCACCAGTCAAGTTCCACGTTCAAAAGACTGTGTTTAGCAGCTTGAATTCTGTATGCAATTTCTTTCCAAACTTTCTTTTGGTGATGCAACCAAGCTTCTAACCCGTTTCTAGTTCCCTTGAAAGTTTACAATATTATTATTGACATGCACTTTCTATATCAGAGGTTTTGAAGTAGTTGTAAGGAACTATTTTAACTCTTGTCCCTCTACCAGTAAGCTGGTCACATCTTATGCCAAGCATCTTGAAAGTAAACATGATATGCTTCTTGGTATGCTGTTTGACGGAGGGACCTACAAAAAACTGTACAGCTATCGACATCTTATAAACGGATTTGCAGTTCATCTATCAACTGATCAGGTGAAAGTTCATGTCACCCATTTACTGTTTGTCCCACTGTTAACAAATGGTTCTCCTTTTGGAAATCATGTTTGCTTACGTAGTTTCAATATATTAGTAGGCAGATATTCTAAGACATTTCCCTGGTGTAAAATCTGTGGAGAGAGACTGGAAGGTTAGGAGACTCACAACGCACACGCCACAGTTTTTGGGTCTTCCAACTGAAGTTTGGCCTACTGGAGGTGGCTTTGACAGGGCTGGAGAGGATATTGTGATAGGTTTTGTGGACTCAGGAATTTATCCATACCATCCAAGCTTTGCAATTCACAATGGTGATCCATATAGGCCTCTTCCGAAGTATAAAGGAAAATGTGAAGTTGATCCTGATACAAAAAGGGACTTCTGCAATGGAAAAATAATTGGAGCCCAACATTTTGCTAAAGCTGCAATAGCTGCTGGGGCATTCAATCCTACCATAGATTTTGCTTCTCCTATGGATGGTGATGGACATGGAAGGTTAGATCCATTTCATAAAAAGTGGAATTTTATACTTGCATTTGTTGTGCAAGTTGATACAGATATTTGAATCACATATCTAGAGACATAGCACTTAGCTCACAATTATAAATGAAGTGTGCTTGCCTTTATTAGAGAGAAAAGAAAAAAGAAAATGGAAAAGGAAATAACAAAGATGTAATTTCCATGTTTATTTATGTGGTCGAGCTCCTCAATTTTTTCTTTTCATGGAATAGGAAGGATGATAAGATAGATCTTTTAAGCTATTTCATTGAAATGATATCCCTTACCACAAAAGCACAATCGTGGTGATATTTTTCAGAATGTGAATACAATAACTGCACTCATCATCAAACAATGAACAGCTAGTTTTTCATCGTACATGTAGTCTAGACCCCAAATGGTATCATCAATACCAGCCCGTACTGTGATTATTGAATAACGTCGGAATCGTTGAAGGAAAACTTTCTGTTTATACTAGTAAATTTTATTATCATTCTAAATTTATGTTAGTTCTGATGTTCAGTTGGTTGAGGGCATAGTTTTCTGTATGACACTGCTTGCTTTGCCTACATTTCATTGCTGTTTCTACATGTATATGAGCACAACTTCTTGCAGAAATATCCATTTCAGTTAGAAATATTTTCTTTTCTATATTGGATTCATTTTTTATTCAACATTATCATAGATAAATGAAACAAACAGGCAACAATTCATTGAGTGCCACGAGAGCAGATCCATGAGAAAAGGTCTCGTTGACAAAACTAAATATTGTTGATATGCTTGAAGTATTTTTCTGGGTACCCCTAGAAAACTAAGAAAGACTATGGACAAATTCGAAAAAGTCCACTTATTCATGTTAAAATCTCCAAGTTATGGTGCACAAAACTGCATGCTCCTCCTATCTTTGGGAGAATATATGCTATGATCATTATCCTTTCTGATAGTATGAAATACTGTTCTGATTAACATGCCTGTAAAGTATATGTAACGCAAGATGTCTTCTAAATCTGACACCATGTTCTCTTTGCCTTTGTCACCGGCTACCAGTCACACAGCAGCTATTGCAGCGGGAAATAATGGTATTCCAGTGAGAATGCAAGGCCATGAATTTGGAAGAGCAAGTGGGATGGCTCCTCGCGCTAGGTACGAACAATAGCTGTTGCTGAAATGTGCTGTTGGAGCACTTCCCTCTTTTACTTTTGTGTAGAATGACCAGTGCAATTGCATTTGCATAGGATTGCTGTGTACAAAGCACTCTACAGGCTTTTTGGAGGCTTTGTAGCAGATGTAGTAGCTGCTATTGATCAGGTATGTCGTTACCACTCTTGGCCAATCGCACATAACACAGTGCAAGGATCAAGTATTGCTGCTTAATTTGTTTCCATACTTGCTATTTTTTCATGGTTTAAATTCCAGCTATATAATTTCTTTCATCCATGTCTTTATCCTAATGCAATCATATTAAGATACTCAAGTAAGTGGTGAAATAACATAACCTATCAATTACTTGGGTATAGTTGCATTGAACTCCTCCTAGATTCCATTTTGTCAACTAATTATCAATTTTTGGCTATACTTTTTATGCTAGGGGTTTAGATTTCTAAGATAACATTCTAAACAGGCTGTTCATGATGGAGTGGACATACTCAGCCTCTCAGTGGGTCCAAATAGCCCTCCAGCAACCACCAAGACTACATTCTTAAACCCATTCGATGCTACACTTCTAGCTGCTGTAAAGGCAGGTGTATTTGTTGCACAGGCAGCAGGAAATGGAGGTCCTTTTCCAAAGACATTGGTTTCTTATAGCCCTTGGATAACATCTGTGGCGGCTTCAATTGATGACCGCAGATACAAAAATCATCTAACCCTGGGAAATGGAAAAATCTTGCCAGGAATTGGTTTATCCCGTAAGTTTTACAGACGAACTTCCTCAAGCATCTTGTATTTATCAATTGACTTCCTGCCAATTAATTCATTGGATTTTGGAGTCATAATCTGGCTCTTTGAGAGCTGAAAAGGTCAATGGATTGATGCAGCCTCTACACATGCTAATCAAACGTACACCTTGGTTGCTGCCAATGATGTGTTACTTGATTCTTCAGTAATGAAGTACAGTCCTTCAGATTGCCAGAGACCAGAAGTGTTGAACAGAAACTTGGTTGAGGGCAACGTTCTTCTTTGTGGTTATTCCTTCAATTTTGTTGTTGGTACTGCTTCTGTTAAAAAAGTATCGGAAACCGCCAGGAGTCTTGGTGCAGTTGGATTTGTTCTTGCTGTGGAAAGTGTTTCTCCGGGAACCAAGTTTAACCCTGTCCCTGTTGGTATTCCTGGAATTGTTATCACAGACGTAGCCAAATCCATGGTAATATTTTTCTTTAATGAACTTTTGACCATGAACTTGCAAATACTATTGCATATACTTGAAAGCTGACTTTGTGATTTCTTGCAATCTATGGTCTCCTTTTCTTTCTCTGATCTTTCTAATTTTGAATCTGAGAGTTCTAATGACTTGTCGGATAATTATTGGCATCTAGACTTAATTTGCCAGAGTAACCATGTCACTTATTTAAGTATAATTATTCCAAAGTCATATCAATGGAAAATTGGAAACTAATAAAGCATTATTGTTTATTTTGCTATATAAATTTCACTTCCTTTGACGGCATTGAATTTTTTTATAAAAATTTTGATCAGTGAATAAACTGTTTTCGGTCCCTATTCTTTTCTCAATCTCTTTTTAATCACACCAGATAGTTTCTTACAGGATTGTTCTAACTACTGATATTTGGGTTTTGATCATTGCTGCCATTCTAGGATCTTATAGACTATTACAACATCTCCACATCAAGAGATTGGACTGGAAGGGTGAAAAGCTTCAAAGCTACAGGAAGCATTGGAGATGGTTTGATGCCTATTCTCCATAGATCGGCACCCCAAGTTGCCTTATTCTCTGCTCGAGGGCCCAACATAAAAAATTTCAACTTTCAAGATGCCGATCTCCTCAAGCCAGACATCCTTGCCCCTGGTTCACTCATTTGGGCTGCTTGGTCTCCAAATGGAACAGACGAGGTAAATTATGCTGGTAAGTAATTCATCCGATTCTAATAAATACTTCGATAATAGCCATACATGCTCTAAACATTGAAGTGTGGGTTAATGCCTGGCTTCCCTTCAAGTTAGTGACTCCAGGGGTGGAACTTATTGAAGGAGCATTCTACACCTTAAGTCCTAACTTGCTTGTTAAGGAGAGTTTCAAAAGTTCTAGTTTCGTGTTCTCAAATTTTGTGTATAGAAAACACGCGTGCCTTTCAAATCTTTCTTTGTTTTTTGGTAGGTGAACTTTACGGTGCATGTTCTAAATGCATCTTAATGACAACAGTAAAATATATTTTGCACTTATTTGCTTTGGGCAGGGGAAGAATTTGCAGTGATATCTGGAACTAGCATGGCTGCACCACATATTGCAGGTATAGCTGCCCTTGTAAAGCAGACGCACCCTAGCTGGAGTCCTGCTGCAATCAAATCAGCCTTGATGACAACTTCAACAATGCTTAATAGAGCAGGGAGACCTCTTCAAGCACAGCAATACTCTGAAACAGAAGCCACCAAGCTGGCCAAGGCTACTCCTTTTGATTGTGGGAGTGGTCATGTCAACCCGAGGGCTGCTCTAGATCCTGGATTGGTTTTTGATGCAGGTTCTACTTATCTACCTCATGACTGCATTTGTTATTTCTAGGTTCATTCTCATCCGGAAAATTCTAAATTCATGCTATTCTTTTTCATTTATTTAATATTTTGGGAACATAATGAGCAGCTTTAGTATGCTGAACTGTCCCTTGTGAATTCCGGCAAGGTATTCGGCAATATTTGTTGATTGGCCAATAATTAAAGCTAGATTTTGTGGTGATTGTTGTACGATCATGAATAAAGATTTGTATGGAAAGCAAAGGGGATAATAGTCCCATTAAAGCTTCTTTACTTGTTTAGTCTACCGAATCCCGCTGTATCTTTAATGTCTTCCTAATTTGCTTGTGCACAGGTTATGAGGATTACTTGGGCTTTCTGTGCTCTACTCCTGGAATTGACATCCACGAGATAAGAAACTACACAAACTCACCCTGTAATAACACCATGGGCCAGCCATCAAATCTGAACACTCCATCAATTGCAATCTCCCATTTGGTGAAAACTCATACAGTCACTCGCACGGTTACAAATGTATTCGACGACGAAACATACGTGATCACGGCCAGAATGCAGCCAGCAATTGCCATTGAAGTTAACCCTCCAGCAATGACAGTGAAACGAGGCGCATCAAGGACATTCTCAGTGAGTCTTACTGTTCGATCAGTGACTGGATCGTACAGTTTTGGTGAAGTTCTCCTGAAAGGAAGCAGGGGGCATAAAGTAAGGATCCCAGTGGTAGCTATGGGATACTGGAGATAGAGTGCAATATTTTGTTAAGAAGTTTTTAATATTCTTGGTATCATTTGGTAATAAAGCTCAGATATAACAATATTGTAAAATTATACTTGTTGAATCCATGTAAAGTAGCTCTAGTGTTAATACAATATCTAACTACACTATTCCACTTCTGCTAATTAAGAAGCAAGGACCTTCCATTTTTCTTTTTGATGTGTGAGCTTCGTCTTTTTGTCAATTGCCATCAGGTTCTTAATTATTCAAACTACTCTGATGTTTTGACACAACTCGGTACAAATAGAGAGGACAAAGTGTCTGGGGTATGGGGCGATTCCATTTTTTGCGATCAAAAGAAAGGACAAAGCGTTAGGTTCCACCTCCCAAACATGGTCAGACATGTTTACAGGCTTGATTGGTTTAGGTTCGCAATTTAAATATTCATCATTAAAGGTTGAGAGACCACACCTTCTGATGTGTCAAAAAAATACAAAAAAGGAAAAGGCAGACTACAGTTTATATCCCTTATAACCATATATTCCACTTAGGCTACAGTCATACTTTAAAAGAGGACGACGGCAGTGCACATGCTGCATGTTTTGTATCTGTCTGTTGATGTTGATCTTTCCTTCTTCGCGTCTCAGCCATAAATGCTATTTTCGGATCTTGATCGTGACTTGTACTTGCCAGTTAACTAAATATAATCTCAGCTCTTCCTTCTTCGGGTCTCGGCCATACATAAACACACAACCAAAGTCGGTTAACAGAAGCTGTGTACGGTGTTTCTTTCGGCTCTTCGTCGTCAGAATTCGCGTCGTGAAATGGTACTTATTAAAGACCGTCCTTTGGTCTTATGACTCTGTCGCTCCCTTCCTATACAGTACAGATGCATGTTTATATATGTAAAAGCACAAACATGAATACCCAGAAGCTACATTTTTCTAGTAATTCTGATAAAAGCTGCTAATATTTTTTTAAATGATACGTTTTCAGAAAATCAGATTATATGTTAATTGTAAAATATCATTTAAAGCTAAATGATTAATTTTTACAAATTGTTTATTATTCAAGATTTTCCATATAACGAAGAAGGATAATATGAATGTTATTTTGATGCACACATCTTATATTTATTGTTAATTTTTTTAATAATATAGAATAGAGTTTTTCATTAACAGTATAATTACTTGTAATGTCAAAAAAAAAAAAACAGTATAATTACTTGTCGCTTCCTTCCTATACAGTACAGATGCATATTTGTTTGAGTTTTTGATTTTTGATTTCTTGCCTTTTAAAAAATTATGAAAATCAACAAAATTAATTTTTATTTTTTATTTCTTTTTTATAATCTGATTTAATATCATGCAGCTCAATTGGGCCAAAAAATCTCAATTCATACCTTAGCCTGTTGACTTTGGGTTAGACCAGATTAAGTCGAGTTGGGCCAAGCTCAGACCAAAATGCCATCCTTTCGAGGGGACATCCTTACATGGACATTGCTATGTTTTCTTTATTGTGTATGATATGTACATCACCAACAAATTAAGAGAAATCTAAATTTTCTATAAAATATAAATAATTACACGGATAATTTCTTTAATAAATAAATATTTATTATTTTAAGATCAGTATTAATTCAATATATAAAATTTGTAATTTAATGGCTTATTTTAGAATCAAGAAGAGCCTTTTTTTTTTCTTTTGGAATTTTATATTTAAAAGCACTTTTTATTTACTACAGCATATGAAGTTGTGCTATGGTGTATCGCAGGCCAGTGGAGAAGACGTTGTCGTTTCAAAGCCCATCTCGTTGAATGACGATTCTGATCCTGAATACAAATCCCCCAACGTTGTTCGTCGCTTAGTTCCCCTTTTTAAAGATTAATTAAGAAGGTAATAACAATTGAGATTTTCAAATAAGGTTTTTCTTTGATTTTTCATCAGAATTATTAAAAAAATGAATTATATTCGGAAAAATTTTAAACCTAAGATGAGTTAAAGTAAATTAAAATTAAAGCTACGTATTTGTTGACCAAGATTTATCATCACCACACAGCCAATGCTTTATGGTTCAATGAATAATTGACTTTTCCATATAATCAATGCCAGTTAAACTGACCTACCGAATAATTGCAACTTCATATGACTTTCGCATCAGCTGTTGTTGTCATTCTTGCAGATGTAATTTCAGGCCCTCACTTTCATGTATTAGTTGAAAAGGTTATTCAAACCTAATTTTGCTCCATCACTGTTGGTTTTGAGCTACATGCGCAGATTCAAAGAACAACTTGCTTGCTAGCTAGCTAGTCTTTGATGAACAAGATATATGAATTCAGCACTCAGATTAACGAACTGGTTACTGTAGTTTTGTTTTCTCAAACTACTACAAAACCTCGTGAAGATTTTTGATCACAAGTGTTCAGGAAAACATATTATATTAATCAAGACCCCCCAAAGAATCACAACTGTGATCACTAGCTTTTACTGTAACTCAACTGTAAGTGAAACCGAATCTTCTTTTAGGGTCTCCAAGTGCGCTTCACGCGACTCAAAAGACATTTCTAGTGAATCAAACACTTCCTGGGACTCGGTTCTCCGGTTGAATGATTTCTCTCTAATTGTGGCCAGAAGTGGTTTCCATGTTCTACCACCATCATCAGACCTGTCTAAATCACACGCCGCCCCGATCGTTCCTGCCTCAGAATATCTGTTCGGACTACTAACCGGCGGGTTCCATACCGGACTAATCGACCCTTTTGGGGTCGTCGAAAGAGGAGTAGGTTTCGACGGAGAATTAGACCGCACAAACGTAGTTGAATTGGCTATGGCAGTGAGCTTACTTACCATAGCGGCAAAATCCGAGGGACCGTTTGTTTCGAATGCTGAATGAGGCAACAAGAAATAGATTTGGCCTTGTTTAAGTTCTTCATACTCTTTGAGAGGCTTTGATCCTGGTATTAGAAGCTGAGCTGTTGTGCACACGACATGCTTCGTGCTTTTGCCTATCACTTGTCTGACTGAGACTGGATAATCAAAGATCTCTACATAACCATTCAGGTGAACTACCCGAATGCTTTTTGATTCAGGCAATGGTTTACAAGACAAACAAGAACCCATCTTTCTCTCTCTCTTGGCTTATGCTATTATTTGCCGGCCACAGTATACTCAGAAGGAAGAGACTGACTTGTATATAGAAGCGGTAAAGATTGAAAAAGGACTCTTACTTTTAAACTCTTCCAATTCCTAGATAATCTATATCAACTTTTCACCTACATATCTGATTCTGATGGCTGCCTTTCCATTCCTGCGGAACCCGTTTCATCTTGTGTATAACGTTTCTGATACGACAGTCACAAAGAAACAAAATTTTTTTGTACATTATCTCACCACATCAACATCAAGTGAGATGGTAAGTACATTATTTAATTCAGGGAATAATTAAATAAGTACTTATATAATTCCTTTACAGTAAGCTTTTGCACATTTTCATACAAAACTCAAACTCAGTATTCCTAAAACACCAAGGTTGCAACGTCATCAATAAAGAATAACCAACCCTTAAAAACTTACAACACCTCGTGAACAAATATTCTTAACAAATCACAATTAATTAGCAAACACTTTCACTCGAAATTGGAGCGAAATAAATTGGTGGACCTTCATATATATATAAACACTCAACTCTCGTATGTTTGAAGGGTGTGTGTTTCATTTAAAATTCATTCAAATGGAAGTATCCTAATGTAGGCTTGTATATCCTTCTCCACTGTTGGGATCACATGCATAAAACAAATCACAAAGCCTTTTTTTTTCAAAACTTGTAGCAATGCCAGGGATCAAGATGACAAATAATTTTATATATGTAGCTTAAAAGCTAAGAAAGTAGTGAAGCAAATCAACATTCAGTTAAAAAAACACTCAATCAAATTCAATCTTCGGACATAAAAAATGCAAAAAATCTCCGTCACATAGCTTCTAAACATTCAAACCATAAAATAATTGAATCTTCTACCTTGTGAATCGTGAACAAACCCTTTTGTTGGAAATAATGGGAGGAGCTAACAATTTTGAGAAATTACAACATTAATAACAAAATTTCCTCCTTTAACTACTACTCTTTCTTTTTTCTTTTTCCCCCCTTTTTGTTTCCCTTTTTCAAGCCATAATGGAATCTATATGCTTAACGATCAACTACACTAAGTATAACCAATCCACCCAATCGAATAATGCCTCACACTTAATGTGCACCCGCTCAAATATAAGGATGAACAATGCTCCATTAGCTTTAAAGCTTGCGTGTACAAGTCATTGCTTTTTTTGATCAAAGGCTCTTAATGTAGGTTAACAACAAAAGAATATGGCCAATTAAGGTTAAAAGGGCTTACAAAGGGAAAATAATCACATAAGCAAGCTACTTAACTAATATAGCTCATAAACAAAGAGGACCTTAATTATATTCATGCATGTATGTGTCACTGTAACCTCGAAGAGAATTAAATATCACATATGAAAGGAAAAAGAGTGAAAATGATATGGATGTGTTAGTATATGGGACTAAAATCTCATTGACTTTTGTTTACTAAATCTAATCATTACCACCCTCAAGAAAAATGACTATATTAATTAATTACAATTTGTAAGACTACTTATTTAATCATGTTATGAATCTCTTATGCTCAATTGATTCGACCAAAAACACATCAAAAAATACTAAAACTGTTTTTCAAAAAATTTAGAAAAATATATAATTTTGTAAAAAATTAAAACTCACCTAAATTTCCTCTAACTCCATTTCCTCAATATTGTTCACTTGAAATCTCTCGCTTAACTCCACATCGCTTATTGTTTCTAACTCAAGATGCTTAGTCAAAGCAACTTATAATTTTTCCCGACTATTCAACTTAAACACCTTATGTAGTAAGTGGTCTATCACATTAATAACAAACACAAAATATTCATCAATAAGATGGCATAAAAAATATTAAAACAAATTACTTCACCATTAAACTCCATTATGGGGGTACCCACTTGAACATCGATCTTAGTTTGAGGCATGTTGAAAAATGTTCTTCCTAATAAAGTAGGAGCCGAGTTATGGGAAGAATCGTCATCCATATAAAGAGCATAAAGATTAATTGGAAAAATGAACTCATTCACTTGTATAAGAATATCCCTAATTATCCCATCAAGGTAAACATTTTTTTTTGAATCAATTGTATGATAACACCAATTTCTTTCAAAGGTCTTAGATTTAAGAAAGTATAAATAGATTGAGGCATAACATTAACAGATGCTTCTAAAGTTAACATTGCTCACTTAATCCTATCATTACTAATTGATCGGGTTATAATAACCGTGGACCAGGTCAAATCTCAGAAGAATTAAACACTAGTTTCTTAATTTCAAATAATAAAATAAAATAGGGGTTTTTGATTGATTAACTAATTAACTGAAAATAAAAAGGAATCAAAATAAATTAACTGAATATGAAAAGGAGAAATTCAAGATTATTAAACTCTGATTCAAGAAAAAGATCTCATTTAATTGTAACTTTGATCATTGGCCTAAAAAGAATAAGTGTCACAATTCAAGAAGTTAGTCTGAAATATATTAGAATGGCCATAATAAGTCTCAAATTTTCTTAAATTAATTGGTTCAAACCCAACATCTAAATCAAAACTTACCATCCATTAACTGAGTGTGATAACATTCCATTTCAAATAAATGATAGCAATAAGCTTAGTGAAAAAGACTAAACCCTAGATTAAATAATCGAGATAACTGTAACTATTTAACTTAGTTTTCTTGTTTATCATAAGTTAAATATGCAAATTCATAAATAACCTATTTGCTACTTGTACCAATCTTTTATGATAATTACGAATCATTAAATTCATGGATAACAATAGAATAATCAACATAAAATTAATTTGTCAAATTAATCAATATTAATCATTCATCAAATATAAGAATTCAAAAGAAGAAATACTTGAATTAAACTATGAATATAAGTTTAGAACATAATCTCACACGGTTACAACTAGAGTTTTGAAACCCCTTGAATTAGAGTAATTGAGTTTAACCATACATGACTTTAGTTCGAACACCAAAAATAGAAGAAGAAGAATTGAGAGAAAAGTAAGAAGAAGAACAATTGATTGATTTAGAGAGATGAAGAACGTCCCTCTTTAATGCTTTCCTACTCTAAACCTAATATAATCTTATCTTGCAAAGATGCCTACCTAAATCAAATCCCAATCCTTACATAAAAAGGGATAGAAAGAAATTTCCTAACTAAACTCCAACTCTTCAAGTAAATCTGGCACTAGGTGTGATCTCGCTTTATCTATTGTAGTAATATGTCCACATTCTTTAAAATTCATGATTTTCACTAATAATGTTCCTCTTTGATGCAATATGTCCACATTCTTTAAAATTCATGATTTTCACTAATAATGTTCCTGTTTGATGCAATCTCCACTTTTCATCTCCTAAAACAAAACAAACATTAATTTTCCTATTTAAGCACCAAAATATATCCAAAATAAAAGAGATAATTCCAAGATAACATCTTATCAAATTCTCCCACACCAGACTCATGCTTGTCCTTAAGTGTACATTAATTTTCTTCATAACAACCTCTCATCTCCTTTCTTGTTATCTAGAAATATCCAAAAGCTAATTTGCATTAAATGTTTAGGATAAAATAACAATTGAGAGAATAAGCACTCATAGGACACATTGTTAGAATTTAAACATAATATCTCATCAATTCCATTAAAATTAAACGAAACAATACTTGACACCCTCTCAAGGAATTCACTTTATGCACTCAAAGTGTTTAGGGTTTATTAAGCTCTCAAATCAAAGCATAGCGAGTTGTTTCCATAAGCTTGCTCAAGAGTCATATCTCCACCATTTAACAAAAATGAACTTAATACATAAATCAAAGGAACTTGATAAGGGTTGTAACATGGCTTAGGTAAGGTATGACAAAAAAATAGTTTTTAGGTTAAGTAAATTGAAGGAAATTATTCAAACTTATCTACATAAGTTTCAACTTAAATCAATTCAAAATTCACTTGATTCAAATAACATCATTTCCAATCACTTTATTTTCTTTATTTTTTTCTTTCTTTTTATAACAAGAACATCAAAGAAGAGATTTCTCTTTTATTTTTTTTACTTCTCCCCCACTCTATGAAAAAATCAAAACACTACAACTTGAATCAACTAATTTACTTCTCATGGAAATAGTTAAAATCCTATACAAATAGGCTTTAAACAATTCCTTCAATTTAGAGGTCTATAATCATTAAGGATATCAACAACAAAAAGGGTAAATTTGGCTTGTAACAAGGTTATTATGCAAGAAAGGTAAGGCTCAAATTGATTCTCTATGGATAAAAAGTAAGGTAGGCTTGTTTAGATAAAAAATGGTTATCTTAAGTGCCCTTATCATCTTTATACACAAATTAATAAAAAATGTGGTCGCAACACGTGTTTAAAAGCAAATTCTAGTATAAACAAGCTATGTTTGATAACACAAAACAGAAAGATATGTATGAGCATAAATGTGATGAATGATCTTAGGCTCAAAGCTCACGTAGATGTAAAAAATGCATCAAGTCATGCACACTTTCATTCAATAAAACCAATGAGATACTTCATTTAATGAAAACACTAATCATACTTGTCTCTCTTATGTATTATTTCTTAAATAAAAAATGTATCATAACTTAAGGATTATTTATAAACAACAATAAGAAAATTATGAGGCTATCATGATAATTATCAATATATAAATCATAGTATCATGAGTCCAAGCAAAGTCACAAAGTTTATCAAAATATATTATCTTGCTCCCTCACACCTAAATTATACATTGTCCCCAATGTATGCACAAGATACTCACATCTAAAAAAAAATCAACCAAAATAAAGCACAGAGTAGAAGACTTCCCTGAGTTGTGAGCATCTGAAAAGAGATGTACTATGGTGTCGGTAAACAGGGAGGTATCATGTTACACATAACTGAATTGTCCTTCTGTTTCTCAATTTATCAGATCCTTTGGCTATTCAAATACACTTTTGATGGGTACTTGTGGTAGGTTTTGTAACAGATTGATCCTGTGCAGTTAGATTCATCTTAGACTTTCTTTTTGCTGTTGTCTTAGGAATATCTTTGGAACTTCTCATAATGAAGACCAGTATAAATATAAAACTAATATGAAAAATAATGAAAATAATCTAATAATGATTAAAATTAAAGGAAACCAACTAAAAGTAATTGATAAAAATGAAATAAAAATAGTTAAAAAATATACTAGAAAGTGTTTGTGGTGCATGGCTGTTATTGATGGACATTACATCTTAGTTGGCATGGATGGCTGGGTGTTATGGTGGGGTATTACTTGGGTGTTGTTGGTGCTGGTGCATCTTTGGTGGGGTTGTGCGTGGTGAGTGTTTATGCTACCCGATGAAAGATAAAACATATTAGGTTTTTTTAAATTTAATTTGAAACTAAATAATAATAATAAATTTGTTTTTGGAGTAACGTGTCTTTTGCACTTATATTATACATATTTTTAAAAAATAAAAAATGACAAGAAAACTTAGGGTTTCATGGTAGAAAACTAAATTATACCAGGCGTGATCTTTCTTTATAAGATTAAGTATTCTGGAATTTTAAGGATTTCATTCTAGAAAGCTAAATCACATGAGGCGTGATCTCGCCTTATGAGATTTAGTATTATGTAATTTTAAGGCCTTTACTCCTGACAACTATGCTCAACATCACTTTTTCTCTCAAATTTTTACGTAATTACGGTTTTGTACTCCTTAAGTAATGCTACTAACCCTTCCTCTTTCTCTATAGTCAACCTTTTTGAAATGATTGTAGGTAATAACCCTCCATCACCCAAATAGACATACTTTAGGTGATCAGGTAACACCTTCAATTCTATCTTCGAAGCCTGCAAAACAGAAGGCAAGATTTTTTTTTGAGTTATATTAAGTTCAGTATTTAAAGTTTTTGAATATATTATCATTGCTAATAATGATTCTACAACTTCACAAGTTTTATCAACTTTCTCCTTCACTTCCAATTTAGCCTTAAACTCCAACTAATCTTCAACACTTTCTTCTTTAAACATATCCTGTACAAATGAATCCACAATATCCATATGATAAATGGAATGGAAATCATTAGTTTACTTCATTGCTTCAAAAATATTGAACTTTACTATCTCTCCATCAAACTCAATAACCTCATTTACATCGGTTTTCATCTTGGTCATCTTTATAAACGACCTTCCCAAAAAAATTGAATCTAATGTTCAACACTATCTCCATCCTTTTTCAAGATGTAAAAATCCATTGGGAATACCAAACCATTAACTTTGACTAAAATATCTTCAATAATACCAATAGGACGCACATAAGAATGATCAGCTAGTTGAATTGTCACATTAGTTTCTAGTAAAGAATTTAAATTTAAAGCTCGGTAGATTGAGTTTGGTATGTGATAAGTGTAAATTGCATCGTGTTTTAGGGCTTAGTTTGATATGTATTTAATTGTTAATTCAATCATTTAGTATGTGTTAGGTTAGAATTGTGTTAGTTTCTTAATTATTTATATTTTAAGTATTTTATGGGTTAGTACAAGTCTTTGAGCTTAAATATTATGTTTTTGATGAGGTACCTTGATGTGTTTGTTAGTGTTTCAGGGTTAACATCGAAGAATAGAGAAGTTTTTGAGACATTCAGGCCTAAACAACGGCCTACTATCGTGGCACAATAGGCCACAATCATGATAGAAGCACCAGAGTTGGCCCACATGTCACGATCGTGACAGAAGGCTCAGATGTGGCCCACGATCGTAACCTTCGAGCAGACGCACAAACATTAAAAAATTTCAAGTTTTGAGGGATTTTTTGAACTTTTCGGATCTCGAAAAAATCCTAGGACTGCTCAGAACACAAAGGATATTTAAAGAACAAGACAAAGAGGCAGAGGGAGCTTTTACATCAACCACTTATGAGAAACACTAGAGAGAATTCATCAAGAGATAGAGAGAGAAAAAAGGAGAAGAAGTTGGCTTGACGTCCTTCCCAGATTAGGAGTTTCCCGACGTCGCTGCCTCCCATCATCTGTTCAGATTGTATTTCCTATTTATTTTTAGTTTATTATTGTATATAATTGGAATAACATTTTGATGATAGGATTTTTGAATATTGAAGATGTTCTAAACTCACATTCAAAGTTTTATTCTTGAATTAATGAAATCTGATTGTTTATGTTTTATTTGGATTTGTTATGAATTAATTATGCGATTGCATAATTCGATAATAAACTGAGAGGGTGAATCGAATGAAAAAACATTAAATTGGGTCAATGAGAGTTAGGTGATTTAATAGAAATTAGAATTAAATAAAATCGGTAAATTGTGCGAAGAGAGATGTTGCATAGGTTTCCAGTAGTTTATTAGAGAACTTCACAACTAATTAGGGTTTTGGATAGGTTATTAATTGAGAGATTTTAACTTCAATAATCTGATTAGAGTTTATAATTTAGGGTTAATAGTTATAACTCAAGAGAGAGTAATCAGGATCGTCTAGAACCAACAATCTGGTAATTCATAATTAGTGGTTTGTATTAAGGATAGGTAAAATTTGCTTTATCTCAATTGGTAATTTCCTTAGGTTAATTCTTAGTTGTGTGTTGCAATTGTTGAATAATTAATATTTTCGTATTCGATTCTTAATTGATTGATTGAATTAAATTCTCATTTTTAGTTTCGTACATTTTGAATTTTTGTGATTTGTTTCTGGCCTTAGATTTTAGGATTAGATTATCCTTCCTCGTGGGATCGACACCTTAGGTACTACGCTAATGAACCATGCGCTTGCAGATAATCGAGGGTTATTAATTAAAACTTTCACGTATCAAACACTTGATTAGCATGACATTAATAGATGCACCTAAGTCTATTATGACACACTCAATTTTCTTGTTACCACTAACATATGGAAGTGTAAACATACCAGAATCTTTGCATTTTTTTGGTAATTTTCTATTTACACAGTTGATACATTCTTACCTATAATTATTCTCTCCTTGCCCTTCAACTTCATTTTATTTGTGCATAGTTCTTTCAAAAACCTTGCATATTTTGGAACTTTCTTAATTTCTTTTAGAAAGGGTATATTGATTTCCACCCTTTTAAAGGTTTCTAAGATATTTCTTTCATATTCCTCTTCTTTTGGTTTTGCCAACTAGCTAAGCAAAGAAAGTATATGTGCATTAATTGATATCGATGAAGATAAATCATCTTTTACCTTTATTGATTCTTGAGTTGGAAGTTCGTCTTTCTTTTCTCCATCATCATTCTTTTCTACCCTCATTGGTAAGAAAGATCTAAATTGAATTTCGTTACCACTTCTCAAAGTCATCACACCCACATTCTCCTTATAATTCATCACAGTTTGGGAAGGTAATTTTCCTGATGCTTGTGCTTCCAATTTACTAACAGAGGTAGCAAATTGAGTGATTTGATTTCCTAGGTTTTGAAGGCTTGTTCTTGTTTCCTGTTGAAATTGTTGAGTATTAGTAGCAAGTGCCTTAATAATTTCATCCAAAGACATACCTGAATTTTAAGATTGAGGTTGAGCATATGTAGTGGCTTAGGGTTGTTTATTAAAATTGAAGGTTGATATCGTTGTTGCCTCCTTAATTTTCATATCTCAATTTGGATGGTCCCTCTATCCTGGGTTATAATGATTGGAATCAGGGTTATATTTTTGTTAAGATTGACTAGGAAAGCCCCCTATTGCATTAGCTTTTTAAAGGGAGTCTTGTTACAATGTAGGGCATATATTTGTAGAATATCCACAAAATTAGCATATTTCTCACATTCTTACTGATTGCTATTAACCTACAACCATTTGACAAACTATAACAGTTAAAACTAAAATTTATACTCGAGGTTCGTGCTAGGTACCTTACTCACTTGCTTAATAACTCCATCCATCCTTGTCCCAAAATGCTATATATTTTGAACTGTAATTGATATCAAAGATCTGGCCAATTTAGATGTTTTATTTACCAAAACTCCTCCACTAGCTACGTCAACCATACTCCAATCCACTGGTAATAGTCCTTTAAAAAAGTACTAAATCAAAAGTTAGTCAGGAATTTGATGGTGTGGGTAACTAGCACATAACTCTTTAAACCTTTCTCAATATTCATACATTGTTTCTCTAGTAAAGTTTCTTATCCCACATATCTCCTTTCTAATATTGGCTACTCGTAATGCAGGAAATAACTTCTCTAGGAACATTATCTCATTCCAAGTTGTCATTGGGCCAGAGGAAGACAATATAGCCAAATCTTGGCCTTATCTTTCAATGATAATGGAAAGACCCTGAGATTAATTTGGTCTTTTGTCACCCCTTGTAGCTTCATTCCATAGCAAACAACATGAAATTCCTTTAGTTGTTTATATAGATCTTCATTTGCAAGACCATGAAAATATGAAGTAAGCGAATCAAACCAGATTTCAACTTGAAATCTACCTCATCATCTGCAAATTGTATGCATAAGGGTTATTGTTTCAAATTTCATGTTGCTAACTCCCTCAGCATTTTAGTGTTAAGATTTGTCATCTTTTCTTCCACTTCTTGAAAATTAGAGTTTTCATTAATTGTTAGATCTATTTAAACTTTCACTTCTGAAGGTGAATGACCACTTCCTTGCTTAGTCTCTTTACTTAAACGATGTTATCTTCTTAATTTTTGGGTTATATTGTAATTCATTTATTTGAGAAGTACAAGTCATACAAGATAAGAGATTAGTAGTAAACTATAAAATAACATGAATAAATTAAGAAACTAAAATAGTTCCCCGACAATGGCACCAAATTTTGATCGGGTTATTGAAACTCTCAAAATTAATTCCGATTCTCCAAATTTCTTGTAGTAGTCGTGAAACCAGATCGAATCTCGAGAGAATTAAACACTAGTTTCTTAATTTCAAATAATAAAATAAATTATGGTTTTCGATTAATTAACTAATTAATGAAAATAAAAAAGGAATCAAAATAAATTAACTGAATATAAAAAGGGAAAAAATCATGATTACTAAACTTTGATTCAAGGGAAAGATCTCATCTAATTGTAACTTTGATCATTGGTCTAAAAAGAATAGGTGTCACAATTCAAACAGTTAGTCTAAAGCATATTAGGATAGCCATAATAAGTCTCAAATTTTCCTAAATTAATGAGTGCAAACCCAACATCCAAACCAAAACTTACCATCCATTAATTGGGTGTGATAACATTCCATGTCAAATAAATAATAACAATAAGTTAGTGAAAAAGATTAAACCCTAAATTAAATAATCAAGATAGCTGTAACTATTCAACTTAGTTTTCTTGTTTATCATAAGTTAAATATGCAAATTCATAATTAACCTATTGCTACTTGTACAAATCCTTTATGACGATTACAGATCATTGAATTAATAGATAGCAATAGAATAATTAACATTAAATTAATTTTTTAGATTAATCAATATTAATCATTCATCAAATATAAAAACTCAAAACAAGAAATACTTGATTTAAAACATGAATAAAATATTAAAACAAAACCTCACAAGGTTACAACTAGAGTTTTAAATCCCCTTGAATCAAAATAATTGAGTTTAGCCATACATGGCTATAGTTCCAACACCAAAAATAGATGAAGGATGAAGAATTGGGAGAAAAGTAAGAAGAAGAACGATTGATTGATTTGGAGAGGTGAAGAATGTTCCCCTTTAATGCTTTCCTATTCTAAACCTGATCTAATCCTAGCTTATAAAGATGCCTATCTTAAACAATTCTCAATCCCTACATAAAAGGGATATAAAGAATTTTCCTAACTAAACTCCAACTCTTCAAGTAAATATGGCATTAGGCGTGATCTCGTCTTATCCATTGCAGTAATCTATCTATATTCTTCAAAATTTGTGATTTTCACCAATAATGTCCAAATTTGATGCAATTTCCACTTTCATCTCCTAAAACAAAACAAAAATTAATTTTCATATTTAAGCATGAAAATAACTCCAATTAATTTAGTAAAATAACATCTTATCACTAATCTTACAGGGAATGGTAAACATATCTAAATCCTTACATTTGAGGGGAAGTTTCCTTTGAAAAGACCATTCAAGCATTCTCACCCAACATTATCTTTTCATCACATCTTAGCATCCGCTTATTAATGTATAAATCTTCGAGGAATTTCTCTTACATTAGAGTTTGCTTAATTGTGTCAAATAAGGGTATGTTACCTCAATCATGTAGAAAGTTTCAAGGATCTCCTTTTCCTTTTCTTCCTTCTTTGATTTTCCTAATTTTCTAAAAAACAGTTGGAAGGTTGGACTTAACCTTAATTGAAAGACTAGAATTTACCTTCGAATATGATTTAATGTTCCTTTCTTTCTAAAGTTTCTTCTAAATCTCGTCCTCATTAGCAATTATAGGAATAGTCTTTTTAGCCTCTTCGACCTTATTGCCACTTTATAAAGTCAATGCACTCTCGCTCTTAGGGTTCATCTTAGGTTAAGATGACAATCTTCCTCCACTTTGAACCTTTAAATGGTTAATAATAACTATCATTTGGCTCATTTGATTCTCTAAATTTTGAATGCGAGACTTTGCCTCTTATTGGAATTACTTAGTCTCTTACTTTAACTGTACAACCTATAGTTGAAATTGTGAAGCTTTACTAATAGGAGACTTAACAATGTTCTCCAAAGATATATATGAGTTAGAGGAAGATTATGGCTAGGATTGAAATTGTCATTAAGGATCCCACAACCTATTTGGAAAGAAGTTTTGTTACTTGTTTCCTCCACAGTTAAAATTAGGATGATCCTTCCAACTTGGTTTATAGGTGCTGGATAAATGATCATTTGACCTATGATGTAGAGGAATGTTCCCAGTAGTGTTCACTTGATCTGTAACACCCCCTCCCTCAAGGCATGTACCCGACATCTATGAGAGATATCCGAGTTTGAGCCCCACAAGGGTGACATGCTAGAACACTCAGTCAGCCAAAAATTAGTTTTTTAAACCACAAACATATGCATGCGGAAATCGATAACCAAATGGGCCCACTTTCATTTATAAACATTTTCAATCATAACAATACAATCAATAAAATTTCAATAGCCAATTGGGGCCCATTACAAATACAAAACACTTTAGTCATAACGTCTTTACATTACAACATAAATCATTTGTACAATAGTTTCAAAATATACAAATTTATACAAAAATAGGAAATTAAAAATGCAGACGCGAACTGATCCCGACCTCTATCCCTTACTTATATGCTGTAGGGATACTCCCATTTGCTTAACGGGATATTCTTCTGATCTTGAAAAATATTTGCAAATTTTGGGTGAGTTTTGCGAACTTAATGAGAGACCATCATCGATGGCTCACCCAGTCACATAACACATAATTCACAACTTTGGATAGTTGAACACATATCACATTTACATGTAAATACAATTCAATTTGGCATTTCAAACAATCCACATACTTGACAAAATGCATATGAAATGCTCATGAGATACTTTTCTAATTATTACGTTGTTGTGATTGAGTGCTTGAACTGTCCCGTATCTATTTTAGATATCGGGCTCATTAATAACTGTCCCTTATCCGAAGAGGATACAAGGCTCATTTTACATAGTGAGCCTTAGGCCCTTAATCACTGTCTGAGCTCGAGGCTCTTTTTACTCGTTAAGCTTTAAGCTCTGATCTGTGGCTACCCAGGTCACAACTGCCATTATATTTCATGCATTCATGAAATGGAATGCATCATTCACACTCAATCACTTTCACATATC
>JAOTBA010000204.1:13979247-13994348 GCA_025629845.1 Erythroxylum squamatum
ACACTGTTTCTACCAACATGAAGATGGGTTCGGCATTGTTGATCGTGAAAGTAAGGATCGGTTCTTGGCACTGCTTGCTCAACCTGCTTCTTAGAGAAAATGTTGCTCATGTTTCTTGGTGGTTTTTTGTTTGTAATTCGATCTATAATAAAAATTAATCAAAATTAAAGAAAAAGATTTTCTTCATTAGCGATAAAATTAAAGTTTAATTAAATAAAAATTATTAAATATAAACGAACTCGTTTATAAAGATTAATTAATAATTAATTAATTTTTTAAATAATTGTTAAGATAAATTGAATAAAAATATAATTAGTATAAAGTCTGTTTAGTTGAATCCGTCAAATTTATTTAATTTTTTATCATTAATCTTAACCACGAGACTTTTATGTGGATCTAGTGCGACCACGTATAGTAGCCATAGTTCGTTTTCTAGAGACTTTCTTCTAATGTGTATGAACCTTGGAAAAGTGACACACTGTTTCTACCAACATGGAGATGGATTCGGCGGGCATAAATCAACAATCCATCGAGAATTTTGGTGTAAACCTTTGATATTATCACTTAAACATCTCACGCCTAAAAATCACCAAATAAATAAATATTTTATCACTAAAACATTAAACCAATGATGTTGCAAAAATATGCGAAAACTACCGTGTTAGAATAATGGGTCAGGACCTCAATCCAAGTCTAGTCTGCAATCCACCAAAGATCCCAGGCCCATTCAGTTGAGGATGGGTAAATCTTCATCTATCAAACTTGCACATGTACACCAGACAATTAGCTCAAGTGATAACTGCCTTCCAGCTGTAGCTACTGACAAAATATCATGCTGTCATCTTTGAGACCATTAGATCATAACAAATTGTATTCAATGGCTAGATTAGAATCATTTGTTGTATATATACATTACTCATTCAATAAGACAAATACGATATCTTACGGTTTTTTTCAGTTTGGAGTTTGATGACCAATTCGTAAGTGCTCACTGACTCGCAGTGCAGTAGTTGAATTTGAATGACCTGTTGGCATCAAATAAAGTGTAGCATCTTCCGGTAACCTTTGGTTTGTTCTTGAATGGATGCTCCCAAAATCTAATTTAGAAAGCTCAAGTCAAAAGAACCATTTTTAACAGATTAATAGGGGTCTTCGGGCTCTTCTTATTCAATCCTATAATCAGAACGGATGGGATTTTTTGGATGCTGTTGATGGGTTTAGAGCAGTTCGTTGAGATATTCAAAAACCCAGGTGGTTTTTATTTACCAATTAAAGAAAAAAAAAGCAAGAGGATCAATATTTGACTGATGCATGTCATATATCCCATGAAAGTTGTTGGTTGGAAATATTCCTATGCAGCTTGAGACGTTCCAAGCACATAGTACTAAGCTTCAGACTCAAGAGGCAAGTTCAGTTACTGTCTTTTTCTTCTCGCAGCATCAGACATAGAGCAGTGTTTCATTACTGTCTTCTTCTTTGATATTTATCTAGGTAACTAGAGAGTAGACCGATTATGCATTCTGTATCGTTCTGGTTCACTGATGTCATAAGACAAACTCTCAGCTAAAGTGGAATTTATTATTTTCAATCTCCAACCCCAAAGCCAAAAATGATGTCAGGTGTTCTTTCACCAGATGCCTCACATATCGGTAATTTTGGGGATGGGGTGTGTCATTTGAGCTGCAAGCTCATTAACACCCATATTAGTTCCTTAGTGAGACACTATTATTAGAAAGTATGGATTAGATTGCCTGAATTACCTAATGTTTAGGACATTTCATGAAAAATGCTTTAGAGTGGCATCAGATTTCTTAATCACATATTTCTACATCTAAGAGGAAACAGTCCAAACGAACAGCTAACTAATATTTGGGACATTTCATGATTGTGCCCTAGAGGCGCGTATGTACAGTTATTAAGACAACTCAGATCTGCAAGTAAACGAAAAGCTGTCAAGGAGTCGTAGTTTGTACGGAGAAATGATCGCTGATCAGCCAAAGGATGTGGACAGGTAAGCTGAAGGGCCAAAGCGTATTTAATATCTTTATGTCAATTAAAAGAACTGGAGATTATTCATGTTCATTTGTCCGGCACAAAACATTCTAACATAGCTCAATGCTCGGCGTTTGTTTGGCTAGGGTTGAATCACGTGAGATGATTAAAGATGGTTTTCAGATTGAGCTATTTACTTCAAAAAATAGCCTTTCTAGGGAAAAAAAAACTTCCACCTGTTGTCGACATTATTTGACAGGAAACAGAAGTATAGTCTGATAATGATTGTGCCAAAAATTAATAGGGTTTTAGTCTAATCAGGCAAAAAGGGAGAGATAATATACACTCGTTCAATTTATACAAATTTCAATTTCATTCCTAGTGATGCTGGAAACAGAGGGGAGCCCATGCGTTGTGCTAGCAATAAAGATGTCAAACTTTTTTTTTTTCAGCTTTTACATATGAGCCAACAATGGATGCACTGGAATAATCCCCTAAAAATTTCTATACTAAATGGAACATGGAGGAAAAAATGGACAACAAATTACTCACCCCTGAGGAAGTAACACTAACAATTGGTTAGCCTCCAACCCTAATGAGACACCCTAAATGCTGTCTCCTTGTTGCTCCTGCACACAAGAGAAGGGTAGGGCAGTTGTAGCATTTACATATCTTTTAGACACAGGAGGAGCCAAGGAGGGGGGTTGTCCGAAGCAACTGTGGATTCGACCGAAGAATAGTCAAAAGTATCTCACTCAAATTGCTGTATAGTTGGAAAAAATCTGTAACAATTTATCCAGAGCTTCTGGGTAAAATTTCCTTGCGAATAAATAACATGGCCGCTTGTTACCATTCCATAAGCAAGGTTGTATCTGCACTTCCTTCTGTAGAGTATAGCAGAGAAGGAAAGGTTAAATGCATGCCATTTACATTCAGCCAATAATTTCCCAATGTATAAGGAATGTTTCTAAAGTTGTACCTTCTCATCGCTTGTGACATGAATACTCTGATCAATGGACTGTGGGCAAAAACATAATTCAAGGAATCATTCAAGGTGGTCATCTGAAGTTAACAATTAGCTATATTATAAAAAACACACCTTTCATCTCATGTTAGGTTTCACATGCTAAAACCACAATGCAAAGAACACAAAGTTGTCCAACATGGATCCTCCCAAATGAAACTGGTAGAATTAGAGGACAACTTAGAAATAAATTTACATATATAGTAAATATATATATATATATATATATACGTATGTGATGTTAGTTGCGGGGAGGGGGCTGACAACCTTATGATTGGTTGTCAGCTAACCGAATCTGTTATTCCTAACAGATTCCTAGTATAAATAAGCTAGACACGAGGAGAGAGGGCAGATATTGAGTATACTGTGGAGTGTGTGAGCCTAAGGCGGGAGGTTGCTGGTCCTCGAAACCAGCCTATCGTGTATTCGTTTTTTACAGAAATCAATAGCCAAGTTATACATTTCCTTACCTGTTTTTCTGGAACCTATCAGAAACATGAGTTAAAATTGTAAAACAGAACAAAAATAAGAGTAAGATCTTAACTGTGATGTTCTTCACAAGTTCGTAAGTTACATCCTGGGCCCTGTATGATTTAGGATGCCATTTTCTCTCGGACCAGTCAACATGTGTCACAGACCAGTTTGCAATCCCACCAGGGTCAACCATCTAAAATTCAAGGTAAGAGAATCTATTAGAAGATACTGGGAAAAAAAAAGGCAGAATTTATTGGAATATTGGGACTACTCACATGGAAAAATGTTGGCAAATAATGCTCATCAGCAATGCAATTTTTTCCTTCCAGACCAGGCTGTAATTATCAACAAGATATACATCAATATGGAAATTCCCCAAGAAATTAAAAGCTCTTAAAGATACGTATTAGTTAATAGATTATGTCCATAATTCAATGTAGTGATTGTAATGTTTGTGATATGATGAAAGATGGATTACTTCAGTACTTTCTCAAAGTCAAATTATGAAATACAAGTTCTACCAATCAAGCTGAAACAAAATTTACCAATACAAACAATTGCATGGATAGGCCTAATACTATTTCATTATTGTTGACCTCCAAGCAATGAGAATCCAGTCTTTTTCCCCACAAATAAAACCAAAACTATAATAGCTTGCTAGAAGTTAATATCATTCTCAAAATAAAGAACCAAAAATTTTATGACTAGGATTATGATTCACCAAGAAAAAAGAAAAACAATGTGGACAAATGGAGATATAGAAACTGAATGATTGTGAAAAGAAAAGAATCTCCAAGAACCTGCACAGTCTTCTACATCTTTTAATCATGTTAACAGCAAATAACCGAAAACTATGCCACACTACAATCAAGACATTTCAAGTAAACAAAAAGGATGTATTATAGGGCCAAACAAAAATCCGAATTAGATCTTTGGAGCCTCATCTGAAGAAATACAGATATAAGAGCACACAGATCTTCACCCATGCTTACAACTAGTATAATGAATAAAAATAGCAGATGCCACAACCATGTATGGTCAGACGCTATTACAATAGGAAGAAAGAATTAAAAAGAAATTTGTAAATGACCCCGAACTTAAAAAGTACCTTGCAGTAATCACGGAATTTTGAGTAGTAAAGACTATCAGCCATAAGTATCACTGCATGCTGTCGCTTCATTGAGAACCACTGCAAAGAAGTCCATTCATTATAAACTGTGAAAAGACAACTTCAAAGAAACTATAGATGTTCCCGATATATGAAACACTAGTCTCTTTTGTCCGTAAGCTAAAAATATGTAGAGTTTGTACCTCTCATAGCATCAACATCTAAACATAATTAAGCAAACAGCAAAACATGGCAAATGTACCATAACAATGTAATATAGCTGGTTCCATTTCAAATCAATACTTAATCATGCAGTAACCAATGGAAAAAGAGTAAATATTTACACAATGCATATTATTCCCGCTCTTAACGTACAAATGTAAGAGTCACCTTGAAAATGTAGACCAAAGGATCTATGGAAGAAATTATGACAATGCAACCATATCACATCCTTAGATCACAGTACTGAAGGTATACCTGTGCACTCTTTCTGAAGTCCTTCATCTCAATTTCAGGTAACATGTGCTCGGAATACCTACCATTCCCATGTGGACCAGGGTCATAAAAGCTGAAAACCAGAAAGAGAAACATCCATTCATCATCAATGGAAACCGAAATGAATAAATTTTGGAGCCATTCTTCCAGTTGGCTATTCAACTTCGAAGAAAGTAATAAACCAACCAATCTAACAAAAGAAAGTACTAGCAACAAACATGGACAACTCCAACACTTACCAATCAACATAGCTGATATTTGTGTACATAAGATAGTTGTAGACATAGTCGAACTTATGCAATGGAACACAACTGCCATGCCGAAGAAGGATCAATTCATATTTTAAAATAACAAAAAATATGTTGCAGTTTGACCTTCGGTCAAGTATTAACAATAATAACTATTCAGTGTCCAGGATCACCTGTCAGAGAGTAGCACAAAATGTTGGTTTTCGGGATCTTGAAGAGCATTCGCTAAAAGTCGTCTCTCAGCATCAATCATTGAAATCTTTCCCCATACCACCTTCAAATGCAATGAACATCAGAAGTAGCCTTGTTAAACAAAGAAAACATGCTTGCAACTGTTACATTGCTTAGCAGATGCATTGGATTAAAAGTTCGACATTCAAACATGAATCTATATATAGTAGCAACTACATATATATATATATACACACACACATACACACACACACACACACACACACACACACACACACACATATATATATATGTGCATATGTATATATACATCTAAATTTGCGACTTTCTACAGTTGCAAAGTAATTTCTGTTTTGCATTGAAACAGGGAATGGAAGGAATGTGAGTTTTCCATGATAAATTTGTGATTAGCAGGTCTTGTTTAGGATTATATATCTTTATCAAGCCCAAAACACAAGGTAAACAAGTTGACACATAACAAAACATAATTGAAGATGGACAGTAAACCAGACAAGACAAGAGCATGAGTCACATCTGCTATATATAGGTAGCTTATTACAATAATGTCATTTCTTGCCTGGAAGTAAATATCAGGAGGCTGCCAAGTGTCAAATTAATAGAACAAATGGAAACATGTCTACTAATGCAACATATTTGAGTAAAATTCCTTTTCTTCCCTTGTAGCAAACTGAAAATAAGAAAATGTTCACAAGTACATCCATTGTTGTGTAATAAGAATCCAAATTCTGCAAACCTGATGACTCCTTACGTCCCGATTAACAAAATAACGGCTCACATGGATTGGTTTTTCCTTGGATGCATGAACATAAACTGAGAATCTGCCTTCATGACCCTGCCAAGAGAGATTCATTAGTTTCAGCTAAATACGAGTTAAAAAAAAGCTAAAATCCATGCTCACAACAAATTGAGAATGCAGAACTTAAGTTTCCATATAAGAAATAGTAGTTTCACATGAACAGCAGGTAGCTACCTTATTGCTACAAGCATTTAACATCCACCACTGAAATCTAGTTCTTCAACAGAGAAGAAGCTTTACACATTTCAAATGTTAGCACAAAATTCAGAAAGAAAGCTTACACTGAAGAACTTCTCCCAAAGCTTCTCAAAAGGTAATGAACCAGGAGTTAAAAACATAAAAGCAACTTTGGCATTTTTTGTTTGGGCAGGAGGTGTATTCAGAATTTCCCTAATCACAATACGGGATGCAATTTCCTCATCTGTATATAACCTTGCAGGAGCAGGTGGAAGCCAATCAGTGAGAACTTTGCAACCTCTTGAAGAAAATACGTAGCAAGCAGCATTGCTTTGGGGTGGATAGATATAAGCACAAACTAGAAACAGGCTGACCATTAACACTAAAGCAATAATCCATACTGGTCTCTTTGTTGAAGAGCGATGGCGAGCCCCAGGCACAATCTGCACATCACCCATGCCCAGACGCCACACTTTGTTACTCTTCATCTACAACAAGAGCACAAGGAGTTCATCTAAGGTAATTCATCTTTGCTAACAATCACATCCACAACTCTTCCTCCAACAAAGGACTACTATTCACCAGCAAAAAACAAAACTACAGCTGATAATGCGGGACGATCTGAACATCAAAAGCAAAACAAAGATGAGAATGTGTTAAATTATGAGTTGAAAGCAACTCATGGTAAAACTAAACTCAATAGAGTGGCATTCCCTGTTTCCTATAGTTGCCGCCAGCAACTGAAAACTAATATTTAAAGCTTTACGCCTTGTTTCTTCTAATTATATCACGATTAGGAGATAAAAATAAAAAAAAAATCAAAGAAACTAAAACTCAAGTGATTCACAAAAGGAAGAAAGAACAAAATAGAAAACAAATCAGGAAAAAGAAGAAAACGAAGTTGGATGTCAACGCGTCCACCTGCTAAACTAAACTCGTATTTTCATCTTTCAACCAAATGAGAATCAAAACCAATTATTCTAACAAAAGTCAAACCGATCGGAAACTAAAAAAAAAGAAAAGAAAAGAAAGCTGAAGTCAACCCCCTTCCGTAAAGATTGCAAAATTACAACTTTTTAGCTGCTTGACCAAAACGAAAATACAAGAAAATAAAAGCAACAGAAAATACCAAATCTCATTCTCGCACGATTAACATTATTAGTTATACACTAGTTAGATTCATACAAACAAAGCAAAGAGAAGAAGTAGAGTCCTGGCATTTCGAATTGCTAAACAGCCATATAGATGTACTTTCCATCAACTGATTCTTCAACTGATAAGAACAGGCAAAGTAAGTGTTGGGTTGGGAATTTCAATCCAATCATGATCCAAAGTAATAAATAAACACAACGAAATAAAAAATACCTGAGAGAGAGAGAGACCGAGCTCCAAAAACAGATCTCCAAAATAACAAATCTCGATCCAAGGAATTCACAAGTAATCAAGATCTAGGGCACAACAAATACAAGTATACACACAGAAGAAGAGGGAGAAACCATACAGGGGGGAGAGAGAGAGAGATATGTTGGATCTATTAATTTGATATAATAATTTGCGATTCGTTTTTGTGTTGTTCTATGATTGGGTTGTCTCTGTTATATAATTATTATTTATAATTTGCATAAAACTATATGTATATATATATAACAGTGGTTTCTCTTCTTTTCTTTCCCTTTAAGGGAGAGTCAGCGAAGACGAGTCTTTCTTTTACTAGTTGGATTTCAGCCGGCGAACTCTTCCCATCTTAAAAGCCAGTGTCTCAACCAAAGCGCGTTCACTTGACTTCTCAACTCGTGACAACTAATGTTATGAATAACACGTGACAACCAATGTCATAAATACCATATTAGTATTGGTATCGAATTTAATTATAGTATAATATTATATTGGTGTTGATTACTACGAAATGTTATTTCAGATATTTTTTAAATTTATAATATAGTCTTTAAATTTTTTAAAATTATAATATAGTCTAAATTTATGATCTTCCAACAAAAAAATCCCTACCATGAAAATTCATAATTAATTAAATTTTGCACATATATATTCAACAACAAGTATATTGTAGGTTTTTTTTTGAAAAATTATAGTATATTAATGAAAAATTATAGTAGATTAAAGAAGAGTATTTCAAGCATCACAAACACATGTATCAAAAAGAAACTTGACCAAGATATGATGAAAATTCCAAATGCTTTAAAGAAGAGTAAGACACGCATTTTGAAAAGAAAACTTACCTAAATATGATGAAAAATATTTTTCTAAAATTTTCTTTAATTTTCTCCTCTCTTATTCTCGGGGTACGTCCTTCGTCTCTCTCAAGAGAATAAAGCTTCCAACTTCAAGTCTTCAAATCAAATGGGTCGACCACATAATATAAACTGAGTCATCCCACTTTGCTTCCTCTCATTGCTTACTTTCTCCTAGTTTTCTGCCACTTTGCTTCCTCTCACTGTTTGCTTTCTTCTACAACATGTGTGTTCCAATACGTGGAGATGCGTGGTGCGATGGCTGGTGGTGGTCTATGAGGACAGTCGCCACACAGTGAGAGGAGAGTCATCGCTAGAGAGGAAAACCGAGAGAGAGAAGGTGGCAAAAGCAGATAGTTGGGGTAGGGGGAGGGTGTGGATTATTATTATTATTTGCAACGACCGATACCCTTAAACCAAGTTTCATATCATTTTTCGGTTGGTACGGTACGGAATCCATAACTCTGGTGACACCTATTGTTTTACGCACTTCAACTAATTCCATTTTTCGTCAATTGTCATCGTAATTGTAGTTAGGTAAACGCCCACTTATTTTATAGTTTATATTGACAAATAGGATAATAGAAACCAACATTACATGACATTATTAGACCATATGAATCAAGAAAAGTCTTTCTTACTATGACTCTTAGACTCGTGAAATATTTTACCGATAAGCATTAAGGGAGCTGTATCACGTATTTCTAGCCTATATATCAATCATGTAGTTTATAGAACAAATTTGCATAAGAGGATAATGATAAACAAAGATTGATTGTAGCTTAAAGTTTGGATATGTTAGCCGAGACACAAGTCATTTTTCTTTTGGAAAGCAACATCTATCAAGGTCTGCCTTTTAAAAATCTAAATTGCCAATCTTTTCTCATATAACTTAGACCTCAAACATAATCTATAGTACAAGACTTTTTGATACACAAGATCCTAATGAAGAGACAAGTGTAGAATATACTTGTCTTTCTGTATGACTATTGTTACATTATTCAAGAATCAAGCTTTCAGGAAAGAATTTTTTTTAGAAAAAAGCCATAAGCTGAAAAACACACTTCATTTTATTCAATTTTCAATGATCTATAGCAGAAGAGAAACCTTGCTTTCATAAACAAAGCAAGGGGAAAGAAGACAAACAACTTTTAAGAAATGATTCCCACATAGTTCAATAATTCAAACTAAAATACAAAAGTGGAGAATGAAAAGAAGAATAATTGGAAACTTTGGTCCCAATAATATTCGTAGAAGATAAGAGGGAATATGTAAACAGGGAGGTGCAGAAAAAGATTGGGGTGTACTGTCATCATAAAAGTCAGACAAATCATCATCCATTTTTTTCCAGTTCTTTAATAAAATAGGCTATTTTTGTATCAGTCCAAGTCAGAGGCTAATGATCTTGGGCATCTTGAAAATTATCAAGAAATTTAGGCTTTGTTGCAAGTTTTTCAGTTGTAGAGCTTTCTCTAAGATCAAAATTTTTCCTGGGCTTAAAGTCAGGTGGATATGGCAATTCTCCTTCCATAATATTGAATCTTGTATGAGCAAATTGGTCCACCGAAGCAATATCTAGCAATTGGTGATATGAGCTCTAGAAAAGCAAAGTCACCATAGTATGGACCCAAAGATGTATAAGTAGTTGGCTTAGTGAATTTGAGATGATGGTTTAGGTGATCTGGAAAATGGTACAGATCACGCATTAACAAGGCGTTTAGTTTACTTGCAAGTATAGATAAAATATGTATTATTTAGGAATAAAATAGATGAAGAATAGAATAAAATATGCATTATTTAGTTTGGTTAATTCCTAAGAATTTTTGATGATGATTTTATGCCAATGTTTGGTTTGAAAACATAAATTTGAAATGACAAAGGAATAATTAACAAAAAGAACAAAATATTCATTATTCCCCACTAACTACATTATTATTATTATTATTATTATTATTATTATTATTATAACTAAGTAATTATGTGGACTCCTTAAGAATATTTTTGTCCAACAAGTCCTCATTTTTATTCCCAACCCACTTGGAATAGATAAAGATAGGGGAATGATGAGTTTACTTATTTACCCTTGAATTATATATTCTGTATGTTTTTTCAACCAAAAAAGGGGATAACTTATTACCAAGTACTAAGAATAGGTTAGGAATGGAATAGTGATTCCAATCAACCAAACACCCCATAAGTCTTTATGATCTTTTGGTTAGTCAATGGATGTCCTCCAAATTTGAAAATTATTAATGGTGCAAATATAACCATTTTCAGTCAAGCTATAAGGATAGTGGATAATAAAGATGGAATAAGGTTTTTGCTCAGACAGATGAATGCTCTATAGTTGATATCGGTTGAGGATTTGTCCAAGTTGAATACACTATTTAGCCAAGGGTTGAAACCATTTTAGAAATGTCCATAGTAAGGAACTGGCATTGGCTGGATTGGTGAGATGTTTGTAAACATGTAAAGGAGAGAGAGAAATTTGATAGACATATAGGGTAGACAAAGCCCAAAGATGCCATATAGTTGGCTTGGAAAGAGAATCATAGATATGATGAAAGGTTTGATAATGTGTTAATATCTCAAACTGATGGGAGTGTGGAGGAATGTTCAGGGTAGCGAGAACAAGATGAAGGTAGTAAAAAAGACTTTTTCAAAGGAGGACAACAATGTCATCCATTGTTTGTGGAGGAGTTTTGGTGATTGGAGGGAAGGATATCCTGATCCTGGCATACAGTGAAAATTCCATGATGGAGAGAATAAGAGGAATCAGTTTTCTTAGGATGGGAGAGAGTAATTAAATTGGTTTTCAAGGTCGAGATAGAAAATCTGCAAGGATATTGTGATGACCTTTGTTATGGTGAATGGTGAATTTATAGTGAGAAAACTAATCTTGCCAACATAGTAATAGGCTGCCGGGCAATATCTTCTTGTTAAGAATCTTTGGAAAATATGTATTGTCCATTTCAGTAAAAAGTGATAAAGGTTAAGGTGAAAATTGATTTTTTTAATGCCCTTTTTTACTACCAAGATTTCCTTATAGATGGTGGTAGTACTTTTCTAATTCCTTAAATTAGTCACTAGCATGGCCACAATAATGTATTTTCCCATCAATCTCTTCAATCAAGATGGCACCCTAACAATGGTCACTAGCATTTGTCTAAAAGATGTGTTGGCCTTTGTTAGGATTCTTTAAAAGAGGGTGGAGGTTGACTCGCTTATTTTAAGTATTGGACAACTTTGGTTTGATCTTCATTCCATAGTGGTGGATTCTTTCTCAGCAATTTGGATAAGGGACTTGTGTAGTCAGCTACATGGGGGATGAAATCTCTAATATAATTAACAATTCCAAGGACTTGTTGAATTTGCTTTGTGTTGAGATTTTCATCAAAAAATGTCATAGTTCACTAGCAATGTGTGGATCAGGCTAATAAAATCCATTATGAAATTTCATACGCAAAAATTCTATTTGGGTTATTACAGTATGTCTTTTCTTAACTAAGAGTATAACCTCATATTAATTTGTAAGATCAAAAAATGATTGTAGTAATACCTTATCATCTTTATGGGTCTTGGAATATAAGAGGATGTCATTAATGTAGATCAAAGTATTGGAAAGAATAGGCTCATAAATTTTTGCCACGACCTTTTGAAATAATGATAAAGCAACTTTAAGTCCAATTGGCATAGCCGTCCATTGGTATTGAGCATTGAGAATGAAAAATGTTGTCTTATATCTTTCTTGTGAATCTATACCGAATTGCCAAAAACCTACTTTCAAGTCGAATTTTGAAAAGATTGTTGCTTCTTTGAGAAACAGAACTTGAGTATTGATCTTTGGTAGTGAGAATTTATCATCTTAAATGAACAAATTCAAAGGTTTAAAATCAATTAGCAACCTCTTTTTTCCTTTATTTTTATGCTCTTTTATTCACATAAAAAGCTTGACATGCCCAGTTTGTTTTTGGGGGGTTCAATTAATCCTTATTGGAGAAATATAATACATTCTTCTTGTGCTAATTTTAAATCATTAGGATTCATGCTAGGATGAGTAGTCTTGGTAGGATTAATGTCTTCATTCTTTTAAAAGGTAGATGAATGAAGAATTGTAGATTTTTTTCAAAAAGGATTGAGGTGTGAGAATTGTGCATGGTTCTTAAGATAGTTTTTCCAAAAATTGATCCGTCAGTGCTTCGTATTGAGGAGGTAACTAAGTGAATTCAAACATGTTGCATATATATGTGTAAGCACTGAAATTGGCTTGAAATTTAATCCCTTTGGGTAGGATTTGCAGTGGATATGTTTTGCAGTAGACATCGATGCCAATGAGGATATCTGAGCCAAATAGAAGATTACCAAGGACTTTTGTCCAAACCACAAAGTCAGGGAAAAACCTTAGCTTTATTTTTCTTTTCGTGATAAGCCCAATCTTAAATGAGTTGCCATCAGCAATAATAAAACATTTTTCACATGATATCTAGGCTTTAGGAGGTAAGATGTTGGGCTTCATGACACTTTGACAAGATCCAGTATCCATATATCCAATAGCATTGATTGGCTTATCATATTTATCTTGTTGTAATAACAGGATATGGACATATGGACGAGGAATTGTAATATCTTGTTGGGTTTTCAGTGGTAAATAAGGTGGAATTTTAATCTATAAAGGCTTTGCCTATAGATCAATAGTTTTGGTATATGAAGGTGATGGATCAAGGGTCTTGTTAGTTTGGGCTTTATAGGTTTGGTAGATTTGGGTTTGGTGGTAGGATGGATACATTGTCTGATTAAAGGATATTTCATTTTAAATACTTTTCATAATCAAGAACTTCAGGATATATTAGGGTTGAATAGATGGATTGGATAACTGGAAAGGTTAATGGATAATCTGTATAAATAGTCTTAGACTATTATGTCTACATGTCTACCACCATTATTTGAAGTATTCTTTCACTCTTTGAGGTTCTTACTTTTTGGTTATGAAATTAGGTTCAAAATACTGTGTGTTAATATATCTTCTAAGATTAGCATCAAGTTGGACCGTTTTGTCTTTTAAAGATGTATATACTTTTGTACCTAAGAAGAAACAATTTCTACCCGTTTTTTGAGTAGCCTGGGTTTGTTGGTTAAAACCATCAAGCTTAGTATCAATTTGGAGAAGAAATTTATTTTATGTCATATCATTATCATTGTGCCAGTTAAGTACTTCATATAAAGGATTGGATATAAGGGTACCATGAGAGGTGATTTCTATAGATCGAATATAAAGTTTAGAGATAACCCTATTAGTGTCATCTGTATGTCTCTCCAAGGGAGGAAGTTCGTCCTCATATGATCTCATCATCATACAATGAATAGGTGTTGAGTAGTAACAGGAATATGAGGAATAATGGGTTGAGCTCTGTTGGGAATTTGTTCTTTACGGAACATATGTTCCTTTCGAATATCTTTGAGTAGTTTAGAAAAGGTCTCAAGTTTGGAACGTGAACTTTTAAGGCCAACACAAGGTCTTGAATCTGGATCATCATCATCCTGCTTAGGATGGAATTGTTGAGAAGGTTGGCAACGATGAATTTCTTAAGATTTTTGTCTTCCTTTATTTTGGAGTTTTGCTTGTTGTCTTTTTAGGACAATAGGCATCATCATCACTATTTATGTCTTCATAGTTAAGTGTTGGACATATATTTACAATCTGGTTCACACATGGATAGATCGACATCTTATATGAAGTGTCCTCGATGATAGCTGATGTATACATGTGGACCATCAGATTTAACATAATGGATAAGAGGTCAATCTTTGCTTTCTTTACGTGATAGCACCGGTTGAAGCATTAAAATGAGTCTAGATGTGCCATAGGATCTATACTGGTCTTCATTGGGTCTAGAATAGATGGATTTAACAAATCCACCTCTCAGTGTCTTAAGAATAGGCGAAGTTGTTATATGGAAAGAATGTTTGTGATAAACATGAAAGACTTTCTAATTGTTAGTGATCCATTTTGTTGGCATCAAATTTTCAAGTTCCATTGGTAGTAATTATTTTGGAATTTGAATGATAATAGTCTCATCGTGAGCTTGATCAGCTACCATATATAGAGTATCATAAGTTGAATATGAAAATTGAGATCTACAGTATGATTTTGTAGATGATAAATCATTTGGTGGGGCAAAGTGACCATGATTGTTGTAGGGTCTTGCTCTACCTTAATAATTTGAGTCTCTCATATAAGGTGGGATCGTTGTTGGATCCCGTTTCCGGAACCCAACTCTCTTGCTTACCTATGAAGCCTTGAGCTTAATCGTGAAACCTGAGCGTG
>JAOTBA010000204.1:14060548-14077356 GCA_025629845.1 Erythroxylum squamatum
ATATTATCATTAATTATTTAATAAATTTTATTTTATTCTATTATATGTGATTTATATTTTAAAATAATTTATTTATATTTTTATTTATATAGAATATATACAAAAAATTAAAAATAAAATTTTCTATTTTCATTAATAAAAAATAATTAATTTTAGTATTAATTATATACAATTTATTATTAATAATATAAAATATTATTATTAGGGTAAGGAGAAATAATATAAAAATATTATTAATTATATACAATTTTTGTGAACCGTAATAAATGTGTCTGGAAAAAAGGAGGTTAAGGTTAGAAGAAATAATTGGTATTAAGAAAAATTATTGAAGGTATATTAGGTAGTATGTATTTTTTGTTTACGTTCCATCCTAAATCCTCCGAATTAGAGGTTTTTTATTTTCACTATTTAAAATAAAATGGAACGTAACATGAAACTCTCTGCTTCCATCTCATTCTATCATGAAACTCTCGTCCAAACGATAAAAGTATGCTATCTTCATCCCATTCCATTACAAATCCCTGAACCAAACAGGATTTAAAGGAATATTTGAAATACATTAGTAGCCATAAATACATATTCATAACCATCAGCAACATCTAGTTGAAATCTCATTGAATCGCAGAGTCTAAAAATGTTTAATAATACGCAACTTTGCTATCACTAAAAAATCTTCTGATACCGGGCATAAATGTGTAAAAATAGGAAAATGGAGGTCGCCGCCATATCTGAAACATGAATTCAGAATTTATTAAACTCGAACGTGGGATTTCTAAACTGAGCCAGTTATTGGTGAAGAAGGTGATTAACATCATATCATATATGCGGTTAATGCTGACCAGCTTTGGACGGAAAGAGAGGATGAAGGGCATTGTCGATATTTGGTGGTGAACTGAAGGGGCGATGTCAAGGGAAGCCGTTACGAGGCATCTTCTAGTCACCATGGGGGACCAGGTTCGATTATCTTTGCTTTTAGACTTTAGAGAGCCGACTTTCTTTATCTTTTAATCTTTTTTGCTTTTCAAAATTCTCTCTCTTTTCTTTTTTATTAATGCTTTCTCTATAAGAAAAACATCTCGGAGAAATTAGCCATTTGAAATTACCATTGCATCCTCTATCTATCTCGTTATTCAATCAGCACAAAAACGCAGATTAAGTGTGTGATTGTTTAGTAGGAACGAGGAGAAGGGAATGGGTATGGAATGAAAAAGAAAACTTAGTAAGAGGTAATGATTATTTTGCTTCTACTTTTATTCCTAATTTTAGGGCATTGCTCCATTCCTCTCCATTATGAGATGAATGAGAGTCATTCCTAACTTTGCTTAATGCTTAATGCTTATTTTTTTTAGTTTAGTAAAGTTTGGTATTCTTTAATTAATATTATAATTAATTAAAATATAATTCATTCATTAATTAAAATATTGTAATTAATTAATTAATTACAATATAATTAATTAAAATATAATTCATTTATTAATCAAAATATTGTAATTAATTAATTAATTAAAATATTATAATTAATTAATTAATCTAATTAATTAATTAGTTACAATAAAATTAATTAAAATATAATTCATTTATTAATTAAAATTTTGGAATTAATTAATTATACTATTTTAATTAATTAATATATTGTAATTAATTAATTAAAATATAAGTAATTTTTATTTCTCTATATTTTTTACAAACCAACCACTATCAATGGTGATGATAATCATTCATTTCTTTTAACCAACCATCATAATTATAATGATAATATCCATTTCCATTCCTCACTATATTTATTCTTATTCTTATTACTATTTCCCTATACGAACCAACCGTAACTTAGTTTTAAAATAACGGAGACATGGACCCATCATGCTCTGAAGGCTCTGAGCTCCTGTGAGATGTTATGTTGAAGTAAATGAGTACGCCTCGGCCTTGGGTTATGCAATCAAATTTGAAGATTGAAGATAACTACAATTTGCTTCAATCACAATATGCATAGATTGAAGATAACTACAATATGCTTAATGTTGTTTATTAAAAAAAGGTATAACTTGATAAGGTAGTATAAAACTTTTACTTTTTTTTTTTTGGGTAACATATAAAACTTTTACTTCAGTATAGTTAAAGGAAGATTTGGGTCACAAAGGCTGGGACTGGTCATGGTTTTAAAGAGGCGAGAGATTAGTTACGTGTGGTAACTAAAGTGGCACTTGTGAAATAAGCGAAGGAACGAAGGGCAATTATGTGTATTTGTCATATTCGGTGCCCTCTCGTCCTATAAACATAAGAACTTTTAACAATATAATATCAAATAATTTGTTTATACGTTATTTTTTTTTCCTCTTGCTGAGTTTTTGACCGTTGCTTTTTCCCAACGTCTCTCTCTCTCACTCTTTCTCTCTCTCTTCCCGAGTGATCAACCAGCTGCACTGCAGAGCTCGGCTTCCATTCAATTCCCGCCCACTCGGGTATGATTCTTCACTTCATTCCCGTCTTATACTTTAAACTGAAAGTTTTATTCTTTTTATAATCCGGGCTTCGTTTAGTTTCAAGTACTTGTTTTGCTTTGCTCTTCCCTCTACTTAATTGCGCTCCTATTCTCTCTGTTGTTTTTTTTTTAATCTTCTGTTATCTTGTTTTCTTTCATTCCACCACGTAAATGGGAATCGGATTGTGTGTTCGTAGATCGTTTCAGGCGTTTTACTTAATATTGTGTTTATAAATCTTATTTTTAAGCTCTCAGGGTACGATAATATCACCTTTTGACGACGTCTTTTTTGTATGAGCACTAATGGGTTATTTATGTCAAAGATTTCTTTAGTGACATGGTTTTCAAATATCATTTTTTTTTTTTCCTTTTGGTGTTTCGGTGTTAACTTTTGAGAGGAGTAATGTTAGGTTTCATATTCAATGAGTTCCCTTTTCCAGTTGTGGTTTACAGTAGTGGGAGGTTTCACCATGTGAGGCAGTCAAACTTGTGTACTCTTTCATCTACTTTAAGCTCCTTTTATCTTCTTTTATTGTGTGCTCTGTCTCCTCACTGCTACCTCGTTTTTGTTACCAACCATTTTGCATTTCTGATCCTTCTTTAATCGGTTAAACCCATCCTTTTTTCTTCTCATTTTGTCTTTTGTATTCTTCTGTTGATTTTATTTCGAAATGTTATTTTATTGGTTGTTTGCTAGTAATTCTGCACGTATTGATTGTTTTAAAGTTTAATTTCAGGCTTACAGAAAACTGAGTCATGTCCTTGCGGTTCTTTTTTCGTTTATTTTTTTGGTTTTGATCGAGGTCAATCTTCAGTTCTCTGTAGTTTAATTATCAAAGAAATTTTAAATAATTGAATAATGGGGTTCTCTGAGAAGTGCAAGAGAAATCTTGAAAGAATCTTCATTTCTTTCTGTCATGAAAGAAATGTTTGTTGTGACTTGTGGACTAAGAAAAGAACCGACTACTTTGCAAGATTGTTTTCTTCTCTGAAAATGTGCGAATGAATCCAAATAGTTGTTCAATCAAACTATTTTCAGTTTCTTATGCCCATAGAAATCCTTTTGCTATTGCTTGCTGTCTTCAACTTTGAAGACTTCCATCAATGCTCAGTTTGTATTTATAGTTGAACAATGAATTTGTATGTTAATGTTGAACAGCAGGTGCAAATCCATATGAATCTGGTTAGAAATAAGAAGGGGATACCATTGAGATTCTGATTTCGATTCAAAAGCTGAAAACTTTTGAGGTGAAGGGAAAAGGGAAAGAGAAGGTGAGAAATGGGATGTTCTACCTCGAAGCTGGATGATGAGGAGGCAGTTCAGCTATGTAGGGACAGAAAACGTTTCATAAAACAGGCTGTGGAGCAAAGAACACGGTTTGCCTCTGGACACTTGGCTTATATCCAATCCTTGAAAAGAGTTTCTGCAGCTCTTAGAGAGTATATTGAAGGAGATCAGCCCCGAGATTTCTTGGTAGATTCATTCATAACCCCTCCTTTTACACCAATGAAGAAAACAAGTCCGGGTTTCATCTCGATTTCGCCAAAATCTTTGAAGCCTGCATCACTCCAACCAGGGCCTAATTCAATTTTGAAAATTAATTTCCTGATGGCGGGGGCCAGCCAACCAATTTCAGTTGAGGAGAGACCTGTCTCGCCGGAAACAGTCCGAATAGATAACTATTCTCCAATTCATCATTTTGGGACGGATGGATTCTTCGCAATGCAGTCCTCACCGATGAGCTCTTCATTTTTCTCTTATCCGTCCAATGATAGGATTAACATCCCTCCTCCATCACCTCAAACCTCACTATGGGATGGCTTTTGGAACCCATTTTCTTCACTTGACTATTATGGTTATCCTTTTCATAATAGCTTTGATAATATGGATATGGATGACATTAGAGGACTAAGGCAGGTGAGAGAAGAAGAAGGGATCCCTGACCTAGAGGATGAAACTGAGCAAGAAATGGATAACAAGGTAAATTCAACAGTGGAAAGAAGTAGGGACGATGCCAATTATGAGAAAGAAGAAGTGCTTGTTGAAGATGTTGATGACGGTGAGAGTGACACTGAAAGTGGAAGTGAATGTGAATGCGAATGCGAATGTGACAAAGCACCGAGAGGATCACAATCACAAGGCAGTGAAAAAGTAGAATTATCACGAGCTCAAAATTCAGGACAAGTTGGAATCCACAATCAAGAAGTTGTGGTCGGTGACGGAGAACCTGAGATAGAAACACCAGGTTATACCGTTTACGTGAATCGAAGGCCAACAAGTATGACTGAAGTTGTCAAGGACCTTGAAGAACAGTTCACTATTGTTTGCAATGCAGCCAAGGAGGTCTCGGCATTGCTGGAGTCTAGCAGAGTTCAGTACTCGGCAATCTCAAACGATCTCACAGGTTGAAATCAAAATTTCTCTAGTATCCGTTTTATTTTAGGCCTTCATGAGAAATTTGCCCTTTAAATCCTTGGTATGAATTTAAGGTAATTTCATTTTTTCCTATTGTCATGGGGAAGATGGATTCTTCTTTAGTTTGATTGGAGCCCAATCCTGGATGTTTACACTTTACATTTATTTGAAATTGCATTATACCCACAGAACGTATTCTGCTTTTGCAGCCATAAAAATGCTCAATCCAGTAGCATTGATCCGTTCAGCTTCATCTCGGTCATCCTCGTCAAGATTTTTGGTCAATTCTTCAAGTTCTAGAGATGAAGAATACGAAAGTACAAGTGACTTCTCAGAGGAATCTTGCATGCTCTCAGGTAGTCACCAATCTACGTTGGACAGATTGTACATATGGGAAAAGAAACTCTATGAAGAAGTCAAGGTATGGCTATCAATCGTCTTCTGAACTTTCCTAATGACAAACAAGCTCTTACAACGATCACTTTCGTATGGCTCAAATAAATCGGAAACAGAGTCAAAGTAGCACGTAACAGAAAGGCTCGCTTTTCAACTGTTTCTTGTGCATCTCTAAAGTCTAAGGCTTGTCTTTTTGTTGGTGTGCTTCTGCTTCGAAAGTATGTGGTTTTTCGAACAGAACTCCTATTCGAACAGAACTCCTATACTTGAGAATAAATAGACCACCATAGCTTTGTTTATGTAGTACCTAAAGTGTGAGGGGGCAGTAATAACAAACTGATAATTTCATTTTGTTACCTTAATAGTCTGGAGAAAGGATACGAATTGCATACGAGAAGAAATGTAAGCAACTCAGGAACCTAGACCTAAAAGGAGATGATTCCATAGCAGTGGATAAAACAAGAACAGCCATTAGAGATCTACATACTCAGATAGCGGTTTCAATTAACTCTGTTGAAGCTGTGTCAAAGAGAATAGAAACTCTGAGGGACGAAGAACTGCAGCCTCAACTTCTGGATTTAATACAAGGGTATGGAAGTCAAGTCACTGTTCCAGGCTACAAAAATCACTCGTGTACTGACCATGACGTTACTCTCTTGTTCACACGTTACAGGTTAGCAAGGATGTGGAAAATAATGGCAGAATGTCACCAATCACAGAAACGGACACTAGATGAGGCCAAGCTCCTACTAGCAGGCACACCTTCGAAACTGGACATGAAGAGGCGAACCTCCTTCTCAGTTGCTGATCCTCAGAGGCTTGCCAAATCTGCTGTCAATCTTGAAACAGAGCTCAGAAATTGGCGGGCTTGCTTTGAGGCATGGATCAGTTCACAGAGATCTTACGCGCATGCATTGTCCGGCTGGCTTTTGAGATGTATTAGGTCTGATCCTGACATAACAAAGCTACCATTCTCCCCACGACGGTCTAATGTGACCATTCCAATCTTTGGATTTTGCATCCAATGGTCAAGGTTTCTTGATGCCATTCAAGAGAAGGCGGTGCTAGATGGACTAGATTTTTTTGCAGCGGGGATGGGGTCTCTATATGCACAGCAATTAAGGGATGATAATCACAGGGTACCAGTAAGCTCAACGAGATATGAGTCCAGGGGGAATAATAATAATATGGATTTGGTAGAGTATGGTGAAGTAGAACAGGTGATGACTACAGAGAAAATGGCCGAGGTTGCTGTAAGGGTATTGTGCGCTGGAATGTCAGTTGCAATTAGCTCATTAACTGAATTTGCTATAGGCTCTACAGAGGGATATGGTGAACTAGTTAAGCAGTGGGAGAATGTCAAGTGGCCACCACCCAGTTCGGGTGGGACTGGAGACACTAATTTATGATACTCCTGTAGGTAGTTTTTTCATGGATATCAATGTGTTCGCATATTACATAGAGCCATTGTTGTTCCTACTAAACATACCAGCCTGATAAAAAATAAGCAGAAGGGGCAAAACTAAACTCGAGATATATTTGGAATGGTTTGGACTGAAATGCTAACCTTGCATTGCATTTCTACTTGATCTGCAACAAGAAGCCAGTCCACATATTTTAATGCTCTGCAGAATCACTTTAATTGCATGTATCCCTCTAATTACTTGCAAAATGGACTTCTAAACGCAACTTGAATGCCATGAAGAGGCATCCTGTAAAATATGTAGGTCATTCCTCTGAACAGGATATGAACAACATGTTAATAGAACCCATTTTCAGCTCACTACCAAGAAACGTATGAAAAGTAATATATGGACTTCAAAATCTATGCTTCAGAATCTAAAAGTCCAACCCACGTTTACTAAGGAGCAGAATCATCACTTCAGTAGTGATGGAAAAATTTGTGATGGTAAGACAATTTATGTAAAATGATTTCTTTTCAGTCATAAGTGAAGGCATCATCATCATCTCCAACCTCTGCCTCAGAAAAATCATATCCACCCATGACTGACAGGAATAGTAGAACCGCAACCAACTGCGTCACCAAAAAATATCTTGCTCTTCTACTGAAAGCTTTTTCCTCTTCTGTCTTTTCCCTTTTGGGTTTTCTTTTGGGTTTTGAACCTGAAGAAAGAAAAAACAATAGACCAAGGGCTCTAAATGAAAAAAGGAAATTTATCGTGTATATGACATCTTTATGTGAAGCATACAGAACAGAGTAAGTTAGCTTGTTTAATTAAGTCAAAAGCCAGTATTATCAATCAGCAAGAACAAAAACAAGCATTTGAATTGCTTACCCGAATTCGTTGGGTTTCTTCTTCGAGTTGATGATGAAAATTGAGAGTTGAATTGAGCGTCAGAAGAGGAAGATGAAGCAGTATCCAAGTACTCTTCCTTAAGTTTTTCAGCATATTTAATCAGGTTACTGTACTCCAATAGTGTGCTTCTTAACGCTGATGAATCCTATTAAAACATGATAACACGGAAAAGGAAAAGAGGGTCAGAGCACCAAAACCTCAATACAAGGTAAAAACAATAGTGGCTATAAAAATTTAAAAAAAAGTAGGTGGACAGCAAAAATTCTTTGTGATAGAAACTGAACTCATGTCAATTGTAAGCCTTATAACGTAGATCCTCGGGGAGGCAATAAAAATACAAAAAAAAAAGTGGGGGAGAAAATAGTCTGTCAGCATGTTAAAAAGAATATTCAAGTCACTAGTCAAGAAAGATGAATCCGTGATTATTTAGCTAAGCACTGACACTGCTAACATTGTTTATATCTGATAACCCAAATTTAGTCTACATTTAGCTTCTTTTTTTATCACATCAATTTCGTCTCCTTGCTGATAAGGCCACACCATACAAGTTTTAACAGTTGCTGAAAGTGATCAAGCCCCCCTCTCAACTAGCAAAGCAAATAATCCACCAAGCTCCAATACAGTTCTCTCTTGGTTGAACTAAAGAATTATATGTTCTATTTCCTTTGCCTTTTCTTTTGCATCATTAACCAAAGATATTCAAATCATGTTTTACTTTGAAAATTAGCCATGCAAGGACTCCCATTTGGCTTCCATACAGATCATGATAAGAAAATTTCTCAAGTTCACTTACAGGTAATGCATCAAGAATTAAAAGTAAATGCCCAACGAGTACTGCATCCAAACTTGTTGGTCTGCATGAGAGACACAGTGCAGTTGCATAACAAAATCACAGGTTAGAATTGTGGAAGCTTCAGACATCAAGCTCAAATACAATGACAAGAATAAGGCTAAAATACCATTTTTAATAAATGCACACACCATAATATTTAGAAACTTTACCTGTCGAAAATAAACTTCTGGTCACCTATCCTTGTTGACAAAGCTCCAAAAACAGTTTTAGCTCTCCTGTATATCTGTTCATAAAGACAAAACAAATTAATTATAAATCTCCCTGCAAAAGTTAATTCTAATAGACAATCAATTAAAGGAGGAACAAAAATTGTATCATCTCCCAAATACATACTACTGAACTTATGTGAGTTGTTGAAAAGTGAAAACTAGAAAACATGCATATCTCTGCGTGTGTGCGGCAAAGAGAGAGGAGGGACAATAAGTATTCAACAACTTGCATATCAAAAAGACCAAAGATTTCAACCTGTTCTTCCCTACGCTCCACATTCTCTTTGGTTATCCCAAGTCGCTGCTTAACATCATGGACTTGCTTCATGAAAAGAACCTTTCCTATTAACCAAGGAAGATCTGAATAATAAATCTTGCGAGCAGAACTTCCATCCGATCCCAGCCAGAGTTCATACATGATTGCATCTGCAAGCCAGGAACTAACCATTGCATCCATTGAGATCCATTCTGGGAGGGAGTGGAAGTCAGCATCCAAGTCAACAATTCCATCTTCCTTCAGACGTTGTATAACACCTCCATTCTCATTATTATAGGTCACATAAGTACCTGACTCAATGTAAGGAATTTGATCTAGAACACAAAAGAACGAGAATTACGATTTTAATAAAGCATAGTGGCGGAGAAATAAATATGCAGGAATAAGTCCATAATTTGCTAGGAGAAGTTTAACACCATTACTGACTTCCCTCCTAAAAATACAGCACCAATTCGAAGATAATATAGTCAAGCACTGTCAACTAGACATAATAAGCACTGGGACAAACCTTATGATTATGAATAAAACCTCGGACAAAACAAATTATCCAACTGAAGCACCAGAAAAAGAGAAACAAAAAGAAAACATAATCCATATATATATATATAAAAGCATCATAAAGTCCCAACCTTGATAGGCAAGTTATAAAATTCATTAAAAGCCAAAACTAATAAAAACTTAATTATGGATTCAATATCAATATGCTAGTTACATTTCTTCATGCCAACGATAAAAACCGAATCCTGATCACATTGGAGAAGTAGGTTTTAAGTTTCACATTGGAAAACAATCAGCCAAGAGCGTTGACGAAATACAGATGACTATAAATATGACGGACAATCTACAAGTATCAATATAAAGGAGTAACATGAGGTCTTGAGCAAAGCTAACCAAAGCTGGCGGCTTGATGAAGAAGCCAGAAGATTCAAACTTTAGGAAATTCCAACAACAAATAACTAAGTTCCAATAAAGAAGTACCTGAATCAGGATAAGAAGAGTTGAAATCCAAGTGAAAAGGGAAGCGAGCGAATTTGAGATAGATATAAATGGGCAAGCAAATTGGGCACGCGGTTGGGAGACCAAAGTTGGGTTTTCTTGCCACAAGAGTGAACTCTTCTCTATCTAGAGATTGCTCCATTAATGGTGATTATGGAGGGAGGCTTCGGTGACTGAGATTGATAATTTTCTCGGGTTTTGAGCAACCGCTGATTTTGGCTTCCCTCCCTAGAACTGAAGCGGGTCACTGTGTGGGAAGTAGCAGAACTTTAAGGTTCGGTCGACTCGACGGAAGGGCGTGGGCCGGTTCAACTCGTTGTCGTAAAATCGGTCGACTTACTTCAGCTCTTAACCGGTCCACCTACAGTTAGATCGGGAAAATCACACATTTGATATTAATATCTATTTTATTTAATCAAATCATATTGTTATTTATTATTATATAAAAACTATTTCTGCATATATTAGCAATAATTAACTTAAGTCTCGTGTAGTTTCATTCCTTTTTTTTAATTTTTAATTTTTAATTTTTGGTTCCCGTTTTTAATTAAAAATATATGTTTGGTTGAGATTTTTAATATAAAACCTTAATAAAATTAAAAATAAAAACATATTTGATTTTATCATCTTGTTTCTATTTTTTAATTATACTCTTATATTAATTATTTTTAATATATTATATTATGTTTTTAAATTAATTAATTATCATTATGGTTAGAAATAAAATATATGCATATTTATATAATTGAAGAAATTTACACATTAATTATATATAATAAATTAAAAAATTACATTAATTCATTCTAATGAATAAAAGATGTCCATCATATTAAAATTTTTCAAAACATAATAATACTATCATTTACAAAAGAAAGATAAATTAACTAAAACTAATATAAACATTTCATATTTGTCTAGCAATTTCATCTCTCTTTCAAGATAAACTTCAAAGTTATGCTGGAGTGATATTATACTCTACTTGAAAACTTGCATCTTTATTTTCACTTTCTTTAATTTGTTTTTTATTTTCAGCATAATTATCAAATAATTCATCACTTTGTTCATAATTCTAATATAATTGTGTTTAAACAATAAGCAATAATGATGTATTTTTATTTCTTCATATCATAACTCAATACATATTTGAAAGTATAAGGAATCTTGCTTTTAGTACACCAAAACATCTTTTAATAACATTTCTTAATAAAGAATGTTTGTAGTTAAACAATTCTTGCGACCCTTGAGGTTTTCTGCTTCTTTTATAATCTCAAAAATGATATCTCTCACTTTGATATGATGAAAGAAATCCAAACATATTGGTGTAAGTTGAATCAACCTAATAGAACTTACCTAAAATATAAAGAATATAATATGAACAAAAAGTTATTAAAAATTAATCATAAGTAATACGTTTATTTAAAATCATATAATGTCTTGTGGCGGCATAAGAAATTGATTCATTGATTTTTTAATGTTTTGAAAAGAACTCGAGAGTTATTTATAATTTACATGTAAAATGTTTATCAAATGAGCAACAACGTATAATATTTTAATAAGATTATGACACTCAATATAATGCAACTCTACCATTGTTTTTTTCTTTCTTTTGGGGTCTTTATGATGCATTTGGTCAAGATTCTCATATTATGATCCCAATTCAACTTAATTACTTCTACCTTTCTATGGTTTATTTTTACATTTTTTTAATATTGGAAGGGGAGTCAGTGTAATAATTAACATTGAAAGGGTAATAATTACAAGGAGAAATATTAGTCATCCTATTTACTCAAATTTATATGTATTTAGAATATTGCTTTACCCTAAAACTAGTGAAGAGAAAATTATTCTTTGTCTGATCCAAACATTAAACCAAATATTATTGTCTAATGAAATTTTGTTAAGATCTAACAAACCAAAAAAGAAGGAAAACAATAAACAACAAACATTTGGAAATGCAAAAAAACGATAAAGTATAAAAGACCAGAAACACATAAACTAGAAACGCGAAAACCAAAAACACTAAAATGCAAAAACCAAAAAACCAAAAACGCATAATCGTAGAAAAATAATAAACCAAAATGTAGAAAAATGATAAATCAAGAAAATCAGAAACACAAAAAAATACCAGCATTGATGGAAAATAAGAAATCAAGAAAACCAAAAAAATAATATAATTTAATGAAAACAACTTTTAATATAATCAAAAATTTATCAAAATAATTTTGAAAACTCACCTATTGAAAAACCTAAGCTTAATTTTGCCTTCTACATTGATGGAAAAGGAGAAAGTAAGCAAAAATTTCAATTTTGGAGATGAATAACCAACTTAGAAAAAATATCTTATATTCATCATCATCATCATCATCATCACCTAGTCTGAAGTCCCGCAATGAAACAGGGTCTGGAGAGGTCTGATAATACGCAGCCTTACCCCTACATGGTAGAGAGGCTGTTTCTGGTAGACTCACATGCAAATGAGACGATAATAAGAGTGATGCATGTTACAAAGAGAAAAGGCACAACTAGCATAGTAAAATATTAAGTAAATAAAATTTACACGAAGTACATAAATACGTAAAAATACAGGGTATACCTGATGGGGTCTAGGTCCATGAGTACCCGATACGTGGCAACGACCGACTCACCTCTTCTGCCATTACGTCAAGGGGCCTTTGCTCAGAGACCCTGAAGATTTGCCAATCCTTCTAGCCCCATACACCTGTCTTGAGGGCCCAAGTTGTAATGCCTGTAAGCTTTATCCAAGATTGACACTTAGAAAAGGGGGAGAAAGGACACTGGGGTGAGCTACCTACGCCCTAATCTGCGTAATCGCGATTACCATCTCCAAATAACTACTCTACTGTTACGGTGAACTTTAAAAGTTAATTCCTTACCCTTATCCGATCATGCCATACTCTCCTATTCCTAGCCACTACCTCATTCAGGTCCAACTCATCCAAATCCTTCTTAATCACTTCCCTCCAGGTCTTGTAAGGCCTCCCCCTTCTCCTCTTGTACTCACTAAGGGTTATACTCTCACAACTACGCACCGGCGCATCGGAGGGCCTCCTGTGCACATGCCTGAGCCTCCTAAGTCTAGTCTCTCTCAACTTATCGGCAACACTAGCTACCTGTAGTCTATCTCTCACTACATGGTTCCGAACCCTATCTCTTTTGGTGATGTCATACATCCACCGAAGCATATGCATTTCTGCTACCAATAACTGTCTTATATGTCGACGTTTGGCAGGCCAACACTTTGCACTATATAACATGGTTGGATAGATCACCGTTTTATAAAACTTCCCTTTGAGGTTTACACGAGTCTTTTTGTCACATAACACCCCTGACGCACTTCTCCATTTGGACCATCCAGATCTAATTCATTGTACTATATCAACATCTATATTACCATCACTCTGAATGATGGACCCGAGGTATCTAAAACTCGATCTCTGTGGTATGACATCAGCACCAATCGCTACGACCGCCTCATGTACCCTCTGGTTTCCCAAAAAGTTACATTCTAAATATTCCGTCTTAGACCTGCTCATTCTAAAACCTTTCGATTCTAACCTATCTCTCCAACATTGTAGCTTGGAATTGACCCCCTCCCTGGTCTCATCCACTAGGACTATATCGTCAGCAAATAACATACACCAAGGTATCTCTCCTTGTATATGTTTGGTAAGTTCATTTAACACTAATGTGAACAAAAAAGGGCTTAAAGCAGAACTTTGATGTAGTGCAACACTAATAGAAAACGCTTCCGTGTCTCATTCTATCGTCCTTACACTCGTCAAACTGCCTTCATACATATCCCTAATTACTTTAATATATGGCATAGGATTGCCCTTTGCGTCCAAACCTCCATAGGAGTTCTCTCGGCACCCGATCATACGCCTTCTCTAAATCAATAAAAATGATATGCAAATCCTGTTTACGTTCTCTGTAGCATTCCATAAGTCTACGAAGGAGATGCATTGCTTCTGTCGTGGACCAACCAGGCATAAACTCAAATTGGTTGGCCGATACAGAAGCAGCTCTCCGGATCCTTTCTTCAATTACCTTCTCCCTCAGTTTCATGGTGTGACTCAGTAGTTTGATGCCCTTATAGTTGTGACATTGTTGGATGTCCCCTTTGCCCTTTAATAAGGGGAACAACCTACTCAATCTCCATTCGTCCTACATTTTGGCTGACGCTAGGATCACATTAAAGAGTTGGGCTAACCACTCAGTATCGATAACTCCTATCCACTTCCATACCTCTATAGGGATCTCGTCCGGTCCTACGGTCCTTCCGCTCCCCATCCCCGGCAAAACCTTTGTAATTTCACCCCTCGTGACCCTTTGCTAGGTGTGCCTGGTAAGGACATGCCCCAACATGGAGGGTTCGCCTAACTCTATGTCGCCCACTATCTCTACGTTAAACAGGCCATAAAAGTATCGCTGCCATCACCCCTTGATGGCTTGGGCCTCTGTGAGTACATGTCCTGCTTCATCACGTATACAGCAAACTTGGTTTAAATCCTTCGTCTTACGTGCCTTATCTCGTGCTAGCTTGAAAATCTTTTGTGCTCCCGTTACTGTATCCAAGTCTCTATACATAGTCTCATATGCTTCTCCTCTAGCCACTGCAATAGTATTCTTGGCCTTCTGTTTTGCCAGTCTATAACATACTCTATTGATTTCCCACTCTGCCTCTGTTGTACTTGCTAGAAGATCTTTAAAAGCTCTCTTTTTCGCCCTCACCGTCCCCTGAAACTCACCCAACCACCACTATGATTCCATTCGCCCTCCCCCTATCCTTTGGATACCCCTAGGTGTTTGGTGGCAGTAGCCCGGACAACGGAAGCTACACCCTCCCACATCCGGTTCGCATCCCCACTCACTGCCCATGATGGATGATCCCGAACTTGAGTCCTAAATTGGACCACCTTGGCCCCTTTCAGCCTCCACCATCTAATTTTACAACGATGTGTGTTGAAAAGCTGCGACCTCTATCCCTTAATTCCCAGGTCCAAAACTAGTAATTTATATTGCGTTGAAATGCATGCGGCTGGAATCACTTTGGAATCGTTGCACCATGATCTGGCACTTTTCCTAACAAGAAAATAATCAATTTGCGTCTTGTTCATGCTATTCTGAAATGTCACCAAGTGCGCTTCGTTTTTTTTAAAAAGGGGATTTGCTATTACTAACTTATAAGTTAGAGCCATATCCAATAGAGGAGTCCCACTCTCATTTCTAGTGCCATATCCAAAACCTCCGTGGGTCCTTGGAAATCTGTCTGCCTCCGCTCCTATATGCCCATTAAAATCACCTCCGAGGAGGAGCTGCTCAGTATTAGAGATTTGTTGAATCACCCCATCCAGCGCCTCCCAGAATATACTTTTATGTTGTCCGTCTAAACCTACATGTGGAGCATACGCACATACTACATTGAGAACCACACTGCTAAAAATCATCTTTGCCACTAGTATCCTGTCGTTGACCCTTGTGATCCCTACTACTCAGTTTATAAGCTCCTTGATCACTAAGATACCGAACCATTTGCGCTGATTCCCGCCGCACAATTAAAGACATCCCTCTTACCTCGTATCTTACACTAGTCCTGTAGGTACGATTCTAGGTAATCCTTAAAACTTGGGAAAAAAACTACCTAGCTAAAAAAAAGTAGTAGCAGTAGCAGTAGTAGTAATAATAATAATAATAATAATAATAATAATAATAAAAGTTTTAAAAAATAAATAAATAAATAATAAAAAATAGTAATAAAAAGAAGATATAGTTAGTGAGGTAAGAGAGAGAGAAGAATTTAGTTAGTGAGGTCAGAGAGAAGAAACGAGTAAGTTTCTACTTAATAGGTATACCAGAGGAAGTTTATAAGAGAAAAAACCTGTTGTGAAATATTATAAAAAATCTTATTATTTGTTTTTTTTGTTAAACTATTGTAGTTTTCTTAATTTTTAGAAACAACATATTGCAACGATAAGTAATTAAACATATCTTAATAGTTTGTTCTCTTTTTAATAAAAACCACGACGAAAAGCATACGAAAAAAGGAAAAACAAATTGGCCCTTAATATTTATTATTATAAACTTGCAATATACTAATTGAAATTTAAACTTTACGATATTTAATAACAAATTATTATTTTTTAATGTATATGAACAGATAAATATAATACTAAAAGATTTAATAATTTTTATAACATAAGAGGACTAAAATAATTGAAACTAAAATTAAAATTGATATTTCATGTTTAAATTAAATGATTTTAAATAAAATATAAATTAAATAACAAAATTACAACATCCAAATGTTCTAACAAGTTTTTAAAAAATAATTCACTAGATTAATTGTTTTTTCTTGAATTCCTTTAACGACTAGGCTAAGATTTAATTGACAATATTAATTTGTGGAACTTACTTACTTAAAAAAATATTAATTATGGAATTTGAAGAATTAAAAAAAATATTTTTCTCCAATATCTAATATAATCGTAAGATACACATTAAAGTGTTAAAATAATAAAATTGTGATATAATTTAATAAAAATATTAATGTAATATAAGTAGAACTTTTATATTACACCTTAAAATCATTACGTCATTTTTAAAGTTGAAATTTTGAAAAGAAGATTACCTACTCAATTTTTTTACAAAATGGAGATGGATATTATATTATGACAACATTAAATTTGTTTTTGAGAAACAATTTTATTTAAGATATACTCATAAAAATCTCTTAACTAATTACAACTAAAAATCAATTTTATTATACCTGGTTGGGTCGGTCATGCTGGGCCCAGGCCCAAGCGTAGAACCGCATGAAGGCCGATCGGCCCATTCACAAACAGC
>JAOTBA010000204.1:14130162-14152298 GCA_025629845.1 Erythroxylum squamatum
GGTGAAATCGGCATTTCACCGACGATATTGTTAATTCATGTCCGTCGCAACATAAGAACAACGGATACAATTCCGTCCGTGTTCCGTTAACAATATACCGACGGTTTATGGACCGTCGGTATATAATAGTGACAGCCTATTTACCGACGGTTTCTACTTTCGTCCCTCACCGTCGGTAAGGCACATTGCCGACGGAAATGTCCAATTCCCCGACGGAATATTCCGTCGGCAACAGCCAATTTTCTTGTAATGTATGTAAGTACTTGCAAGGTGGGGATCAAAATCTAGCTATTCCCAGGCCAAAGTTGATAAGAAGTAGATCACACTCATATATATGGCAAGATTTGTGATCACGAATATATATATATAATTCGTTAATTAGATTAAACAAAGTATCTATTAGGCAAAATGAATTGATAAAGCAGTTTTATTTTTCATACAATAGCTTTATTCATCTCGTAAGATAAAACCAAAGTATAAATTTTATGCAACTTTCAGTTGGAACATATGCGAAGAGAAAGTACAAGAGTAATATAAGCTATGTAGGTTTTTATTGAATTGCTTTTCTCTGAATACATCTATATTTATACATATTTTGTGAAGATATTGATATTATCACATCTTAGGAGAAATACAAACAAAATAATAAGATGAGGATTTGATACAAACAAAATGAATAGTAATCCTAACTAAAATAATTATAACAAAATAGGATTAAATTAAGAAGTAGATGATGTTGTGATGTTGGAACATGTCATACGTAGAAAAATTTCATTACAACTAAGTCACAAGTAAAATGAATGTCAATTTTAATGTTTTTGGTACAAGCATGGGAGACTAGATCAACAAAACGAAAAGTAACACCTAATGCTGTCACAATATAGATGTGGCTTGATGTCGGAGAATCTAATTTTACCAAGTAGAGAGTTGAGCCAACATAATTTAGCAGCAGTTAGAATAATATTTTTGTATAATGCTTCAGTTCTAGATCTGGCGACCGTGTATTGTTTTTGGAGCTCTAGGAAACTAGAGATGATTTTAAAAAAATACAATAACCAGATGTAGATCATCAATCATGTAGATACCTAGCCTAGTTAGCATTAGAATACACATGAAGTGTTAAGGAGGGGGTTTAGATAAGTGAAGGCCATGATATGGAGTGTATCAAATTAAAGATATTAGAGAATACTTTTAACAGTTGTCTAGTGAACATTAGTGAGACAATATAAGAATTGGGGAACTTTATTAACTACAAATTGGATGTCTAGTCTTGTGATATAGAGGTATTTAAGGGCTCCAATAGTGTTGCGGTATTCAATGATCACGAGTATATTTGGATTGGGCGAGAGGCTTTGATACCAAAAAATTAGTGTAGGGTGCCAAGATCTTTAATAGTGACGGCAGAGTGAAGGTCATAAAGGATATGTTGAATGAATTCTTGTGAAGAACCTATCACAAAGATATTATCCACATAAATAAGGAGAAAGGTAGTGTGAGTGTTTATAGAGTGAATGAAAAGAGAAGTATTAGCTTTGGATGCAATAAAACCAAGATCTCTAAGCTTACAAGTTAATTTTTGAAACCAGGCTTTAGGGGTTTGTTTTAGATAATAAAAGGCTTTGTGAAGGCAACACACATAATGAGGATGATGAGGATCACTAACCCTGATGGTTAATGTATAAAAGCAGGTCCTTGTAAGGTTTTGCATAGAAATGCATTGTTAATATCAAGTGACGAATAGTCCCATTTTTAGCTAAGGCAAGAGTAAGAATGAGAAGCATGGTGGTGAGTTTGACAACTGGACTAAAAGTGTCAGTGTAAGCAAGACCAAGAGATTGAAGGTAACGTTTAGCAATCAGACGAGTTTTGTAGCGATATAGGAAACCAATAAGATTAAGTTTGGTTTGAAAGACCCATTTATAACTAACAATATTTGCACATGGAGGAAGAGAAATAAAAGACCAAGTGTTATTATGATGAAGAGCTTTGAACTCATCAAGCGTCACTTACTGCCAATGAGGATATTTGTTTGTTTGGGGGAAGGAGATAGAGTTTGGATCTGGAATTGATGTAACATTTATGTTGTAAGTAATGTGATCAGGAAAATTTTTTAACTTACGAGGGCAATCTCAGTTATGCTTGTCCACTATTTAATTAGAATTCCTTCTAGTATTAGTATTAGTATTAGTATTAGTATTAGTGTTATTATAAATATATATTTATTACTATTTTTTGTATTTCTATTAGTATTATTTATTTATTCTTTTTACATATTGGAAATTATGTATTTCATATTTTATTTACTAACTTTTTATTTTTTATTATTATCATTATTACTATTATTATATTTTTTATTTATTTATGTATTTATTGTAATTTTATTTACATAATTATTTAGCGTGCCAGTTTTACTTATTTACTTTTTAACTTGCATCAGTTTTTTATTATCACATCTGCATGTGGGTTTATCGAAAACAACCTCTCTACTATGTAGGGGTAAGGTTGCGTACTATCAGACCTCCCCAGACTCTGCTTTATTGCAGGACTTCGGACTAGTATGGTGATGATAATGATGATGATGATGATGATAAGATGAGAGGATGATAGGTATGGTGGGTTGATGAGTGGTGAAGGTAAATGAGGAGTTTGTTTGTGGAAGGATCAAAACAGTGATAGCCTTTGTAATTAGGAGCATAGCTAAGGAAGACATATGAAACAGATTTTAGTATAAGTTTACAGTTTGAGTTTGACCAAGAAAGGAAAAACATGTACAACCAAAAACTCAACGATGATCAAGGTTACGAGGGTTATGGAACAAAAGTTCATGTGGAGATTTGAAATTGAAAATAGATGATGGTAAAAGGTTGATAAGGTAACTAGTACTAAAAAAAAGCATCAAACCAGAAATGTTTGGGAAAAGAGCAGTGAGTGAGCAAGTTGATGTTAGGGTTCAGCAATATGACAAATTTGACTTTCATCGACACCATTTTGTTATGGGTGTGAGAACAAGTGATAAGTAAGAGAATGCCACGAGTAGTAAGAAAGTTTGCAAATGATCCTTTGGTGAGTTCAAAAGCTTTATCATATTAGAACATTTTAATTTTAGTGAAGAATAAATTTTCAAAAGTAGCTTTGAAAAATTGGAATTTTTTTTAATGCTTGAAACTTAATTTCAAGAGGAAAAATCCAGGTGTATTAACTGAAATAATCAATAAATTTATGAAATATTATGACTTAGAATGGATAAATGTGGTGATAGCCCCCAAATATGACAATGTATAGGTTCAGGTGGTTTTGTACAAACTTAGATGTTGGAAAAGAAAGATGACTACTTTTTCCTTGAAGACATGAGGTACAATTAAAGTACGAGACATTGGAAGTGATAAAAATAATTTTAAAAAGATGGTATTAAATGGATGAACTAGACGTTGGTCTCAAATTTATGGAGTTTGTCATGCAATAAAGGCTATTAGATTTGTAAAATAAGCTGGAATCTTCAAATGATAGAGATTATTATAGATGTTTCCCTCATGAAGTGAAATTATGGTGAAAAGGCCCATCACAATATAACCACAAAGATTAAATTCAATTAAGCATGAATTTTTTGTAACAAACTTTGCAACAAAAAGTAAGTTTGCAATAAGATTAAGTACAACAAGAATATTGCTTAAATATAAAAGTCAAAGAGTAGTAAAGAAAGTTAAGGAATCTTTTAGGGATATGAGTAAGAGTATTACCATTTTCAACAACCAATTGATCAGTATCGTGATCTGGTTGAGCTGAGTCAAAAATGGTAGTACTCAGTGTCATGTGCAAAGAGGTTATAGTATCCAAAATGTAGCACCCCACTCCCGCAAGACCCAATTCCACTGATTAATCACACCTGTACCAAATGTTCAGGGTTCTAACCCTTTAAATGGGAACGGGATGTTACACAAAAGCATTCGGTAATTTCACTAGAAGAAGTTTGGGTGCGATCAATATTTAGGTCATAGAAAGTAAGTTGGAGTTGTGTTGTACAATTGAAGGAACTATTCCTGGATTGCATGTACCTAAAGTGATAGATAGCAACTACATATCCAAATTTTTTGAAAATTTGGCATTTTGAGAGTTTGGGATTGAAATTAGATTGAAAATTTAAGTTTGAAGGTGGGATGGAAGAGTGATATTGAGTTGGGTCATAGGAGTTTGGGTTAGGCAGGTTAGGATTTTAGGTTGGCCATAGGAAGTTACAGCTTTGGGTAGATGATGTCGACATTGGGTGCAAGAGAAGTCACCGTTGTGGGTGGAGGGGTGATCACCTTGTATCATGTTGAACATCATTTTTTATGGAGCTTGATGAAGAAAAAGTAGATGTTGTTCGTGAAGAAGGAGTCTGGCTCGCTCTTCAAAGGAAATTGGTGGCATTTCCTAATTCTCCATCAAGGTGATGAATGACTCATAGTCGAGAGGGAGACCATTGATAGTAAAGAGAACTAAATCATTATATGAGATTGGATCTCTAATCGTTGCAAGATATTTTGCGATGGAATTGATGGTCGTTACGTAATCGATAATGATGGAGTGTCCTTTTCTATTGATGTCAAGTCGACAGTGAAGCAAAGATTTCTAAGTTGTTATTTGCTGAAGGAAATGGGTCTCAAGTGAAAGCCAAAGGTTTCGAGCAATGTCACATCCAAGAGCCAAGGATGCCATAGCGGAAGTGAGAGTGGTGGTAAGGTAATAGTACACAAGTTTGTCCTTTTTCTTCCAATCTGAGAATTTTGATGAAAGAGAGGAAGAGTTGTTGGTGCTATCATGGTGCTTCGATGATGGGTTAATGGATTTGTCAATATAGTCGAGTAGATCACAAGTAAGATTGATTTTCGCTTGGTTTCTCCAAATTAGATAATTGTTGTAGTCAAGGTTTATAGTGATAAAGTTTGTGGTGTTGGGGATTGGTAGTGTAATAGGTTCATAAAACATAACATGTTGAATTTTGAAATTTGTACGTGAAATAGGATAATGAAGTGGTATTGAGTAATAGAATAATGAGTGAAATAGGGTAATGGAAAAACAATTGAGCTTATGCTCTAGTAGGCTCTAATACTATAAAGACAAAGTAGAAGAGTAATATAAGCAGTTTAGGTTTTTATGAATTGTTTGTCTCTGTGTGAGTACATCTATATTAATACATATTTTGTGATGATATTGATAAGGTTGAATTTTATCATATCTTAGGAGAAATACAAACAGAATAATAAGATGATTTGATACAAACATAATAAATAATAATCATAACTAAAATAATGACAATAAAAAGGATTAGATTAAGAAGTAGATGAATTTCTATTAATAATATGTGATAAATCAAAATGGCAAATATCATTAAAGTTGAAGGGAATCAGTAAAAAGTATAAGAAACATGTTCCACTTAGCAGTTTAATATTGTAGTTCTTCCCGTCTCCATCTTTATACTATACATCATGCATTGATGATCAGACATGAAACAACTAAAAGAACATAATACGTACACTATGAGTTCTTTGGTAGTGCATATCTCATTTCTATTCTCAGGTATTGAATCAAAACATTGATATGAAAATTGATTGCACGAGACAATAAACCATGAGTTCTCTATTACTTTCAAATCTTCGGCAGACTGGCACTACATATTTCATTTCTTATCTTAGTTATTTAATCAAAACATTTACTTAAAATGTACTGTTGGAGCCAATTGAAAGATGAATGCAAATGAGGGTAGGGAACGCATGATTAGACCTTGCAACTAGTAATAATACATATACAATCTAGATAATTCAATAAGGAAATAATAGTCTTAAATTCTTAATATATTCTATAGGTATAACCTTTAAGTTTCAATTATTCCTACCACTTATTTCAAGAACAAAATATGTTGAATTTCATTTGAAATGGTGTATTATAAAGGGTGATTTTATTTGTTGAAATACTTATTAATGTTTTATAATATTATGAAAATACTTTATAATATTATACAATATTTGTTAAAAGACTTTTTATTATAAATCCAAATAAAGTTAAGATTTAGCTCTCAACCAATGCTGGAATTTTTAATTAGTTTCTTTAGTTTACTTAAATATTACTAACAGTATTAAGGTATTTAATATTTATGTTCTATGACCCGGTCCATATGTTCTACATATATATATATGAAAGTTGGTTTCTAAACATAGTAGTGAAGCAATCTCTTTATATACGTCTAGGTATGATAGACGTGATATTCTTTTAAAGAGTGCTCTTATTTGATTATAAAGAAAGATTTCCAAACATATAAATTAAACTAGATAGCCAGAATCAATCATCAATAAATCTTGACGGGAGGAGGAATTGTTTAAATAAAACGTTTGATATACTAATAATTGGTTATGATTAAGAGATAGATTCAATTATATATTATCTGATTAACTACTATTGTTCATTATCCACGGTACTGAATTTAATATTATTTGTAATTTAAGACTAATTCTAAATATTATCCCAAGTAAGTTGACTAAGTTTCATGTGTATATAAGATTTACTGTTGAGGAATGAATTCTTTCTTTCCTTTGGTTATATCAATATATGTGTGTGAACACATATTTTCATATTCAGATTAAAATATTCTTGTATTAAGAAATAAAGCTTTAATTCTCACAAAGCATAAGAAACAGACAGACAGAATTTTGGAATCCACCACTCATTATGAAGTGCACTTCTACTAATGGAGCTAGGAGACCAAGTCACTGGATTTCTCCACAATGGACAGGAGCAATTTGCAGTTTGTGGGATGGTGGAGGAATTCCACTTCATAAAAGCATTTCAAATCACGCCCTAACTCACTCATGAATCATGATACCTCGTTTCTCGGATGGTTACATTCAAGTAAGTTAGTAATAATTAGCATTATAAGTATACCCTTAGCATAATTATTCAAAATTATGCACGTTTGGTTGATCGTTGAAAAGCCATATCTTAGCTTTTGGAGGTATTAGCTACTTGACAGCATCATAAGTATACTCTTAGCATAATTATTCTAAAATTATGTCGTGGCTGAAAAGTCATATATTAGCTGTTCGACTATTTTGTTTGGTTAATAGTTAGTGGGTTGACCTATTCAACCCAACCAGTTAGAAATCTAAAAGCTCCAAAAATGAGCATTTTACCCAATCAGCTAACAAAAATTTGTTAACTTGACAATTGTGTCATCGCTAGAATTGAATAGATCATCAAAAGCTTGAAAACCCACGTCAAAAATTACATTTTGTGAAGTGGGTAAAAAAAAAAGAGGCCAATATTCTTAAGACAAAAATTCATTGTTACGTTTTTACATTAACGTGAAATTTTTCTATCAAAGTGAACTAAACTATTTCCTTTTTTGCCTTTCATTTCAATTTTATGTCTATTGGTGTTTCAAAAGTCCCTTTTCGAAATCCTAAGGAAGACGATTCCATTTGGATTAGTATATAGTGCGACTTGTCAGATATATTGGGTTATATGAAATTTCCCTATTCTCTCTCCCGATCGAGATATCTACTATTTCGCTCAAAAAAATTTGATTAAATCATCCAAAATTTAGAGCGTGAAGAACAGTGAAGTACAATCACATGATGGTTGTTTAATTACATTCTATTCCACTCCTTCACGTATAAAGGAAGGTATTAGTTTTTGTACTCTTGGACTCTTTCATTTTCTATTAGTTTACTAACAAATATCAGAGCATTCAATGTTCATTATTTCTAAATTATATTGACGTATCTTATTTTATATTTTTAGATGTACACAATAATTAGAAATTACATAAATTAAATAATTTACTTAACAAAAAAGAAATTTGTGTGATTAATAAATTTACTTTTTTTACCCAATTGCATCACTAACTATTAGGATTGAGAATCTAAATTCTTACAAGAATATTCAATAAAATACTAAGATATAGTATTCATGTTCTGATATATTTTTTTAGTCATATCATAATAAGTCATTTGACTCATAAACAGTTAATAATAAATAGTTAACTTTACTAAATATTCCTAATAAACAGTTAATGTTATTCGTTAATCAAATCAATTAATATAATCCGCTATCAGCTAATTGTTAATAAAATCAACTAACAATTAATACAATCCAACCAATCATACAGTGATTGGCCATTGAATATATTAGCTTAACGGCTCAAGTATAGATTAGTGAATCATTTCAAGTGCTAGACATCTATGACCACTAGAGTAGAGATCCCCTGGTCCCAAAATCAAAGTTGAAATGTTCCATAATTTCTTATCTCGATGCCACTTACGTAGTGAAGTGTTTGGTTGTAAGATCCTTGGAACTTTTAACAATAATTCAGATATTTTAAGATCTGGGAAAGAAATCTAATAAATTATTATATTTAAGAATTTTAATAAAAATAATTTTAATTTTAAAAAATTTTATGTGAATAAATATATATTTACTCAGCTGATTATGTAATTCAAATTTATTGCTTGAATTTTAGTTAATAATTTGTCATTTGTGAGTTATTATATAAATGTGTTTTCCTGTTAGTTTCAACCCAAAAAAAAAAGGGCATGTATCGGTGAAACGCCGACGTCTGGAGTGAAGTATTGAGGGCATGTTTGGTTTACATGAATAGGAATTTTATTTTTGGTATATTTTTAAAATTTAAATAATTCTTTGTTTAGTTAGATAAAAGTATTAGAATATCTAATCTTAAGATTAAGTATTTCTCAATTTTTAGGAATAACTAAGGATAATCAAAAGGTGTCTTTAGCTATTTTACGAATAGAGTTATTTGTTAAAGACTTTTTTATCCTTATAATAATAATAATAATAATAGCAATAATAATAATAATAATAATAATAATAATAATAAGTAGAAGAAGAAGAAAATTAATAATGAAAATGAATTTAATAATAACAATAACATAAATAAATATAATTAATTAAAATAATAATAAATAAATAAATAAATACGAATAATAAAATTAATAAAAATAAGAAGAAAATTATTAATAATAAGGAAGTTAATAATTAATAAAATTAATATTAATAAGAATAATAGTAAGTAGAAAAAATAATAATAATAAGAATAATAAAATTAATAATAGGAAGAAGAAAATCAATAATAAGAAGGAATTTAATAATAATAATAAATATAATTAACAAAAATAATAATAATAATTTTTAATAGTTAGTAGAAAATTAATAATAATAATAATTAATAAGAATAAGAATAATAAAATTAATAATAATAAGAAGAAATTAATAATAATAAAAAATTTAATAATAATAAAATAAAGAGGAGGAGGAGGAGGAGGAGGAGGAGAAGGAGTAAGTAGAAAATTAATAATAATAATAATAACTAATAATTAATAAGAATAAGAATAATAAAATTAATAATAGTAGGAAGAATATTTATAATAATAAGTAATTTAATAATAATAAATTAATAAAATTAATAATAAATAATAATAATAATAATATTTTAATTTATTTGTTTGTTATTTTTTATCATTTCAACTTTATATTTCCAAATAATCTTTAACATTAAATCGAACAAAATAACACCTACTTATCTTTTTTATTCAAGAGGATAATTATTCTGTTATTTATTCTACCCGAAACAGACCGCAAAAGTTCAAATCATCTCTTCTTATTATTTTATTTTTATTTATTTTATGAGTATCTACGTGTTTATTTTTTATAGGTCTGGTTTATTAATAATGGATAGATTTTCGTAGAAGAGCAGAATAACTAGAATAGGCGCGCGGCTCAACAACCTCTAACGAAGACTACTTCCAAATATTGGTAGCGTGGTTGTCACGCGTTACCGTAAAACTGAAATTTTACTCTTAAATATAATAGGAAACAAACAGTAGCTCCTACATCAGGAGGATCAGGGACCCACACGGCCTTGAAGGCATAGACCAGTAGGATAATAGCTCGATTTGGACGGTGATGGTCTTTCTTAGAGGTTCGAATTAGAAAGGTACAGACTGTAGAGCACTTGATCCACATCTCCCTATATATAAATGACCTGCCAATCAAGTTTAGAATATGTCATAAGAATAATAAGAAACAAGAGACTTCCACCATTTCAAGAAAGCACAAATTTTGTGACTTTCTTCCTCTCTCAAACAAAATTTGATCTGGGGTCTCCATAATTCTGCAACTTCCATGGAACCTATTGATAATATTAGTGAGGAGTATCAAAATTACTGGGAGACCAAAATGTTTCTACACAATGAAGAACTTGATAGGTGCTCACTTGAGAGCTTTGGTGTTGATTTCGTGGTTTTGAGGACTTTCTTTTTTGTTGTTTGCTGAATTTTTATGTGGGTTTGTGTGATTTGAAGCAGTTGGCCGATGGATGAGGCATTTTCAGGGTACTATGACTCGAGTTCGCCTGATGGAGCTGCGTCATCGACGGCGTCTAAGAATATTGTTGCTGAAAGAAACAGAAGGAAAAAGCTTAATGAAAGGCTGTTCGCACTCCGATCAGTGGTCCCGACTATTAGCAAGGTGACGCATTTTGTGTTCACATTATTGCACTCCCAGTTACTGATCACACAGAGAGAGAGAATTTTGGAATAGTTAGTGCTATTCTGACTAGAAAGCTTGTGTGCTTTTGCTAATCTATGTTTTACATGTTTGTGGTTGGGCTTTAAAAAACCTCTCGTGTAGATGGACAAAGCTTCCATAATCAAAGACGCCATTGATTACATACAAGAGTTGCATGAACAAGAGCGAAGAATCCAAGCTGAGATTAGGGAGCTTGAATCAGGGAAATTGCAGAAGCCAGGTTATGATTTTGAGCAGCAGCTACCAATCTTGTTGAGATCCAAGAAAAAGAAGCTTGAACAGTACGGCTATGATTCTGGGGTATCAAGAAACTCGGCTATTGAAGTTCTTGAAGTAATTGGCTTTTCTCTTTTATCTCTTTAATTGAATAGTAGAATGAGATGATGAACTTGGTTACTAAGTTTGGGCAATTGTTTGCAGCTGAGAATAGCTTACATGGGAGAGAAGACCCTGCTGGTGACCTTGACATGTAGTAAAAGAACAGACACAATAGTTAAACTTTGTGAGGTGTTCGAATCTTTGAAACTCAAAATCATTACAGCCAATATCACAACCGTATCAGGGAGGCTCTTGAAGACAGTTTTTATAGAGGTTAGTCGGTCCATCTAAAAATTCCCTTTTTCTTTTCTTTTCTATGTATAAGGAAGCTACTGGCCAAGAGAGGGATTGCATTTGCATTGCATAGAAGGGCATCCAAAAGGTGGGACCTACAGGAGTTGGAAACTGATAGACTACTTTAAAAAAGACGCAATTATGGTAATAACCAATTAGAATAGAGCAATGATGAGTAGTGTAATCCAGATCCGAATGTTAGTTATAACTGCAACAAAGCCAAAGTAAACTTTACCCTGTAAGAAATTAAATACATTAACTAAAACATCAGGACAAACGCTTTCAGACGGAAATAGGAAATGCATTCAAAATATGCTTCAAATCCTGTTTCACCGTATCTGGATTCTGGCTCGCGCGCTTTTTTCTTGTCTACCCGAACATCATTTGACGTTATGAATATTATATTATAGCACAGACACCTCACACGCTAAACTGATGCACTGTCTCACAACTTCAAACGGATAGACCATAAGTCTCGGATTTTGTTTATGCAACTAAAAATATGAAAAGAAATTTGTGTAACTTTAGGTAAGAAATCTTTGTCAACATAGATTACAGGATCTTTACGTTTTCCGTATTATTAGAAGATGAAGAAAAAGACAGAAGAGATGCAGGAAGTTAAATTACATTTGTTGTCGAATTCATGGTTAAGTTCAGGACAGAGTGTGATTTATGGACCCACGAGGATCCAATTTCTCTCTTTTAGTTGTTGTCTTGTTCCCCACATTTGGTGGTAAGATGTGGACAATTTTACATTTATGCGGTGAAATAAACAAGTAAACCTGACATTGCTTGTGTGTGCAGGCAGCGGAAGAAGAGAGAGATCATTTGAAGATAAAAATTGAAACAGCCATAGCAGCCCTCAGTGACCCTCCAAGTCCAATGAGCATGTGAGTGCTATAGACAAACACCAGGCCAGACTTTCTTGTTGAGTCGGTCATCTCGGTTCGTTGTGTTTCTTCTCCTTTTTGGTCAAGGGCCTGTAATTGTTTCCCTTTTTATTCTCCCGTTTCCGGGTTTTCTTTCCCTCTCTCTTTTTCCATGGAAATCCAAGACGTGGATTGTAGAATGTGAAACACTTTTTACAAATAAAGAAAATTAAGTCCCTTGCCTGCCCTACCAATGCTACCTTTAGTCGATATTAATTTAGGAAAACAGCTAAATGTAAGTAAATCAAATTATGTCTCATTTAATAAACAGCATCCATTTGAACTAACTTGTATGTATCAGAATAAAATATAACAATCTGACTGTTCTTTTGACGGCTTCTCAACTTAACTTGTGTTTAACATCTAGTCGAGATCAAACAACTGTGGAAACAACTAAACTAATAAAACACAAGATGAAAGTTGACAATGATTGAGATTGTAAAAGCCCAAGCTTACCAAGTCATCGCAAAATAGTCACTTCACCAAATACTTAACATGCCTCAGAAATTTACTCAAATGACTAGTACAGTCCAAAACTACATGCTTGGAAGGAAGGAATGGTCTTTCACAGTAACGTAATGTTGTACAACAGTTGCAAGCACTGAAGGTTCCACATCTTCCCAAGTAAAGCATATTCTTTGATAGATCAACAAGAATGTTAAATGTCCGAACTGAAGTGGGCGTACTGAATACTTGGACCACTTGTTTTGTAGCTTCAGCCGATGTAGCTGTACAGGGTTTATATACCGAAACGGACGAAAGTGTAATTAGGTGCACTGGAGAACTGTCATAGGATCAAGTTGTCCACTACAGTAACTGGAAGGAACAGCGGAGAGTTCCAGTCGTCCTCTCCACTCCTCGCCAGGCTTTAGGGTGATTGGTTTTTCCACAGCAGCGGCCTCTACACATAGCATATGCTTGTATTCGTCATCTCCAAAATCAGCCATAGCCTTGGCCTTCTTATCCCATGGATTCCACACCACTGCATACAAAGTTGAGAATAAATTCTTCAATGATGCTATGCATTTCAAGTAAAAGACACAGCAATGGCTAAAAGCCATAATGCTTTAGCAGTAAAATGATAAATTTCAAGCTCATGTTTGAAACAAAGGTGCCTTCCTTCTAGAACCTATTTATCTTTGTTTAAATCAATCCATCTTTCTCGTGCCCCACCTCAAAATGCACCATACTAATAACATCTAATTGATCAGTAAACCAGTAAATTGACAATTCATTTAGTACACTCAAAAACTCAAATGAAAAGTGTTAGTTCTTTCACTTGAATTTCAATATCAAGTGTAGAATCCGGGTAAAACAATTTCTTGACATAAACAAACACAGTTTGTAATTGCATTGGCCAAATAATGATATACTTGAAGGTATGTCGAGCCTTGCAACTTACAAAGGCACTATAGAATTGTTATGCAGAAAAGTAAGATCCAATTAAGTTGTAGAAAAAGCACGTCAGAGAAACCAAAATAAAAGTTTAGCACATCAACATATATAATGCAAGGAATTAAGAGTTCCATTAGCTGAAAAAGGAGAATCCATTGATCTGCAGGTCCAAACATATTACCATTACAAATTCTACATTTACACCACAGATAAACACCATATTTTGGCTTGCAACCTCCATTTGGTTTATAAATCAAGACTTGTCTCAAGGTTGAAAAAAAAGTAAAACAGACAAAACTCACCTGCATCCGGAAGTCCATCCTTGCGTAGGACAAATGTTCTCTTCTTTTCATGATCCAGGATTGCAATTTTTGTAGGAGTACTGAGGTATATCTTATCAATCTGTACAACCAGAAAAAAAACCTTCACATCATAGCCTCACGTGGAATCCATAAAGGCAAGAAAAATAGGAAATACTCGGTATCCTCAACTCACTTCTGATTCAAATGTTATTGCATCCCCTTGCTCAGTAGAGCGCTTTTTGTTCTGTAAATTGTCCAGATAATCCAGTGTTTCTAAACCTTCCACTCGAACTTCACTGAAAACAACCAGAAAATTCGTTTGAGGTTGTATGCAGAGTTCAAAATGAGGGGGGAGGGGGCAGAAATTAAACAAGCCTCAGAATCCTAAGATCATGAACAAGGTAATGCAGTACTGCTAGTAATGGACTTGGGCAGATTTATCTTAAAGTGGAAGTTTAGAAATTAGTTCCAACTTTAAAGCTTTCCCTATTAAGACTATTAACTTATTCCCCAGATTCAAGTCATTTCATTTCCTGTAGGGAAATCTTTTCGCTAAAATGTGGCCATCTGCTGTTATTAGCATTGAGAAAAGGTTCTATTCGAGTATTTTGCTTCCTTTGCCAGTTAGTGTCTCTCTCTACTTTCTGCCTTTTGCTCTCTCTCAATCTTACCCTTCCTCACCCTCTTTTCTACCATGCTCTACTACTTAAATACTGAGTTGCACAATTGTGGTAGACTCAGAAAGACTGGACCTAAAGCAACAATATGCATCACGTAGATTCCATAAGGCTAGAGGTTGCCATGATCCCAAAAGATCTGTATCTACAGCATGTATAAAACGTGTGGTGTCATCTTTGAGTCCACTAATCTCAAGAGATAGTTCCAAAGACCACTAATCTCTAAGGATTAACATAAATTACATCATTAATTTACGTAAATCCTTAGAGAAAAAATAACTAAAGACAAACTTACTAGTCAATTACCTGATGTCTGAAACAGAGAAATAGGTGTGATATGCAAAAGTGAATGAAAATGGCTTCCCATCACTGTTGGTATTCCTAATGCGAGAGGTCAACATCAGATCTCCTCCAGGTCCCAAAGCTACCCTCAGACGGAATTCAAAACTAAAAATCACAAAAAAGACGATCCACTAAGCTGTTGAACGTAGGGAATGGTCTTGAAGGATCTAGCACTCTATCTACAGTAATATAAATGTCATGAAGTTCCAAGTATTCCACCTGTGAGGCCAGATTTTCATATCCTCTTCAGTGGGCCTAAGAATCAAATCAATAAAAGCTCTACTGGAAGAATTTGTTGGAAAAGGAGGAGGATCATTTTCAATGCTCCAAAACCTATTCCTAGCAAATCCATGTGGCTCCATAGAACCATGATTACTAAACTGCATAAACACAACAAGCTCTTTTGAGAAGGATGATCTAAAGTAACACAAACATGAGAAAATTGTATAATAAGTACAGACTTGAGGAAAACAAAAAGGAATGCCTCCACGAATTGCCTTTGGGGGTTTGAAATTTGCCTGGAAAAGACACCAATCTGTGTCAGCTTGGTTTATATGAAATCTGACTGAGCAATTTCGCACAGAACATGACCAACTTCTATAAACAATGCTGGGGTATGTTAGGATCACAAATTATATATTTATGTAGGCAATTCCCTCAAAACAGGACCAAAATTAATGTGTGGAGAAAGTAAGTAAACATTGCATACCACCTTACTGCTGAGAAAAAGTAACTCCTCTCCATGGTCATTCTTCCAAGATGTCACATGGCCCCCGTACAAGTACACCTGGACAAAACATCGAATAGATAGATATTAATACAAGTTTGAAAAGTGAGAGCTCTTCTTACATGAATAAGGAATATGCTGTAGAGCTCCAATACTTAAACATGAAACCTATGGATAATCTTCATCACAGGACTTGAGCATCATATAATTCCAAGTGACCTACTGCACACAATACAAAAGAAACAGTAAAACAGGAAACAAGGAAACAAGGAACTTAAACCAAGACTTGTGTGAGAAAAATATTTCGAGCAAAACAACTTCAATTATGGTTAGCATCAATAGGCTGCTTTCGAATTTTTTGCTATACTTTGAGGATTCATTGGTATCCAGTCATTGTGTTATAGAAAAGTGAGTAAAGTGAGTGAGAAGAAGAAAAATAAAACATTGTCGTAATCATTAGTCACGTGAGCACCCAATGCTGTGTTTCACTAGTAGTTGTAACAACCATTGTATACGTGTAACATGCTCAGCAGAAGGGAATATCCGCTTATAGCCCTCGTACTAACATGGCAGATATGAAATGATTGTGTTTTCTCTCTCCTTACAGATTCTCTGAAACTTCTCTCAATTTTCTTTCTTCCTTCCCTCCTGATGTAAGATAAATAGAAGAATTATTAACTAATAGTTAAAAATCACAAAATTAAGAAATATGACTGATATTAGGCTTCCGAAATATCAAGTTTTAGGGTTGAATTTTGGCTACGAATGCTGAAATTTCAGATTTTGTATAGCTGAAATTTTAAGGTTTGATTGCTAGAAATTTAGGGTTAAGATTTTAGAGTTTTGGTTACTGAAATTTTGTGATGAACACAAAAAAATGGAAGGTAAGAAACTAAGAATCACTCATAGGATCTAAGAATCACTCTTAGAAGAAAACATTACACCTTTTAATTGAAAACTCAAGTTTGTAAAAAAATTCTAGACTGCTTATTATTGATGAAGAGTTTAATACACAAATATATATAATTCTTAAAACCATATTAAATCCTATTATAATAGAAATTATATAAGTCCTATACAACTAGGGTATCGTATCTAAAATCGAATAACATATACCACTACTTCCTATTTAATAAGGAATTCTAATACAATCTAAATTTTAGCCTACTTTGATGTCAACTCAATTCTCAATCCTCATCCCACCAAATTAAGTTTGTGGTTGACTAATGTTTCCTCTTTTATTTCTTTTATAGACTTTAAGTTCTTTTATATCAATTCTCTCTGGCTTGTCTGAAGTCGTCTCGACGTAGAATGTGATAAATACTGATCATATAAGTCTAGATTCAACTTCTGGAATTCATATTCTAAAATTCAAGTACTATCAGAATCGGTCTTCCTTCCCACTTGACAAGAAAATTGTTGATATCCTCCATCTCTTGTGACTACAATTTGTTCATCAAGAACATCCTTCATTTCCTCCTTAAGATGACGAGTGGCTGGAATTCTTACGGCTGTAGTAGGGGATTGCTTATCTTGTCCATGACAAATAGTTAAGTCCGCAACATTTACGATAGGACTTATTCTCATATCACTTGGTAATTCCAAGACATAAGCATTAGCAATTATCTTCTTGATGATCCTATAAGGTCCAACATTTTGTGAATGAAGTTTCTTACATTTCCCTTTTTGAAAACACTGTGGACGAATCCGAACCATCACCATATCCCCCTCATTGAATTCTACCAATTGACGATGTTGATCAGCATGCTCTTTAGAAGAAAAATTGCTGGTTATTATCTTTCGTCGTATCTCATCAAAGATGTCCCTCATGTGTTTTGCAAAACCTTCAGCTTCAACACTAACTCATGTTGTTTGTCGTAAAGGAACAAAATAAATAGGCTTTCTTGGTTGAACTCCTGAACCTATCTCAAAAGGGCTCTTACACACCTATTTATAAAACTGTTGTATGCATTAGGTTCTAATTTTTCACATTTTCTCCAACCAAACATCTTAACAAGTTTCCCAAGCTTCTATTTAACACCTCTGTTTGTCCATCGATTTGGGGATTGAAAGAACTTGAAAATTAAAGCTTAGTGTTCAATATTTTGCATAGAGTTCTCCAAAAATAACTCATAAATTTTACTTCACAATTGGAGACAATAGTTAAAGGTAATCCATGGAGACATACAACCTCTTTGAAGAAAATTTTTGCAATATGGACAGCATCATAAGTCTTGGAACATGGAATGAAATGATTCATCTTGGAAAACCTATCCACCACCATAAAAATATAATCATAACCTCTTACAATTTTATGAATTCCTAAGAAAAAATCCATACTTATGTCCTGCTATGGTTTATAAGGCACGGGCAGTGGTGTGTATAATCCAAAAGTTTGTTTCCTTCCTTTAGCTAATTGACATGTTTGACATTGTCTTATGACCTTAGGAATGTCCCGCTTTAAAGGGGGCCAATAAAAGTGATCTTCAACCATTGGGATGCTTTTATCTCTTCCAAAGTGTCCTACTGCTCCTCCTCCATGTAATTCCCAAATCATATATTCCCGTATATAAGTATTAGGTAGGCAAAGTCAATTTTCTTTGAAAAAATAGTGATGGTGGATCACAAAAGAAAAGTGTTGGTCTCTTTGTCCAACTATAATTTCTGAATAGATTATTCCAAAATCTCGATCTGAAACATATTCTCCTTTTATTTTGCTGAACCCTACAACTTTTACTGCTAAAGTGTTAAGTAAATGACTCTTCCTACTCAATACATCTGCACCTTATTCTCAACTCTTGTCCGATGTTTAATAACAAAGTTAAATTGCTCCAAAAATTCACTCTATAAGGTGTGCCTTTTGTTCTAGTTCTTCTGAGACTTGAAGTATTTAAGATATTCATGATCTGAATATAGAATAACCTCCTCATATGAGAGACAATGAAGCCAATTGTAAAGAGAATGTGTTACTACGTAAAATTCCTTGTCATAGGTGGAATATCATTGCTTCTCTTCACTTAATTTCTCACTAACGTAATTGGGTGTCCATCTTAACTGAGGATGCGTCCAATTACCACATGAGATGCATCACAAGCAACTTCAAATACCTTAGAAAAATCTGGAAGTTGTAAAATAGGAGATTCAGTTATCTTTTTCTTGATTTCTTCAAATGCTTTAGTTGCTGCCTTTGACCAAGTAAATTGTCCTTTCTTCATATGATCAATAATGGACGTCATTATGGTGCTGAAATTACAAATAAATCGCCTATAGAATGTTGTTAGGTCGTGGAAGCTCCTTGTCTCGTGCACATCCTTTGGAATCAGCCAATCAAGGATGGCCTTAATCTTCTCAGGATCCATCACTCCACACTAGGATATACTAAACCTAAAAACACAACACTTGATTGCATGAAAGTACACTTCTTTAAATTATAAAGTTTCTCTTGTCTCAAAACTCTAAAGACTTGTTATAGATGTAATAGGTGGTCTTCTTTAGTCTTGTTGTATACCACCAAAAATCTGCACATAAATGGTCGAAACACTTGATTCATCACTCTCATAAAAGTGCTAGGTGCATTAAAAAGTCTAAATGGCATCACCAACCATTCATAAAGTCTCTTTGGTCTTGAAAGTCGTTCCCATTCATCTCTAGGTTTGATTCTAATTTGATGGTACCCACTTTATAGGTCTACCTTGGTATCAACATATCTAACATGTTATCAAGGCAAGGTATTGGAAATCTATACCTTATTGTAATCTTATTTATCGCCAGACAAGTAACATACATTTGCCAACTTCCATCCTTTTTAGGAGTCAATAATGCTGAAACTGTACACAGACTAAGACTTTGTTGAATAAATCCTTTTTTCAGTAACTCCTCTACTTATCTCTTCAGCTCTTCATTCTCAATAGAATTCAAATAGGCTGGAAGATTTGGTAGAGTAGATCCGGGTGCCAAGTTAATAGATGCTAAAGGTCATCCGGTGTAAGGTCTAAAAAACAACTAACAAGTCTCCCACTTCTTTTGATAAAGTAAAGGGTGTTTCAAATGTTTTTGTTACATCCCTCACTACCATTACTAACACAATTCCCTTTTCCTTGCTAACATCTTCAAATTCTCTCTCTTTACGGATATTAAGAGACTCTTTTTGGCATTTATGGCTATCTGTTACTTCCTATTTGTTTTTCTACCTTGTCTACTTTCATAGGCTTCATAATTATCTTCTTTTCATGAAATATAAACTGATAGGTGTCAGCTTTTCCAAAGTGCTGCACATCTCGATCATAAGGTGATGGTCGCCTAAGTAAAATTTGAGAAACTTTTATAGGAATAACATCACACCAAATAGAGTCCCCATATTTGAAAAACACCAACCAACTTCAAGCAACTGATATAGTACTATCATCTACTGAAGCAACTTTGTAGAGATTTGGATGTTTCTCCGTGAGTAAATTCAATCGCTTCATCATGTTCTCCAATACCACATTCATACTACTACATCAATGATAAACTTGCATACTTTACCTCCACATCATCTTGAGTAAAGAAAATAGTAGTACAAAGTCGTTCTTCTCGTTCTTCTGCTTTAAGGGTCGTAAGTATGCATCTCACTAAATAAAGATTTGTAGGACTAGCTAGTTCATCACTAGAGTCTCCTTCCAACTCCTCTCTAGCTTCATGCTCACATACATACTCATCAGATCCCTCCTCTTCTCCCATCATATGCAAACCTTTATTAGGACATTCATAAGCAAAGTAGCCCCTCCCATTGCATCGGAAGCACTTTTTGTCACTGCTGACTCCTTTTGTCCAAGTCTTAGCTACAACTTAGCTTTTAAGTTCAGTTCCTTGAGAAATTCTATAGTTGTTTTGTGGTGCAAATTTTGATGCAATAGGTGCTGGTCTAAATCTTTGCACCGTCATAGTTCTCTTCATGCCGAACTCATCGGCTTGACTTCGAAACTTTTTAATTACTTGTCCTAAGTATTGTACAGCTCTTAAAGCCAATTGATGTATCTTCAAGGCTGCAAATCTTTTGCATTATCAGCTTTTTGCGAATATCTACCCTTAAGCTATTTTTGCAATAAGATATAAGTTGCCGTTCCGACTCCATCCCTTCATATCAAATAGAAAGTAGTTCAAATATTTCCGTGTACTCAGTTATGGACATAATCCCTTGTCTAAGGGTTGTGAGTTGATCATGGAGATCTTCCTGATAATGAAATGGTAAGCATTTTTCTGAAAAATTCAGCTTCATCTCTTTCCAATCAACAATTGGTGGCTGGCCTATTTTTCAAACTCTATCCTCTACCGACCTCCACTAGATTTTAGCGTGTCCAACTAGCTTCATCTTTGCAAATCGGACTTTTCGATCTTTTGACATGTGGTACCAGTCAAAGAAATCTTCCATTGCTACTGTCTAGCCTAAGAATAGGTATAGATCCAACTTTCCTGCAAAATCAGGGGCTTCAATACGAACTTTCTTAGTAATGTCATCGAGTTCATTGTGTGTTTCAACTCTATTATGGCCTCTAAAGGCTCGCATTTGCTCTCCATATGCTACTAGTTGATTTCTTTGCATAGATCTCTCAGTAGGTGTTGATTTCCTAAACCCATTCACTGTTGATTAGCGTCAGCCTTCTCCACCCTCATCATCAAGTGTAGTTTGTTGTCTGCTATTGTTTCTGGACTAGTTCTTTGAGCACCTTATGATTGAGGGTCATTAAGGTCCAATCTTTCTATAACTCTTAGAAGTATCTCATCTTGCTCTTGGTCGCCGAATATTCCTCCATATGCCCTTCCGCTACGTGTCGTCATCATGAACCAAAACTTTGATAACAAATTGATGTAGGACAAATAGTAAAATTATTAAGTAGCAGCTAAAAATCACAAAATTAGGAAATATAGCCGATATTAGGCTACTAGAATATCAAGTTTCAGGGATGAATTTTGGCTAGGAATGCTGAAATTTCATATTTTGTATAGTTAGAATTTTAAAGTTTGATTACTGAAAAGTTAGGCTTAGGGTTTCAAGGTTTAATATGCTGGAAGTTAGGATTTTGGTTGCTGGAATTTTGTGGTGAACACAAAAAATGAAAGGCAAGAAACTATAAATCATTCCTAGAGTCTAAATATTACTCTTAAAAGAAAACATCACACTTTCTAGTTAAAAACTCAAAATTTGTAAAAAAAATTCAGATTGTTTATTATTGATAAAGCGTTGAATACACATATATATATAGTTCTCAGAACCCATATTCTAGTAGGAAAGGGTTCTTAATTTAAATCCTATTATAATAAAAATTATATAAGTCCTATACAACTAGGATAGTATATTTAAAATAGAATAACATATACTACTACTTCCTATCTAATAAGGAATCCTAGCAGAATCTAAATTTCAGCCTACTTTGATGTCAACTCAATTCTCAATCCTCATCCCACCATATTAAAGTTTGTGGTTGACTAATCTTTGCTCTTTTATTTCTTTTATAGACTGATGAAAATCAGAACAGTGATTTAGGAGAAATTATTTCCTAATCATAAAATAGGAAACAAGAGGATATCATGGATA
>JAOTBA010000204.1:14152398-14173296 GCA_025629845.1 Erythroxylum squamatum
AAACATTGTCGTACTTCCTTTCCTTTGAGCAATAATAAATCTGAATTTCCTTTTACTTTGATTCATTATGATATATGGGGACCTTCAAGGACACCTAATGTATCAGGAGCTAAATGGTTTGTTACCTTTATTGATGATTGCAAAAGGGTCACATAGGTCTTTCTTATGAAAAACAAATCGGAGGTTAGTGAGATTTTTCCTAATTTCTTTCATGTGATAAAAAACCAGTTTGGGGTGAGCATAAAAGGGGTTAGGAGTGATAATGCCCAGGAATACTTTAATCAAACTTTATCTTCTTTCTTTCAAAGTGAAAGCATTATCCATTTTCATCTTGTGTTGACGCACCTCAACAAAATTTGGTGGCTGAGCGTAAAAATAGGCATTTACTTAAAATCACTAGAGCATTATTGTATCAAATGAATGTCCCTAAACACTATTGGGGAGAGGTTGTTTTAACTGGAGTACACTTGATAAACAGATTGCCTTCATGACCTCTAGAGAGTTCAAAACACCGGCAGAAATGGCCCATAATTTCTTCCCCAGCTTTAATATAAATAGTCTTAACTCCAAGGGTGTTTGGATGTGTTAGTTTTGTTCATATTCATGCTCACAATATGGGAAAACTTGACCCACGAGCCCTAAAGTGCATCTTTGTTGGCTACTCTCCTACACAAAAAGGGTATAAATGTTTTCATCCTCCCTCGCATAAATTCTTCATTTCTAAGGACGTGTCATTTGTTGAGAGACAATCTTTCTTCCCTAGTACTTATCTTCAGGGGGAGATGGGGAATTATGAGGAAGATAAGTATATGGAGAGTAACTTCTTTACTTGATTTATCTTTCCCAAATACACAGATTGAGTCAGCCACTACTATCCCTACACCACCTGACCAATCTGACCAAGATAAGGCAGAAAGTGCCCAGCCAGATACCTCAAAAAATACTGCACCTATTCCTAACAAGCCGCTCTTAGTCTACTCACAAAGGGATACTATCCAGACCTTACCAAAGCAGGCTCAAGGATCTAACCTGAAATCAAGTACTGAAATACAAAAACCTAAACTTGATGATTTGTATGTTCCTATAGTTCTTAGGAAAGGCACACGAACATGCACTAAATACCCAACTTCACACTACACTTCACTTGACAAATGTTCTCTAAGCCAATAAATGTTTTCTTACAAAAATAAATTCAAATTCCACACCACAAACACTTGATGAGGCACTTAGGGATAGGAATTGGAAAAATGCCATGGATGATGAGATTAATGCATTAATTAAGAATCAAACATGGGAAATAGTGGACTCACCAAAAGGAAAAAAACTAGTAGGATGTAAGCTCAACCAAACGGGCCCTTAGTCAATTCATGCATGACCCTCAAAATGTCCATCTTCAAGCAAGGTACCTTAAAACTACCCTGGCAGGGGGATTATGTTTAAGAAACAACAATAAAACAGTTGAAGCTTATATAGATCCAAATTGGGTAGGTTCAAGCATTGATAGAGGGTCAATCACTGGGTACTGTACTATGTTTTTGGGCAATCTTATCACTGGAGAAGAAAGAAGCAATAAGTTGTGGCTAGATCAAGTGCTGAGGCAGAGTTTAGAGCTATGGCTCACGGTATATGTGAGCTCTTGTGGATTCGTATCATCCTGAATGATTTGAAAGTTAGGTGGCAAGGACCTATAAAGCTCTACTATGATAATAAGTCAGCTATTAGTATTGCTCACAACCCAGTACAACATGACAGAACTGAAAACATTGAGATTGATAGGCACTTCATTAAAGAAAAATTAGAAAGTGGGCTTATTTGCACGCCATACGTTTCCGCTGCCATAACAGATGGCAGATGTATTGACTAAAGGGTTGGAAAATGCACAATTTCAAGATGTTATAAGCAAACTGGGAAAGCAAGACATCTATGCACCTACCAGCTTGAGGGGGAGAGATTAAAATCAGAACAGTGATTTAGGAGAAATTATTTCCTAGTCATAAAATAGGAAACAAGAGGATATCATGGATATTTACTTTAGGAAATTGTTGTAAATAGAGGATATTGCTATTAATATGAAATATTTTAGTTACCTAAATTAAGCTAGAACTTGTGTATATATTCAAAGGCACTTGTCGTGCAAAATAAAGAAAAAAAAAGATTCCTTCTGTCTTCAGAGACTTTAAGTTCTTTTACATCACTTCCTTTCCTAATTACGCCATTTTCATACGACTTACAACTTCCCTCTAAATTCACGTAACATCTTGGTAACAGAGTCATGACAATCCTTAGTGAACCATCATGGTAGAAAGCACTAGAGGAACAGAACTATGAAGGATTGAGGAGAGTATGTGGAGCCTTCTCGAAGCTTCGATACGAAATGAGAAGCTACAGCTGGAAAACCAAAGTCGAAAAGACAAGCAAGAAAAGGAAATAGGTTATTTAGAGATGTTCCATCAATTTATGCAAACATTTGGGAAGACTAGTGAACCCTCGTTAATGGAAAAAGGAAGGATCAGGAATGATACTAAAGCTCTCGTGAGTACTGAAGGTTTCACAGTGCCTAAAAGGTTTAGCAATATAGATTTTCCTGTGTTTAATGGAACGGGAGCCAAAAGATGACTCTTCAAGAGTAAACAGTTCTTCACACTTGATCAAACTCTAAATCACTTCAGAGCTAGCATTGTGATGATGCACTTGGAAGGGCAAGCACAAGAATGTTATCAACTGATTCTAAGAAATAGAACCCAACAAGTTCCTACAAAGTGGCCTGAATTTGTAACTATCCTCCACCAGAGGTTCAACAAAGAAATTTACAAATATCCAATTGGCGACTTGAAGGATATCAAGTAAGAGGGTACAGTGTTGAAATACAATGGCCAATTTGACAAATATTCCAACAAACTCTCACTACTCAAGAGTTATCGAATAGTGTTCTTCCTTAAGGGCCTCAAACCAAAGTTAGAACTCACAGTCAAATTGATGGACCCCTAAAGTCTTCAATAGTCATACATCCTGGCGGAGAAACAAGAAGCTATAGTAGTGATTAATCACCCTGGAGGCGAGTATATTCCTAGCCAAACTAAGAGAAGGGGGAGGGTTCCCACAAAATAAGGGAACCTCACCACCAAGTCCACCAACTAAAAACCATAATGAGATTGGAATCCTATCCACACCCGATCAGGGAAGTATTACTACAAGTAATTTCATTAGTACTCATAAGGGTCTAAGAACGATGAATAGCAAAGAGTTTGATGTAAAAAGGTTGAAGAAGTGTTTTTGGTGTGATCAAAGATATATACCAAGACACAAATGTAAAAGAAAGGCAAATTCATTTGTACGTGGGGGAGTAGTGAAGATAGGCAAACTATGAAAGATGAGTAGTCAAAACCCAACATCTCTTTGCTAGCTATAATGGGCTTGAGAGACGAGAAAGAATACAAGCAAATGAGGGTTATAGGGAGGCATCAAATGAGAACCTTGCACATATTCACTAACAATAGGAGTAGTCATAACGTCCTAGACACCTTTGTGATAAAAAAGGGAGCGAAAGGGTGGAGGAAATTCAACCTCTATAGGTTACAGTGGGAGGAAGATAGAAGTTGGAATGTCATCAGGTTTATAGAGGGTTCACTTAGAGTATGCAAGGACTTAGGTTCAATATGGATGCACTAGTCATCAAATTAGGGAGCTGTGGCATGGTTATTGGCATACAATGGGTGTTGTGTAATTTTAGGACCCACACAATAAAGTTTAAATGGGATGGCAAGATGGTGACATTGCTTGGGAATCCTAATAAGGTTGCTAAGGTAATCTCGAGCAAAGATTGCAACAATGTCTTTAAGAAAACCAATGGGAGAAGTTTGTACGTGCTACAACTTTCATGCCCATCGAGTATCAAATGCAACAGATGGAGTTGGAGGATCATCCAAACCCTAGAAGAGCTCAACGGATGGATAGAACAATTTGGAAGTGTTTTTAAAAAGCCTGATCAAGTTCCACCTAAGAGGTCCCATGATCGTAGAATCAAGTTAAGGGATGGAGTGAAACCCATTAGCATTTGGCCTTATACATATTCTAGTGAGTAGAAAGACATTATAAAAAGAGGTGTGCAGGAGCTAATGAGGCAAGGTTCATCAAACAAATCGTCAGTCCATATGCTTCACCTGTGGTGTTGGTCAAAAAGAGGGATAACACTTGGAGAATGTGCATTGATTACAAAGAGCTCAACAAGCAAACCATCTAAGGCAAGTTCTCCATAACCTTAATTGAAGAACCGCTTGATGAAATTCATTGTTCCAGCTGATATTCTACGCTAGATTTGAGGTCAGGGTATCACCAAATCCAGATGAATGGAGAAGATGTACACAAGACTTCCTTTAAAGCTCATGAGGGTCATTATGGGTTTTCGGCAATGCCATAATGCACCCTCAACATTTCAAAGTCACATGATGAGGTGTTCAGGTCATACCTCATGATATTCATTCTAGTTTTTTCGATGATATCTTAGTTTATTGCAAATCATTTTAACAACACTTGGAGCATCTTCAAAAGGTCATGCAAACCTTACACGATCATGAATTATTCATTAAGTAGAGTAAGTGTGTCTTTGGGACAAGACAAATAGATTATCTGGGATACTCAATTTCAGCTTCGGCTTCAAGGTGGCGTATAAGTTGTAGCTGCCCCCGAAATCGTTAATTCACCCCATGGTTCATTTTTTAAGAAATCTGTGTTTAACCAAGAGCCTGTCTCTAATAATCTTCCTCTTACACTCAAACGTGCAAACAGGACACCAGTGGCAATTTTAGATGGAAGAATGGTGGAATGCCCCTGCAAACCCATAACACAGGTGCTAGTGCATTGGTCAGATGGAACAACTGAGAAAGTGACTTGAGAATTCCTATTCGAATTGCATAAAAGGTTTCCAAAGGTTAACCTCGTGGGCAAGGTTTTTGAAGAGGGAGGTGGTGTTACAAGAAAGTGAGTGAGAAGAAGAAGAATAAAACTGTTTTCGTAATCATTAGTCATGTGATTACCCAAAGCGTGTTTCACTAATAGTTGTAACAACCATTATATACGTGTCCAATGCTTAGCAGTAGGAAATATCTTTTTATAGCCATTGTAACTAACATGGCAGATATGAAATAATTGTATTTTCTCTCTCTATCTTACAGATTCTCTTAATTATTCTCTCACTTTTCTTTCTTCCTTCCTTTCCAAATTATGGCATTTTCAAATAACCTGCAACTTCCGTATAAATTCACGTAACACATTGTCTATAATGTTTCTTTACTTAGTAACTACAACATTGTTGCGAATGTTATAATCCAAGGTTCTCAAACTTCTTCAGATCATAAGGGCTCATTGCTTGCCTAAATCACAGTTCGAATGCCTATCGTGATATGACTGGAAATAGTTAACATAGAAGGACATTCTGTAGTTACAACAGGCTAAACCATGTAAGTCCTTAGCTCATATCAGTCCAAATCAGCAACTGTCATCGCCCGAATGTTATTCAGTAAAAATTGCACAAATTAAATACTAAGAATCTTCTGATCGTTTCCATCTATTAATTCCGTTTATGTTAAAGGCTTGAATTCAGTCTGATAAATCATGTTCAAATTGTCTTTAGAATTAGCTTTTACACAAATAAGCGGAAAGCCAAGATGCAAGCACAAAGACAACATCACTGCGCTTAAAATTGACCCTACCAACTCGAAACAACAAAAAATTGCTTTGTGCAGAATATAGTCATGTCATGGAAACCCCTGAAACCCTAAATCCAAAATTCTAGGAGATTAAAGTTTTACGGAGTCAAAACCAGGTCGATCAACTTAATGAATGCATAAAACGGTCCAGTAACAGGGGACTAATCGAACTCCAATATCAGATCTAGAATTCTCTAATTTGTACTAATAGCTTTATACATATGCCTATACTAACCCAAAAAATGAAAGGAAATTGAGAGCATCAAATGAAAAAGGTCAATAGCCATGAGACCGTGAAACTCTTTTGACGAATCAAAGGAAGAACGCAAGACACAGAATGAAACATGAAATGAGATGCGCCGATTAGAAAGAGGAAATACCTCGGCGGAGCTGCCTTGTGCCTCCCGGAGAACCACTTTGTCGAGTCCGTTGATTCCCTGGCAAACCTGCATCGGCACCATATCGCCACCCCCCGCCATTAACACAAAACACACACTCGACACTCTCCTTTCTCACTCTCTGTATCTTAAGAGTTCAAGGTATTAACAGGTCTCCTTCTTCAGTCTTCTTCTAAACAAGTGCAAACATGCAGCTTTAGACTAATAATCCTAACAAATTTCAATCATCTTTGTTCCTTGAATCCCTTCTCCCCCATCAAATAAAGAGAGGTGTCGTCTTGCTGTCTCCAAAAAATTGCTTTGCTTTGTGTTTGATCGTGAAATTTCGGCTTTTTGGGTGTGTTCTATTTTGTTCTATCCATCCACTTGTAAAGTTGCCCACTTCCTGAGTTCATAGGAACCGATCACTGCTTCTAATTGTCAATGGTTGTCCAAAAACAAAATTGTAAATTTACAATATTTTCAAGCCTCCATAAGATAATTTCACTACTTTTGCAACAGTAGTGAAAATGGTATGTGGGTTAGTTTTCTTTTCCAGTACAACCAAACTATACAAGAAAATGAATTTGAATTATGGTCAACTTGCATCAAGAACAAGCACAATTTTCTTTTCTTCATATATCATCAAGCCTTATAAACAAAATGGCAAAGGCTCTGCTGTACACACTTGCATCCTCCATCGTACCAAATACATCCTAATTGATTTTGACTCCTAAAACCAATTTCCAATCAATAAATTAATCAACCCTCCGAAAAAAAAATGTGAAAAAGCAAAACCGTCAACTTCTGGCAATAAAATTAAAGGACAAGAGAAACCATCTAACCAACCCAGAAAAAGAAAAAGCTAGAATTCAAGCAACCACTTGTAAAATGGGCAAAAAGATCTTGGTTGTTGCCCATCAAATTATATAAGAACGCAAGCTTCTTGGGAGCAGAAGCAGCTAAAAATGCACTGATGCTGTCCCTTTCTGTCTCAGAAACTTTCTTACTGCAAGAAGGAAAGTAGGCTATTTCAGAATGCAATTAACCATCAATTGCATAAAAGACCAAGAATGAAATTGTAAGGGCTAAAAATGCTTAAAATCCTATTATGATACATTTTGCATATGCTAACGAGTAAGGTTTTTCCACCTGCAACTGCATGTAGCTGAAGAAAAAGCAGAGTTACAGTAGGAGACTTTAGAACAATCGCACAGCCATTTTAAGCTTGTTTTGTTTCCACTTGGGCAATTTGTAAAAGGCATCCTTTGCCATCCCAAATTTCTCCTTGAACTCTGCTGATGACAAGTAAGTCTGCACACATGCCACAGAAGAAAATATTAGAACACTACCAACAAAGGAACACCAGGTAATAGATTGCCAATTATTCATGGTTCACCTCTCGCTTTGTCACATCAATTTCGTTGACAGGAACTGCTGATCTAATCTTGAGGCGTTCATAAGGATAAATTGGAAGTCCTTCCTCATCTTCAGCTTCACCTTCTCTCACATCTTCTTGTATGGTGAGGGACTCTATTCTGTTGCTCATTGTATCTTCCTTTGAGTTTGACTCGGGGGTCAACTTTGGTGCCTCAGGGCTCGCTACAAACATGAAAAGCAATTTTCCAGAAGTTAGTACCTAAAGATATCAAAGGTACAATAACTTAAACTTCCCAGAAGATTGGTTGTATACCTTTGATGGAACGGGGCATAATAAATTGTCGTGCTGGAGGGGGTTGCTCAAAAGACGAACTAAGTGCTGCTATAGCCGACGATTTAGAAGTCAATTTTGAAGAATCTGGGCTCCCTGATTTTGGGTAAAGCTTTCTAACAACTGGTGGTGGGGTTGAAAGGTTTCTGGAATTAGGATTGTCAAAGTTAGCAGCCAGTGCATTGAAAGCCGGGGACCTACCCCGGACACGGACTCGCTCAGGGCTGAAAGACACACTTCTGGATCGCTGTGATTTGTCAGGCACACTAGACCTTCCCCCATATGACACAGGTGTTCTTCTTTTAGGTTTCTGATCATGCGTTCATACTGTATTAGAAAACTATTGCTGAATGGAGTGGTGCAATAGTATTTGCATGTGGTTTATAATACAAAAATACATCAACAACTTTTAAATTATCCAGCAATCACTGAACATCATAAGCTTCAGTGGTTGAAAAGCTTTTAATTTTAGTATTTTGATTTTGGTTTACCACTCAATAAATTTGTATTTTGAATCAGAGATCAAAATATCCAATGACCAAAGCATAGATGATAGATACTATAAAAGAAAGCATGCATGATATGGATGTACAACTTGGAAAGCAACAAGTATACAACTAAAGTAAATTCTGATAACAAATGCCTGAACTCATCTTACCTCCACAACAGGAGTTCCCCCATTTTTAACAATTGCAAGCTTTCTCTGAAATGAGTTCCCAAGCATCTGTATGCAAATTAGAATGTTAAGACTTCTTGAAGAAACCTATACAGAATTTTAAAGAAAATAAATATAACAAGCTTACTGCAGATTTTGCAGAATTCCATTCAAAAAACCGTGTGAAAAAAGGTGGTTCGCTTCCTTCTGCAACAACATATACTGGAGCTTCACGTGATAACTTCTCCAACAGATGATCTTGCTCTACAAATTTCTATTGGCAATAAAACGTCAATTTTCGCTAAGTAATGGAAGTTGATAGTGGCCAAAATAAGTACCAGCATATATGACGTATAGCCATTTAAGTCACATAGATGACCTACATCGATTCAAATTTTATCAGCCTAGGATCTTAGGGCATATTGTAAACAGCCAAAGGAAAAGAAGCAATTATTGCAAACAACCACTGCCCCCAAAAGTCTCACCTCTCCAATTGTTAATGCATTTGTTTTGTTTTTGGAATCAACCTGTTGGCCCACCCAGACAAATATCTCAGAGTGACAATCCAGGATGAATATATCTTCCGTCATCAAATCATCTTGGTTGAAACTGTAAATCTCAGTCACCTGAAATGACATCCCTCCTTAGAACAAGAGACCTAAGAATAAGATCTGGGAACTGACAGGACAGAAAATGATTAATCAAATGACTACATACCTTTAAATTTCCTAAAGATCAGTATACATTTGGGCATTAGTTTAGCAGGAGGAGAAAAGGGAAAATGAGTCAGAATTTAATAATAGTATATCCAGATAAAACAACTTCTTGAAAGAAATCTACCAGCTGGAAACCGGGACATTTTTTCTACCTTTGGCAAATGCACAGGAGAAAAGGTGAGGATCATTTTCAGCTTCCCTTCCAATTTTTTGCCTAGGATATTCAGCTTTTCCTCCTAACAAATCCCAAAATTGCTCAGACTCTGAACCTTCCTTTTGTGGTTTAACCTGTACATTTGGCTGCAGAACATTCAAAAGTACATTAAAGTGATTACAATAGTTGGATACAAGATTACCAATAATAGTATAACTTAAAAGACTCTTTTATGTCTGCAACAAATTGCTTGAAATAAATGTTCAAGAAGACATATTGAACCTTTATTAGATCCAGTTGCCTTTCAACAAGTTCCAGGTCCTCCGTGGTTGTCATATTTCCAGACCATGTGAAGACAGAAGAATCATTATGTAATATGTAACAGTAGGAGGAGTTCAAAGATGAGGCAACCTGATTGAAATTCCATAGAGGCAAAGAAAAAAGAAAGTAATATCAGCAGCTATAAGCATCCAAATTAAACCAACAAACTGCAACAACAAAATCCACATTCAGTAAGTAGAAACCAATAAACTTGTAAGCTTGATCTACATATCACTGCCACACTCATGAGAGAATTGTGTAACTTTATTGCCTTACAGGCCAATTATACAACTATTGAGATAATATGCTATTATCCATCAAAACCGGTGGCCAAATCACAAGGATTATAGTTGTATTTACTGTAAATTCCTATTTCCAAATGGAAGTATTAAAAGCATCTAAAATAAAATATAGTTTTATTTATTGTATTTTCCCGGTTCCAAAATGTGTTAGTAAAAGCATATAAAATCAGACAACATCATACGCTTCAGCATTAACAGTGATGAAGACATACTGATTCAACTTGAATTGCTTGCATATTATCAGGTCCAGAGCCCTGAACTCGAAATAGTGCAATACCATCCTCCTTATATGTCTCATCAGGGAGTGCGTTCTCTGCAACATAATTCTTGTATCCAGCACTAAGGCCACCCTGTTAACATTAGAATTAGTCGACTGACTAGTAAAAGATTAAGAAAAACTTTAGTAAAAGATTATGAAAGACTTTAGTATATCTTCAAGATAATTAATCAAATTGCCTTCTGTTGTATATTCATATGCCACATACCTTAAAAACAATTAAGTTTTGAAGGATTGAAAAGAATTGAATTGGTTCATTTCCTTCGTAGATGCGAGCCTATGCATCAATAGCATTTAGCATCAGAAACAATTGACCTAAAAGTATAACGAGATCATCATCAAGAAAACATCACACTGGAGAAAAAGGCTACCTGGGCAGGTAGAAATTTTAGTGACTCAAGCATCTTGGTTGCCAGTGAAATAGCAGAAGCTCTTTCAGCCTATTTCAAGAAGTAATCATTATGACCAGACAAAGGCATCAAACGCCAACAAGTAAATAACAGTAACACGGGTGAGCAGGTACATGAAGCCAGAGACAACTAATAAGATGCATTGACTATATCAGACAACAATACATAAAATACAGAGTCCTCAAGATATAAGCAGATAGAAAATTAATGTTCTAGTCAGCAACGACAAACTGCCATAAGATTATTCATGCCCAAAGAACTGTCTGGATATAGCAATCAAAACAGAGTCTGAAAAAACAGAATAAATATCTGATCACGAAACAAAGATCTAGAGAAAGTGCGACTTTCTACATTTAACTAGTTGAACCACACATAGGCTTTCCATTAAAGGCTATAATTTCAAAGACAGATGTTGTGGCAGATAAAAGGGAAATGCACAAGAAATATGAAGGATAACATTAGAAAATGAAGTATCAGTTCATCAATAGTACTGCAATAAGTCCGTCACTTCAAAACCCTAACCCTTTCCTCTCAGCAGTAGACACATTAGAATCCTGGAGGAGGATGGGAAGGGGATATGGAATGAAAAGAGGCTAGTTGAGAGTGTGAAATTCACCTCCACACTCTTCCTCCCAAACCATGTCCCTATAAGGTATTCCTCCTTATCTTCCCCTGGATATGAATATTGAAAAACATAGCAATCTCCACTATAGAACTTAAACTGATCTGAAGCTGGAAGGATGATTTTTTCCTCGCCACTGACACGCCAAACCTGTCAAACCAGATAGAGGGACTATCAACATTAGGTATAACAAAGACGGCTCATAAAATAGATGAAGTAAAGTTAAAGAGGTAGAAATGTTGGTATAGGGAGGAAACAAATTCAAATTTCGAACATATTCTTAAAAATTCTGTTAGAACTCTTGGTAGCTGAGAGTTTTTCTGTATGAATTTTATTAATGGGTAATGACAATTTCTGTCAAGTTACAAGTAGTATGCAGCCAACTTCGAGAGGGCTGCTCTCTCCAGCCTAAGGCTCTCGGTATATGCTTAGTATTTGCCTACCTATTCCTCCCAATCATTACATTATTTATACTAACCGACTTCTTACGTTAGCCATGCAACCAACTCACCTATTCTCTCCCCTCCCATATGCACGTAATACCTGACTATAACAGAAAGTGGTACCTTACTCGGTTACCCTTTCCTTTCCCCTTCTAGAATAAACCTTAGTAATAGGGGGTCTAACAAATTCCCTAGAAACAATTTGGTTGTATCGGAGAACATGGTGTTATACGACAACTCTTCTATGGTTGCCAGTAATCTGTTTGTTACGAAGTAGCATATTTCTTGTAATTTGCTTCCGCTTATGTCCTCGAGCTCAAACTTTTTTTCTGGACTATCATCCCTACATAAACATGGCAGTCTCCATCACAAAAATTGCATGCTCTTATTTCATTAATTTGTGTTTCAAACCACGGCTCCTATTTGCATATATATCAAAAGCAGGACTCGGGTCGTGCATATCTGATCTATGAAAGGAAATATAATACATGAAGATTGAATAACTAAGAAAAAACCATGCTTATCTTAGAACTTTATTCGTGCAAATACAAAATTATACAGAAGATTTGAGATTTTAAGGCTGAGAAAATAAAAGGTCTGATCCTGAGAAAAATTTAGGATCAAACGAAACGAGGTTACAAATAGGACCTGCAAATTCCCTGTGACATCAATATATGGTTGGGGTTCTTCCTTTACAGGACCAGCTTTCAGCAAACCTTTGACATTAACCCCCTGACGTTTTATAAGTGCTACAAACAAAGTTAACAGAGAAAGAAGTTTAATAAAATCAAAATGATACAGGGAGGCTGATCACAGTAGTTGCAAAAACACAAACTATAAAAGCAAGAGATGGTGACAACGATAACCAAGAGAACTCCCATGGAGGAGCAAAATGTGAAATTGTGAAGTAACTAAACTAATTCCAGTTACAAACCTGCAACCTTGCTTCTACCATCCTCAGATACAGGTACATCAGCTCTCTCAGGCCATGCTTCAAAGCTTGACCTAAACATCACTGTCTCAAATCCTTCAATTACACGTATAATGTGGGATTTAGGTCGGTCAGCACCACGAACTAGCTCCTGATCGATTTAGATAATATGAATTATCAAAAAATAGAAAATCTTTAGTAATGCACATGATTAGCACGAAATAATTAGCATTACTTCTGCAGCTCTGCTTGCAGTCTTTCTTTCATCAAGAGAAGTATTTCTCCCCATCCATACAAACACTTCCACTCCACAATCAAGAATATAGCACTTATTTGTATCCAGTAATTCCCTTGTCAAAGAATCCGCCTCAACAGGTTCTGGCTGTCCCTTCTCAATTCTTCAAAGGAAAACACAAGTTATTCAGAACTACACTACTTTTCAACTCTGGCAATTGCCATCTCAAAATGGCCTTGACAATAACTTCAGGGGAAGAATAAAAAGAGGCTACATGGTTTAAAATTTTAATCCAATATATCACGAGATCATCAGTAATAAACTATTCTTGGAAAATTTATTATCAACAAAACTTAACAGTAAGACACACTACATAGGCATGACTAGAGATATCTGATTTAGTTAGCACAAATCTTTGGTGAATAAAATGCACCAAAGGAATGTAAAAGGAAAGCAAAATTCATGGAAGAGATACATGTGGTGATGTAGGATAAACTGGAAATCCCCATACACAAACTGAAATGTTAAACCTATGTAAGAATCCTGTAAACCAAATCCTACTGAGTTCTTGCCTGTAACTCCTTGTAACCACTAGATATTAATCCTAGCCTAACAAGAATTCAAAATAAACCTTCTCTAATTTAACATCTAATAAGGAAAAGTGACAAGACAAGGAATGGACTAAAAACTGCTAAAGAATAAATCGATTCCCACTCTCCTCATGTGGATGATCTAACTTTGTCATATGCAAGATAATATGCTAATGCATTATTCTTAAGTAAAAACATAAAAGAAACTCGGGAATTTATGCTACCTAAAAAGTTTAGTAGGAGAAATATCAGCAGCCTTATCATCATCATTAACTGTTTTCCTTGGAAGTGGAGCAAAACCACCAAAGAGACTCCAGAATTCTCCAGTCTCAGCATCAGCCATCAATTTTCCGTCCTCTATATGAAGAGGGAATAATTAGAATTAAAGGAGCATACTTCACTATCATCAAATAGCTCCTAATAACACTGCACTTACCAATGGCAGCTACATCACATTTTCCATCATGATAAGTATCCTTAATATACTGGACTACTTCTAAAGCCTTGGCTCTCTCTTGGATGGATGAGTTAGAGCCATTAAATTGGAAAATTTTTGACTTGGTATCGAGAATGAAAATATCATCATGGTTGAGTGATGATCGAGTAAAAGGAACCTGCATCCGAACGAGAAAATAGAAAGGTAAGTAGAGATAACACAACATTCAGGAATAAATTTACCAATTGGAGAACCAACCAAGTTGACTTGCCTCCTTAACATGGACGACATGTTTTCCTTTGCAAACAAACAAGCGTGTCTGATGTTCTTCGGCCTCAGCATGTTTGAATCCAGACGTGACACCACCTTCTTGAGGTATGATACATGGTTTGAAGTAAGATAAAAACTTCTCAGTTTCATGACCCTGGACTTCACGATATTGTACAGCATGGCCTCCAAGAGCTGCATCAAGTTCAACTGTTTTGATGGCTGCAGTACCTGCTTCATCCTATTTAAGAGACTTTAGGATATAAGGCTGGAAAAACATTTCAATTTTCTTAAGCATGAAGAATCTATAAAAGTAACAGCTGACCTGAGTGGTGTCTTTACCAAGCCAATAATGAATATCATGGCACAAGGCACCACTTTTGAGTGCAGTTGTCTGCACAGACAGGTAGCACAAAAATTAGTATTTCTCTGCAATATCCCATCTAGCAATGAAAATTAAAGACAAAAATTAACTTGAGCAGAAGTTATTAATAACCCATGATCTGTCCAGTAAAACAAAAGCATCCTTGAAGATAGAGGATTCAAAGAACCCACAACCCAAAAAATATACAACAATCATGACATTTGAGTGAATTAAGAGATACATAGAGAAGGAGAACAAATAGCAACTAACCTTCAAAATCACATAGGAATCCCCAGTGAAAAACTTGCCATGAGAAGATTTTGGGACAAGAACAGGATGAAAGTTTTCAATCCTCCAAATTTCAAGTCCACTTATTTTTTCAAACTTTGGTCAAGGAAACTGAAATGTGAAAGACAGATGTAAAAACTTGCACATAGAAGGATTAAGAATATTATTCATGACAACCTTTATCTCTTAACTTCTTGACATATATGAAAAAAAACTGAAGAATGAAATAACACAAATTGAAAGAAAATTGTAGAATTTCTGAAGAAAGGATACGCTTTCTGTCCAGCACCTTGAAAAGCTGGATCTAAATCTCTCATGGAAACTGACATGGTCTTTATCCAATTATGCTATCTGGATTCCACAATTTGGAGTAAGGCTTGGGAATGAAAACCCTGAAATGGTACAGGAACCATCAATTAAATGTTTCAAAAGAAAACAGGAACACAAAGTGAAGAACTAAGAAGCAGAAAAAACATCACTAATAGGTAGAAAAAAAATTAACAAGCAACAAAAGTTAAACCCAACGATACATCGTTTATATATCGTAATTAGGAGTCTTGTACAGCATGGTTAATACTATATATGGAATGTTATCTTAGTAACAAGACAAAATTTTGCAAGTATACTATGAGCAAAGGATAAAGTTTTCTATTGGACCAATAATATGCTTGAGTTGCTTTCCATATGGTTCGCCACAAGTTCTTAATGAAAGTTACGTAAACATGTAAAAACCTGGTTTCTGCCTTTACAGAGTCTATCAGGACTAGAACCCCCGACCATATACAATTGGATGGAACTAGCAACTACAATATCTAGAGATGCACATTAGTATCTATTGGTTAATCCTATAACAAATGGAATCTACATTGTGGCCTCATTCTTATTGAATTAGGAATTCTTTGTTTGGTCAACACTAGTTTCCTGCTAATCTCAGTTCCGATAAGTACCAGAGAGCTACATTTTTTAGTAGAACATTGAGAGAACTCTCCTCAAAATTGTAGAACCACGTTTCTGCTAGTAAGATCAGATAATATGATATACCTAGTTCAATGACACTCTAAACCTGATATTGCGCCCCATTACTCTTTCCATTATCTACCCAATCCTTCTGTCAACTGAAAAAGAGATTAATTTTGTGCCCACCTAATTGGTTCCTTTCATGACATACAACGGTTCCTTAAAACGCTGGTGGAATAAACGGTCCACAACTGACCAATAAGCAGTCGAAACAACAAACAAAAGACACTTGATCAAACCAACACAATGTAGATGTATGAAAATCAATGAAACCACGTAGAGAGTCCATCTAGAAATGGAGTCTGGCCAGAAATAATTTGGCTCGAGAATCAATGCAAGGCATAAGAGAAGAAGTCATCACAAAAGAAATGTAAAATATCCGAATTCCGAACAAAATCAGATATTTATGATTCCCTAAGCATTGTCCCTTGAATACGACCGATACGACCACAGCTCTGGAACATTATACTTTAACCTGTAGCCAACTATTATGAAAAAATTCGTAATAACAACACAGTAGCATGATGCAGCAGCCAATATTCCAAGTGGTTCAAAATTCACCCATACAGCACGCAAAATAAAACCATAAACAACCGAAGTCAACAAAATTTCATGACAAACAAAAGTCTCATAAATCCATTTTACAAGCACCAGAAGTTCTCATCATATATATTGGCCAAATTAACGTCTGATGAAAACACCCAGAGGCTAAAAAGATTGAAAAGGGACTAAAAAGAGAAAATTCATAACCATGGCATCAAAAGAACCTGTTATTTGGGTAGAGAATCCGACCAAGAAGCGACCAGATCCAATCTGACGAACACAAATGCTATTATTATTCAGTCGGAAGTATTTTCTGAAGTGGCAGAGACAAGGAAAAAGCTGGAAAGATGTCAAAATAGAAAAGTTGAGAGAGAAAAAGCGAGTATGAGGAAAGTGGGGCTACAGAAGAAGAATAACGATTCGGCAAATAACAAATGAAGTCTACAGAAGGAAACCAAAAAACCAAAAGTTAGAGAGAGAGAGAGCGAGAGACAGAGAGGCGTTGGAGGGAATGATGACTGCCAGGCGTGCTTATCACTAATGGCAACAAAAGTCCCCCCCTCAAAGAACTCACAAACTGTTGTTAACATTAAAAAAGACATCATCAAAAATCCAACTTTCTTTAAAATCATCAACTAATAGAAGCACAAAAGATAATTCCGACAAGATGATACTAGGATTACTATCTGGGTTTTCTTAGAAGGTGACAAAATGATTTTCACTCGCTGGTAAAATTTGCTTAACACTTAACGCGAATTCTATAAAAGATTGGTATTTTTTGTCCGGTAAAGCATTTAAAGGTATTTAACATTCTTAGGATAGGAGAAAGTGATGAAGCCCATCGATGTTGCAATGGAAAATTAATCAAATAATAGTAAAAACCTTCCATCTGGAAAGCTGTTGAAAAAGGGTAGTGAACTTGATATGGCTTTTATAACTTGACTTTTTGTTCCTTTGGATTTCTGGGAGCGACAAACTGCGATTAATTCATCCAAAAAGAACAATTAAACAAGGAAATGGGGAAAAAAAAATAGTGCCTCTGAGTTCGTCAGCAATTTTTACAGGGGGGAACGGGCCTGTGTAGAATGGTGACTTCCGCTTTGTGAGGGAAAAAGAGAATGGAGGAGTAGAGATGGGGTGGGGTCGGTCACCGCCCATCATTTTGCAACTTGCAAACAGCACAGAGAGATAGAGAGAAACATGCTTTAAATCTAAAGAGTGAGAGAATTCTGTGCGATGGTGTAAGTTATTTTAGATATACGTGTATTTATACAGGGCCTTTGTTATAGATATATTTCGTCACTGATGTCGAAAGACAAAAGAGTAGGCATATGTCATCAAGGACATAAGTGTACTTTACAAAAGATGTCATAAAAGCGTAAAAATGAAAACAAACATTAAAAAGAAGAAAAAGCCCTAGAAGCGGTTTCAGCATAAGTAGATCGTAGAACCTAGTCAGCAGAGGCCGTCTCTGACTCGCTGTTTCTATTGCTTTGAATATGGAGACTTGAGCGAGATATCAATTCCCTAAAAATGGGAGTGTTTACATTCGTGTGCAGGAACTCCTGCGATGAGTGGACCGCAAACGAGCACTCTGCAGAGAAAGCTCGTTCAGACCGCTCTCTCTGCCGACTCTTCCGGTGGCGTTCATTCCTCGTTCCCTCTCGTCATTCCCTCCTCTGCCGTTTTTCAGGTTCGTTGATATTCATTTTCTGTTCTACTCGTGAAATAGTGATTACCCATTCATATGGAGTGTTTAAAGATTGTATTATGGAGTTTCTGTGCTGCATACTGTATCTTTTGAAAGGAAAATACGACGTTTGAATAGAACTGCAGCATTTTGAACCAAATCTAAACATGGGTATTATAGTAACTAAGATCTCTGATGTTGGTAAATAACCATCAGACCGAAGCTGACTTTAGTGCGATTGCGCTCAGATGTCTCTTAATTCAACGATGGCTTAGGTCATCTTTAAGGAAGGCACTAAATCACTAAATTTGATATTTAGGTCTAATGAATTCATTTTTTAAAAAAACACAAAATTTAACACTAAAATGGTATAATAAATAGTAATATACTAAATTTAATATGTTACTATTCAAACACCAAAAATTGTAAAAAGGTAATTTTGTTCATTTTTTTAATATATTCTTTTTATATCCTTCTCAATTTATTTACATAATTTATTAAGTAATTAAATTTAAAATATATATTACTTTATATAAAATATATCACTATAAAAAATCTTATTAAGATATTTAAAATGACATTAATATTGAATATAATATTAATTTTTTTTAATATTTGTTTATATTTTTTATTTATAAGTGTTATAAATTCATTAATAAAATATATTAAGAATAAAAAGTAAATTTGAAATAAAAAGTACATAAATTTTTTATTTAAAAAATTAAAACTCAACAAAAATATTTGAAATTATAAGCAAATTAAAATAAATTAAAATTACAATCGAACTCGAGACAATTAAACTAAAGTTACAATAATCAAATTAAAAATAAAACTAAAACACTCGAAAATATTAATTTAACATAAATAATTAATAGTTTGGAAGGTCATCCTTATTTCCTCAAAAATTAAAATATTGGCTAAAGCTACTAGATGAGTCAATTCCTCTTTGAGATTTTCTTTCTTGAGCTCTTTTTGTATAAATTTTTATTTGTTCATTTCTAAAAGTCTCACGCATCACTGGATTTTTGATGGAATCCAAATCTTTGCATAAAATTTTATTATCTTCCCGTCTTTGTCGTAGCTTTAATTTTTTTGCCTCATTTTGAGCTTTTAACAACTAAAGTTCATAACTTTTTTCGAAAAGAGATTGACTTTTATGCAACATTCCTTTTATTTCTTTATTCATGGACATAAAAAGTTTTTTCATTTCCTCATTTTGTTCTTTTTTCCTCCCAATAGGATGATCAGCTTCATCATTTCTTTCAATAAATGAATCTTCAACTTCAAAATCATTATTTAACTTAATACAAAATGATGATGATCCTATTAACTTATCTGATTTTTGAGATTCGAACGGTGACATTTCATTGCACGTAGATCGTTTTCGATGACTCGACTCTTTCTCTTTGCTAGTACCAATGTATTTCTCCATATTTTTTAGGATTGGTCATACATGATCAAATTTGAATTTTTTTTGAAATTTTGGATCTTGAATGAGAAATCTTTTGCTTTCTCGAACTGTAAGACAACAATGTAACTTAAGTTAGATTTTAGGATATAAATCAAACATATTTCAATTCATACAAAGAAAAATAAATAAATAAAGAACTTACAATATCTTGTTCAGAATCATCACTTGGATTCAAGTTTTCAATTTGTCGAACACATCCTCTGAATTTTTTAATAGTTGTCATTATAGTTTGTCATCGAACTTGTAAAGATCTCCAAGGTCGACCAGTGGTGATATGATTCAGCAACATTTGATGGTACTCAGTTGTGATACGAGATCAAAACTGAGCCATAGATTGATCTCTACCAGTGACTGGGTCTTGTGAAACATTAAGATATACATGGCACAGGACTCTTTCTTCTACAACTGAATATGATGCACTTCGAGAGGTATTTGAAGGCTTTACACCAAAATTTGAGCTTGTTATTTTTCGGATAGGTTTTAAAAAGTGTTATAGTTTAGGATTTCAAAGAGTGTTATATGAAATGAGAGTTTCAGTTTAGTAGAACAAATAAACTATTTATAGAGATGTTGTGGAAAATATAAGAATACTAATAAACGGTTGAGATGAATGCAATCTAATCCAACGACTGGGAAGAGATAGAGTTAGATTTTTTGCAAAGATTCCTTATCTTATCTTGAATATTGTATAGATAGGATACAAATACTAATGAACGGTTGAGATTAATACAATCTAATCCAATGGTTGGGAAGAAATAGAGTTAGATTTTTTGCAGAGATTCTTTATCTTGTCTTGGATATTTTGTGGATAAGATAAGAATACTAATTAACGGTTGAAATGAATGCAATCTACTTAAATGGCTAAGAAGAGAGAGTTAGATTTTTTGCAAAGATTCATTATCTTGTCTTGAATATTGTGTGGATAAGATACGAATATTAATGAATGGTTGAAATGAATACAATTTAATCCAACAGCTGGGAAGAAATAGAGTTAGATTTTTTGCAGAGGTTCCTTATCTTATCTTGGATATTGTGTAGATAGGATAAGAATACTAATTACCGGTTAAGATAAATGCAATCTAATCCAACGGTTGGGAAGAGATAAAGTTAGATTTTTTTTGCAGAGATTCATATCTTGTCTTGAATTATTTACTATATAAGAGAATGAATCACTAGCAGATATTTACATCCATCTCTCCGTTGCATAAGTAGTTGTTATGACCTTCAACAGCACTAACAAGTCGTAGGAATAAATTCTGACTCAATCGAAATCACTTGTGAAAAAAGTAACACAAATTTTGATGTAAAAATTTGGTATAGAGTGGTTGGAGTAACACCAAATTTGGTGTAAAAAGATTCTTGTATAGTAAAGA
>JAOTBA010000204.1:14182558-14192863 GCA_025629845.1 Erythroxylum squamatum
GTGAAGTGTTTGTAGTAATTGTTCGTAGCTCACCCTTATCGTAGGATATGTACCGGAATGACCTGTGGGTGTCCCGGAGTGTACCATACGGTAAGGGGGCGCTATACTAATTCTTTGAAAAATTTGTAAAACGCGCATTTTCAGCATAAGGTGTAGTACTTGGGCCACATAATATATCTATAAATGGGTTAAATACTAAGCAGTCTAAGGTAGAAGTAATTTTGAATTAGCCTAAGCCAATTAAATTGAAGGCAATGAGAGGATTTTTATGGCTTACTAGCTATTATAAAAAAGTTTATAAAGGGATATGGTGAGATTAGTAGGCCTCTTACTGAGTTACTAAGAAAGATACATTTAATTGGAATGATAAGGCAGAAGATGCTTTCAAGTAGCTTGAAGAGTCAATGAATTGTGCTTTAATGGTTACTCTACTAGACTTCAGTAAACAGCTTGTTTTAGAGATTATTGATAGAAAAAGAGGAATAGGTATGGTGTTGTTGCAAGATTAAAGACCAATAGTACTCATAACTAAACCGTTGAACTCTAGACACTAGAAATTGTCCATTTATGAAAATTATTTAGAAAATGACCACTTCCTCTTTAATACAGATTAAGAAAGCATTAAGTACATGTTGTAGCAAAAGATTCACATATATATGCAATAAAAGGGGCTCACTAAACTATTCGAACTAGATTATAGCATAGTGTCTAAGAAGTTGGTGAAGAATAAAGTTGTAAATGCTCAGAAGAACTAAGTTATTGTTATGCTATTACTACTATAGTTCTTTTCTGGATGATAGAAGTTGCTAAAATTTATAAACATGATAAGGACACACAAACGATCGTCCAATTAAAATGCTAAGAATGACTATCCTTACTCCCAAGGATTGATAAAGTATAAAGGGAGATTGTTTGTTGGTGTTAATGATGACTTAATGCAAAGGATCATACAAACAATTTATGCTTCTTCCTAAGGAGGCAATTCTAGTATTCAAGTTTAATATGTAAGATTTAACGCTTATTTTTACTAGCTTGGTATGAAGGCTCTTGTATATAAGTGGGTTATGCAGTGTGATACATACCAACATTGTAAGGGACAAAATTTAACTTATCCAAGCCTGTTGCAACTGTTGATTATGTCTTTTTAAGCATAGGAGTCCTTTCTGTGGATTTTATTAAACAACTACCAAATTTAGAAGGTAGAGCTACTATAATGGTGATACTAGATCAATTTACAAATTTTGCACATTAGCTCATCTATTTACAATAACAAAAGTGGCTCAATTATTCTTGAAAAATATACATAAGTTATATGGGTGTTTTAGAGACATCACTATTAATAGAGATAAGGTGTTTACTAGGTTATTTTGGCAGCAAATTTTCAACTTGGATGGAGTTAAACTTAATATAAGCACTACCTATCATCCATAATTTGATGTGCAAACATAAAGAGTCAACATATACTTGGAAAATTACTTGAGATGCATATGTTTTCAAAAGCCAACTTATTAGTGCATGTAACTTCCATTAGCAAAGTAGTGGCATTATACTAATTATCATACAAGTTTAAAAATGTATCCCTTTCAGGCTCTTTATGAAGTCCAACCAACTTAGGTGCCTATGTTGCCAGCTAATAGTTTTGCAGTGGCTTCAATTAGTGAGTTTGTTTAGCAAATGCAATACATGATTCAAGAACTTAAAGCCTAACTTACTAAGGCTCAAAATAGGCATAAACATATATTAGATCAGAAGAGACTTAAAGAAATTTTGAATTGAATGAAACAGTATTTCTTTCGCTATAGCGAAATAGGCAGTCTTCAATGGTTATTAGAAAGAATCTCAAAATTAAATATCACTCAAATATTTTAGTCTATATATAATTCTGGAGAAGATTAGTCATGTGGCATACAAGTTAGAACTTTCAAATGATTCTAAAGTCCACCTTATATTCTATGTACCCTTACTCAAACGACTCATAGGGAACCAAATATCAGCTTCTATTAAGCTTCCATTGGCCATTTTGTAAAGAAGGAAAATTGTTGGTAGGAAGTCAAATATTGATTAAATAAGGCTAATTTCAGTATTGATGAGGCTACATGGGAAGATATCCTATTTTATAGGAGCTTAATTTCCTAAGTTCTTCCTTGAGAGCAAAAATAATAGTCGAAGAAGGTATTAATATAATAGACTAAGAGGTTAAATTTGGCTTACACTATCATCAAACAACATTAGTATCAGTTATTATTACTAATATTTCAACAAATTAGTTATACAATCTATTATGAAATAAATTCGTTATTATTTGTCTTTTAATTACAAATAGTTGTCAATGATGTCACTAACTTCTAGAAAGATTCTATTATTAGCCAATGATTAGTTAGATATATTTATGGACAAACAATGTATAAGAATTATCCCAAAAAAATCAATAAAATTCTCCTTTATTCTCTGTTCTCTTCCCTCTATTTTTTTATTCTTTTCCATTCAAATAATTTCTTTTCTCATCTATTCTTTCTCATTTCCAACTCTATCATGAGTCAGGAACATGGCATAATTTCTTTAGGAAATATTGAGAATAATAGGAAAATGCCGGAATTCTCAGGTAGCTCACGTAAAATTTAGGAAGGAGTGTACAGGGTCTTTGTCCTCGTAACTAGGCTGAAAAGAGTTTGAGTTTCATTGGGTTTAAGTTGTGAAACAAGGGGACGTGATCCTCTTGAAGGGGTGAAACAAGACCTTTCAGCATTTGGGAAATTGGACAGACTTCAAGACTGACTTGGACCAATTCCCAGGAAGACCTGTAATTTGCTTCAAGGTATGCATCAGAAAGAAAGAAAGAAAGAAAGAAAGAAAGGTCCTAGTGATTTGGAAGTTGTGATTCAGAGAGTTGATTTCATGGGTTTAATTCTTCAAGTCCTTACTATAGGCCCGGATTACCAAAATGTATACTGGTTGCACGTCACCTTACTATTGAAAAACCCAAAAGAAACGGGAACTTTTCATTAATTTCTCTAACATATTGATTTTCTTTTTGACATAATGTACATTTGAAAAGAAATACTTCGTCATGTAATATGAAAACATCTACTGTATAAATCTCAAAAGTTAATATCCCACTAGTATTATGATGAATTACCAAAGATTTCATTGACCGAGTAATGCAAGAAAAACTTCCTAATGCAAGATGATGATAAAAACAGTACCGGCAGTTACCTACGATGAACTGTTTCAACTGAAAATAGTTATCAATAGTTGCAGAAGTTCTATACACAGCAATCCATATACGTATCCTGAAGAGGTCGGATCAGCGATCAATTTATCAGATCCAGAAGCAACTAAATTTGGAGATATCAAATGTTGAAGGGACCGCGTATTTTCATAATTGTTCCAAATCGAGTACGTTGTAATTTAAGGATGCAGAGCACACGTACATGTCAGAAAATAGTTGGTGATGAAGATCATGTCCTATTTATGCTTAAACCTTGGAAAAGCCAATGAGGCCGTTTTCTTTCTTCATCAAACGTTGCACTTGAGTTGCTCATGGGGGTTGCCGGTCCACTACAATCCTCTCCACGCTCTGATTTGAACGTCGACGTCGGAGAATCAAGTTCCTTCATATCATTCTTATTCATCGTGTCTATGAATCCTGGTCCTCGGTGACCATGAAGACGCCTGTAATTTTTAAAATTAGTACTCTTGCCGGAGCTACCTCCGATGCTCAGTGTCAGCTCCACTTCATTGTCTTCAACATGTTTACTTTTGGTTTTATGGGGTTGTATGTAAAAGCTGGAACTTGCTCTTTTGTCGTCATCTAAACTAATTCCTGTTGATAAGTCTTCTTCACCTGGTCTCTCTAGATCAAAACCTCTTGCCGTTTTCAAGGTCTCAACGGAGCAACTTCCGCTTCTTTCCCTTGTATTGTGGTCGTCTCTTAAACAGTATTGAGCGCTGGAACAGTGATGTGCAGTGGAATTAAGACGGTTAATGATTTGGGAACTCTTAATGTCTATAATAGTAGTAGTCATGGGACTCCAATGTTTCCTATTCTGTTTAGTCGTTTCCTTTTTCAACTCTTCCATCAACATCCTCTGGACACTGTATAACCTGTGAAGTTCTCGTACCTGCAAAAGATTCCAAGTTTCTTGTGAATTTGTTACTGGTAGGATTAGCTATTTCGGATCTGAGTTTTAGTTTACCTGATATTTGAATATGTCTTCATGCATTTGCATTGTTTCTCTGATGGAATCTATGTTGTGGTTTGAGGGCATGATCATGTTTGTAGAACAGCTTATAAGCTTGTCTGACCTAGAAACTTGAAGGTCCTTCTTAAGCATTGATCGAGCTTGTAGATAGGACCTTTCGTCCACACAATGGACGCGAAAGTCGCTGGCTTTTGGGGAATCTGTTAGAAGATTGATAGCATATTCAAGTTTGGTTCCCATTCCTGCAATAATGATCAAGTTCCAAGCTTTTCAAGAAACAAAGAGAACAGTATACTCAGGTCTGAATAGGCCCACTGAGAAACTGAAGGACGAAGAGATTAAATGTAGAAAAGAAAGACCGTGGGAGTGGATGATGACATCAGAAATTCTATCACTTCAAATGGGTTAGGTATGATTTATCAATGGCCACTACCTGGAGGTGGAGACATACTGGTCAGTAGTTGACCCGCACATTTCTACCGGTCCTATGTACGCGACATCTTTTCCGAAACAAAGACTAGTGGAAAATATCTGACGATTTCGAGTAGCATCCAAAATTTTCCAAATTAAAATTTTCAAGATATAATCAGCCAATCAAATTATATTCCTAACAGGGAAAAAAAAAATCTAATCTTTCTCTTATTTAAGCTGCATTTAGCTTTCGAAAAGCTGTTCAATTCTCCTCGACATAAATAATGTGAAACTAGAATCTCTCTTGGAAAACGTTTCAAGGGGACAAATTAAACTGTTCCAAATTGCATCAGAAGCTCCTACAGTGTGCAAACAGTTGCTAACACGATGAACAGAATGCAAAAGCATTACAAGGTTAGACAATATTGACAGCAAACTGGGTTTCTTTTTCTTTTTCGTGGTGGCACAATCAATATCCATAAATAGCGGTGTAGATCATCTTCAGAAACTTGTTCCTGAAACAGTTTTATCTTTTGTCTTTCAAAATCCAAAACCACATATATAGCAGCCAAAAAAGGTGTTAGTATGAAGATTACTTTTGTGGAAAATGTCATATAATGGCTATGAGTGGAAAATAAAAATGTCAACAAGAACGGAAATTGAGTGATGGTTTCATGAAGGAAAAAAGAAAAACAGAAGAAGAGCGAGCATTGTGAAAATTCTTGTCAATGTTTCAGGACAAAAGAAGTTGCAAGGAGCCAACTACTAATCACCAAATCTATTCTGCGAAAACATGTTCTTACCATCAAGAAAAACTGACTAGGAAACAAATCTCGGTCAAAAGGCTCATCGAACATCTTCCTCCTTCATATATATCCCACTAGCCGACAAACCGGTCCTTGCATGCGTTAGCTTCCATAACTCATTTAAATGGCTCACTGGAACGGAAAAAACCAAGCAGCGCCTGTTCTGAACTTGCGGAGAAGATTAACTGGAAAGACTCTGTATAATATTGGTCGACAGGGCCAAGAATTAGCAATCTCAGGATGATTTGCTTCTATAACTTGGAGAAACAACAAAGCAACGAGCTTTCACTTCAAATAATATGAACATGATCTTAATAATTCAACCTTGACAGGCTGTGAAGAGAGGAGACGAGGGCAAAAAAGAAGCTGGAACTTGCATTGCGTTTCCTGGTGTAGTACTGTTTTGATATTAAGAGAGAGAGTACTGTGTATTGTTTATATTTTATAGTATTAGCAAAGAGATGAGATGTACGATACGGTAATGTAATTGTATAGTTTTGATGCTGCAAACTGTACTAAGGAGGGTGATCAAATTAAAAATTAGGAATTAAAAAAAAAGACAAAGTAGATGGAATGGACCACAATATTATTGCCATAAAAAATATACGGATGCAGAAATGACAGAACTCCTGAACAATGAACACGAAACAATATATAGGCCATTGAACATGATATTCCAGACAAAGTACTTAGCAGAATATCAAGATGTGCATGAATGATTGAAAGCTAACAGTGTAGATCTTCTCAATTACTAACGAGTTTGCAAGTTCTGATGAACCAATGAAACGTGGGGACTGATCTTTTGTCCCAACAATTCAGTACCAACCTTGTCCCATTACATCTTAGTCTTCTATTTATGTCCCAGTACCAACCCTGTCCCATTGCATCTTAGCCTTCTATTTATATGGGTCCTACATAAATGAAAGGCTAAGATGCAATGGGACAGAGTTGGTACTGGATTGTTGGGACAAAGGATTTGAGGGGATGAAACTTGCACCGACGCACGAGGCGCTGGAAAATGGTATTTAATATAATGAATGTATTATTTTGATCTATGAAATATCTATAAGCTGATTATATAGATGTGTCAATGAGCTGTAGACTGGTTAATAATGTTTTTTTTTTAATTTTCGATAATTGTCTCTTTTTCTTATTCGATAAATTTCAAATGATCCAATTGGTTATTCTCTCTGTGGCTCGTCTAATGTTGTGATCGAGAATTTTCTGTTGTACGAATAACTTTCAAGGGTTGGGATTCCATTTAAGTGTATAATTAAAGCTTCCTGACATACAGCCATCAACAGTCTCTTCAGTCTCAGACCAGATGTACCTGTCACATGCATAAATATGGTAAAAAGTGAAAAAAAGAAATGGTAAATCCCACCCATAACATTGTCAAGATTCTTGGAACCTAAATTAATGATGGGGATGCATCCCAGTCGGCCATAAGAACGAACACGGAATAAAAGAAAATGGGTAAGAGGGAATGGGAATCTCCATCATCATAGCACTTTCCTTCAAAAGCTTAGGTGTCAAAATCTGTCTGTCCACGAAAAGAAAATGATAGTTTAAAATCTCCAATCTGATACGGAGAAGCTAACATGGAATCCACATGCCTCAAGGTATTATAGAATACATAATGAGTTAATGCTTGATCTAAGGTTGATTATAATTTTAGGTGGTGGCATGCCTTGTAAGTTGTCTTCTACTTGTTTCTCTTCATCCGAATTGAAAATCCTCGTGCGTAACATGGGGGCTAGCTAGTCCTGTCCAATTTTTTAATAACTTAACTGTGTTCTTGGTCAGGTCTATATATGCACGAGCATAAGAACAAGCAACATCGTCATTGCATTTGCTCTTTCATTTTATTTCTTGCTACCTATATGAATGCCAAACGTATCTTGTGAAGGCCTACTTTTAAGATTAAATTAAATATAGCTGAACTGAATTAACTTGTGGTACAATGATAAAGGGGGGATTTAATTTCAAGTTCTCGGCACAAAACCATATTGGGTAAAACGTAAAAGTTATCATCCTCCCTAAAATCATACTTGTGAAGAAATTAACGTTGAGCAACTGTGTAGGAAGGAACTAAACAGGATATTCGTGCCTGTAGTTAGCTTACAATATTTGTAGATACTCAGGAAATCAGGTAAGATTAGATCTTTTGTTTTCACTCAAGTGATTCTTATTTTATTTTATTAAATTTTATCTACATATTTATATAAAATTCATATAACTATGTAGTCTAAATTAAGTGACATAAGATTAAATTATCCTAACAAAAATATCCATCCCAATAAGGTAATATTGGTGAAATATTCAACGGAGACATTTTAGTGCAGAAGAAGGATGCAAATGGTATACGTACACACTGGTAGATATGATAAAGGACTCTAGATTCTTATGATTTAGTTTATGTCTTCCCAGTACTGAAAAACAAATACAACCCTGTCGAAGCTACACGTGCCTATCCCTCCAAGAAAAACGGAACTCATCAATAAAGATGGTAATTGAAGTTTCTTAATTATTAAATATCATAATAAAATTAGGCTTTCCGAAAGTAATAACTTCATTTAAGATTCTTGATTTACGAGGGTGGTTCGCTTTTGTAGCCAAACACCTACACTTGGCAACTTAATATGTTTGTCGGTAAATAATAAAACAAACATGATGACCGTACAATCAATGGACTATTTCGCATTTTGATTAGGATGGGACATGATAAGAAATAAAGAATTTGATGTAATTCAGACTCAGATATTATGTGCTACTAGTCCCCACAACTTTCATTAATTGCAGCTAATTGTGGATGTTCCATCGTGACCGTACTTCTTCATCGCTTCTAGATTATTTAAGTTCATTATCAAAAGTAAAAACCAATCTACTGTTTGAGCACTAGAATGGAAACCTACAGTTGCTGTCAAGCCAGGCATAGTTGGTCGGTTCAGTCTTCTATAAAAGGGAAATGAAGGAAGAACCAATAAGGGTTGTTATTTAGGAAGCAAAAGTGGGGACCTTCGGATATTTCTCACGTAATTTAAAATAATCAAATCTTAAATCTCAATTGTTAAACAAGTTTCCTTAATCAGTAAAATTGTTTTTAGTGAGTGTAGCTTTTTCGACTATCAAATTAAGTAAATTTCACTGCCTTGTTCCATTCTTAACTTGTACTGAAGTTCTTATCTTCGCGCAATATAATAACGCTTTGACAAAATGATGCAAGCGTTAAAGGACAAAACAAGTGATGGCATCTCCGAGGGAAAAGTAAAGGGTGTCCTCGATGAGGATAGGAAGTGAGCACGCGTTGTAGGCTACTTAAGGCACAAGCCGTAAAGCTTGTAGGGCCCTTTCCACTAGCCTTTTTAGCCCCCCTTACGCTATCAGTAGCACCTACCACTCCCTCACCATCATACAAACTAAGCTGGAAAAAGCCTCTCCTAAACCCCACGTTGAACTTTAAATGCCCAATTTAGTTCCTGTTTGGTTGATTTTATATTAATAAAATTTTTATTAATGGAATTTTTTTATATTTTTGTTGAGAAGAACTTTTTCAAGAAGCCAATTAATTATTTAGATGTCATTAAAAAAATATTTTTTAAAAGAGCTTTATACAGTAGATTATTTGATAACATAAAAATAAAAAATATTTTTAATTTTAACTATATTTCATTTTATAATAAAAATTATTTATGCATATAAATATTATTTAAAGTATATTAAACAATATGCAAAGCACAATATATTAGCTATTATATAATTTTAAACCATATAAAATATAAATAAAAATATATCTAACCAAATTTTTTATATGGATTAGAAGATAAGTAAAACTAATATAAAAAATAAATATTGAAACATATAAAAGTCAAATGATATTATATAAATCTTAAAATAAATATTCAAGTTGAATAAATCGTTAAACACATAATAAATTATGTATTTTATTGTAATAAACGTGAAGATGAGTTTGTAGGTATTGTGAAAATTATATGTAAAATATAAGGGCAAAAGAGACTAAAAATAAACTCATTAATTGATCTGAAAAATTTACCCAAAAAAACGCATTTTTTAGAAGCTCTAAATTTGAGCTTCTTAAAAAGTTATATTTTATCTGACAAAAAAGTCATATTTATTAAAGAAGTGTTTTTTATTTTACAGTTAAAAACTTATTTTTTTTTAAAAAAAATTTGTGGCGAAGAAAGTATTTATTAACCTCCCAAAAGTCCTATCTCAACGTGCGCTTAATATGATATTAAGTGTTCCATTGTGACACAGTATAGTACTTACAATAATTAGCGTGTTATAAAGGTAAGAACAAGTGATCTCTACAGTATGCTAAAGTTTCCCAATTTACTTTTTTCTTCTGGTTAAATTCTAACATCACCCTGTAATTGCACGTTGTCTTTTGTACGTGTCGAGCAGAGAAAAACAACCAGAACCCGAGAAGATCAGTTAATTAACAATTCAACAATCTTGTCAGTTGGATTTTTATCATAAAAAATTTTAGGTGGGGATGGTGCATATACTTTTGTTTCCTTCGACCTAATCTTGTTGTCTATTGATTACGTAGGTTGAAGGTAGCTTTCAGATAACCACATTCGAGGGTATCGAAAATTAATACAACAATTTATTGTAAGAACATAAATATGTAACGTAACAGCGAGGGAATATTCTGGCACCAAAGGACAAACGAGTCGTCTATCCTCTTTTATCTAAACATTATGCAAGTATAAGGGGGTGTTTGGTTTGAACACGAAGTTGGGTACCGTATGGATATGAGTATAATAGTAGAACATAATAGGAATAGGTATGAAAAATAAAATAATGATGTTTGGTTTGTAACTTGAGTTTCTGTATTAATACCAATAATATTGTTTGGTTTG
>JAOTBA010000204.1:14208471-14220356 GCA_025629845.1 Erythroxylum squamatum
TAAGCCATGTGATTTAGACATCAAATGAGAATAAAAACTAAGTGTAAAAGTATAAAAAGATAAGAAAATATGAGTGCTTCACTTTTCTTGAGGGGAGTTTTCAACTTATTGGGTTCTCGGAGAGCTTCCCCATTTGCTCTCATGGCCGCCAACACTTCCGCATACCGCCTGTTGAGCGGGGTGAATGACTCTCGCCTTTGGTCCTTTCGGTCGATCGGCTTCCTCCAACTAGACTGATTATTCTGTCGTTTTTGTGAATCATCTACTCTGCCATTTGGCCAACGGTCATCTGCTCTGAGCTTTGTGTTTTTCAACACTTCCTCGAGCTGGATATACTTATCCGCCCGATTTCTTATTTCTTGAATAGATTTAGGTTGATCGAGGGCCAGTGACTTCTTGAATTCTTCATTCCTTGTGTTGCTCATAAGGGCGGCTAACATGGACGAGCAGGTAATGTCAGGGACTTCAATGGCTTCATTGTTGAACCGAGTGATGAACTCCCGTAGACTTTCATTCCTTCCTTGGGTCAACTACATCACTTCCAAGGCAGTCTTCTGCGGTTGTTTACTTGGCAAATTGGTTGAGGAACAGCAGCTTAAAATCTTCAAAACTGGCTATGCAACGTGGGGGTAAGCTGTTAAACCATCGTCGAGCTCCTTCCTGAAAGGCTATACAGAAGGCCTTACATTGAATGGCGTCCGAAACGCAATGCAGGCTCATCATCGATTGAAAGTGCTGCAAATAATCGAGTGGGTCGATTTTTTCAGTATATTTTTCAGGCATCGGTATCTTAGTACCGACCGCTGGGAGGCTATCCAGGATCTTTGGGATGAAAGGAGAGCTGTACTGTGTTGGTGGTTGATCCGGACAGGAATTCATAGCTACATTGATTCGATCATCCACTATTTTTTCTAGGGCTTCAGCAGTGTGCCGATTGGCCATTACACCTATCTGCCGAGCGGGGGTTTGCTGCTGTGACGGTTGAGACTGCAAAATTTGGCGGATCAGTAGATCGGTCGCTTCCTCTATTTGTTTCTGGGTGAGGGAGGTTGGTTGTGGTGCAGGAGGGTTATGGTTGTGAGGATGTGAATTGGTCTCAGCATTATCCTCCAGGGCCACGCTCTGCGCTTCTTGATCTCGATTTTGTGATTGTAGCGGTTGATCATTCAGATGTGAATATTGTGTTTGATTGTTCAGATTTTGAGGTGGTAGTTCATCTGTACTAGGGTTTTGGATAATGAACGGTGATCGAATCTGGGAATCCTGATGCGCCGGTGGAAAGGTGGCGGGTAGTCGCAAACTTATTCGTTGCAGAGCAAGTGCCGCGACAGCGGCTACATCAGGATTGGTTACCGCTGCCTGACTTATCTGAGTATTTCTGGTCGTGGTGCCCTGACGCCGGGCCCCACGGTGGGCGCCAACTGGTTCTGTCTGATCTTGATGGGGCCGGACGCCGCTGCATGGATCCATGATTCTGACTGACTTTAGTAAGAGAATACCTGCAAAACAGCACAAGGCACGTCGGGGGTTAATCGCCGGCGGGCCCCTCCGACGCTCAAGTTAGTCTTTTGGTAGAAGTTTTGGTAGCTAAGAACAGAGAAAATCAGGATTCTAATGTCGTACCTGTATCATGGCAAAGTAGTACCTTATATAAGGAATAGCTGCTAGGTTTAGGTTATTATTTATGAATGGGCCGACCTACTCACAGGCCATTCCAGTCTGGGCTTGGGCTTAGCACGACCGACCCGACCAATTATAAATCTAAAAATATATATTTTTATTTATTTAATGAATAAAAATAAAAAATATAGCAATAAAATTATATGTGAAACTAAACAAAGTAAAATAAAATGAACAGAATGAAAGGATAAAAAGGAACCAGCTAACAAGGCAGGCTGTGTACCACCCGAAATGCTTTGGTAGGGTCCAACAGTGGACGTTGACAAAAGCGGACCCACTGTCTAACACAAAACCATCTGGCGGCTTTCAGTGGACGTTAAAAGGACAGCTTCTGTCTTTGAAGTCAACTTTCTCTTTGGTTTTCTTAAGCTGCTTCATCGTCCTGCCTCAGCTACTATATTAGGGTTCGTTTCTCTTGCCTCTTTCTTGCTTAGGTTGAAATTGTCCCAAGTCATAGTCTAACAGGCTTGTATCTGTTGGGTTTAGTTCTGATTTATGTTTCGGTTGCTTGATTTTCGTGTATTTGTATATAATTGAATTCTTCGGTTACTGAATATGTCTATAGGTATGTTTTTGTCTTGCATATATAGAAGAAAGAGCTCTAATGTTATGCTATAGGAGGCACTCATATTTCTTATTTTTGCTTCACTTTATAGTGTTTTAAGGGTCTTTGCCTAATGAATGGACTTAGAGCTATCAGGCTGAAAGTTGGAGAATTTGACTTTCTTTTCTATACAAATTACCTGAATTAACGTCTATCTTCCAACAATAGCAACGTTGGTCTATAATTGGAAAGTGAATATCCTTCTGCTTCATCTATCATTTTCTTTGGTGAATTTAAAATTTTATTGAATGTTTATGGTCAACTTTTATCATCTTGAGTTCAACTTTATTTGATTTTCACCCATCCTGTAGTTTACGGCTTCGTTAGCTAATGTTGGTTCGACTGCTTTACTTCCATCACTCGGATTCACCTATTTGTCATGGTCTGTTGTAGCAACTCATTTATATCAGATGGATGAAAGCTGGGATGGAAGTTACGACCCTGGCAGCCAGTCGGATGAGAGTTATCATTTTGAAAGACTTCATATAGAACCTATTTATGATGCATTTGTGTGCCCTTTAACAAAACAAGTTATGCGTAATCCTGTCACATTAGAAAATGGGCAAACATTTGAACGGGAAGCAATAGAAAAGTGGTTCAGAGAGTGCAGAGAAAGTGGAAGGAAGTTGGTTTGCCCTCTTACACAAAAGGAACTGAAAAGTGCTGACCTCAACCCAAGCATAGCTTTGCGAAACACCATCGAAGAGTGGACTGCTAGAAATGAAGCCGTTCAACTTGATATGGCACATAAGTCTCTGAATCTGACAAGTACAGAAAGTGATGTTCTGCAATCTTTGAAATACGTCCAGTACTTATGTCAAAAGAGCAGATCAAATAAGCATTTAGTACGCAATGGTGAGGTCATACCTATGATTGTTGATGTGTTAAAGAGCAGCAGCCGTAGGGTTCGATGTAAAGCTCTGGAAACACTTCGAATAGTGATTGAGGGAGATTCTGATAACAAGGTTTTCCATGCCTCTGATCCACAATGCAGCTTTAATTATCATTGTTAGTACTGATCCATTGCTTTGCTCATATATATGGACTTGGCTTTTTTTTTTTTCAGGCTATATTGGGTGAGGGTGACACTGTCCGCACCATAGTTAAGTTCTTATCTCATGAACAGTCCAAAGAAAGGGAAGAAGCAGTCTCCTTGCTATATGAGCTCTCTGAATCAGAACCATTGTGTGAGAAGATTGGTTCCATCAATGGAGCTATTCTAATATTGGTTGGAATGACCAGCAGTAAATCTGAAAATCTATCGACAGTTGAGAAGGCTGGAAAAACTCTGGAAAATCTGGAAAAGTGTGAAAGCAATGTGCGACAGATGGCTGAAAATGGTAGACTGCAGCCCCTCCTGAATCAAATTCTTGAAGGTACCTCCAGATGCCACCACATTCTTTGCTTTCATCAATTTCATGAGAGCATTATTTTGGAGTCTGTTTGAATGTATTACTATGTTACGCATCGTTTGCTTTTCATCTTTCTTGTCTAGTTTAATTGGAGAAATTTTGTTGAAACATCTTTAACAGATTCTAATGGTTCTCATACTGAGGTGCTATCTGCTATTTTCTTTCATTTCGCTTTCTGCTTCTGCTACTTTCTTTCGTTTCGCTTTCTGCTTCTGCTACTTTCTTTGGTCTTATAGCCAATATATGCATATAAGAGCAATCAATACAGCCTTATCTACACATCTTGGATTGATGATACAGTTCTTTTCTGTAATATTTGTAAGCGTACAGGAATCGATCTTCACTCAAGTATTTGTAAGACATGAAATTCAATGTTGAATTTTGCCATAGGAATTACAAATTTTTAACTTTACAATATTTCTTTTGTCTGTTGTGAAGTATGCTGCTTGCTTTTCATGTAATATGTGATGTTCTGGGTAGATATTACTGTGCATGCCTTGTTACTACTCTCTTCCTCGCTTAATCATGGTTCATTGTTGCCCTCTCAAATTAATTTATTTATTTAACTCGGAGCACAGAAGAAAGATACCCCTCTATACAGTGAAGTTGGATCATATGCTATTTTTCTCAGATTATGTAAACCCTATGAATGTGCAGGTTCCCCAGAAACTAAATTGTCCATGGCTTCATACCTTGGTGAACTTGTTTTGAACAATGACGTGAAGGTCCATGTGGCTAGAATAGTTGGTTCATCACTGATTAATATCATGAGAAGTGGCAACATGCAGTCAAGAGAAGCTGCTTTAAAAGCTTTGAACCAAATCTCATCTTATGAGGCAAGTGCAGAAGTTCTAATCGAGGCAGGCATTCTTCCTCCACTTGTGCGGGACCTGTTTATGGTAGGTGCCAACCAGCTGCCCATGCGTTTGAAAGAGGTTGCAGCAACAGTTCTTGCAAATGTTGTAAATTCGGGTTACGATCTTGATTCAATTACAGTTGGACCTGACCATCAGACTCTTGTCTCAGAAGATATAGTCCATAATCTACTCCATTTGATTAGTAACACTGGTCCAGCTATCGAATGCAAACTTCTTCAAGTCCTTGTTGGATTGACTAGTTCTCCCACTACTGTTTTGAATGTTGTTACTGCCATCAAAAGCTCTGGTGCGATGGTAAGTTTGGTTCAGTTTATTGAGGCTCCACAGAAGGATCTGCGTTTGGCTTCCATAAAACTTCTCCAGAACCTCTCACCATGCATGGGACAGGAACTAGCTGATGCTCTTCGAGGCACTGTTGGGCAGCTTGGAAGCTTGATCAAAGTCATATCTGAAAATACAGGAATCACAGAGGAGCAGGCAGCAGCTGTTGGCCTCCTAGCCGAACTCCCGGAGAGAGATTTGGGTCTCACACGACAGATGCTGGATGAGGGTGCATTTCAGATAATATTCTCCAGAGTTGCAAGGATCCGACAAGGAGAAACTAGGGGTATCCGATTCATGACACCATTTCTAGAGGGACTTGTACGAGTTCTTGCAAGGGTTACATTTGCTTTGGCTGAAGAGTCTGATGCAATTGCATTCTGCCGTGAGCATAATCTTGCTGCTCTCTTCATTGAACTGCTCCAGTCCACTGGCCTTGACAATGTACAGATGGTTTCTGCCATGGCATTGGAAAACTTATCTCAAGAGTCCAAAAATTTAACAAAATTGCCTGAGTTGCCCCCGCCTGGTTTTTGTGCAGCAATCTTTCCATGCCTTAGTCAACAGCCAGTCATTACTGGGTTGTGCCAACTCCACCGTGGTTCTTGTTCACTGAAGGAAACATTTTGTCTTTTAGACGGGCAAGCTGTTGAGAAGCTGGTCGCCCTTTTGGACCACACAAATGAGAAGGTAGTGGAGGCAGCCTTGGCAGCAATATCTACCGTAGTAGATGACGGTGTTGACATTGAATATGGGGTGAAGGTGTTATGTGATGCAGAGGGAATTGGACCAATACTTGAAGTTTTACTGGAGAAAAGGACAGAGAATCTCAGAAGAAGGGCTGTTTTGGTTGTGGAGAGACTTCTGCGTACTGAAGAAATAGCATATCAAGTTTCTGGTGATCAAAATGTAAGTACTGCACTTGTTGATGCATTCCAGCATGCTGATTACAGAACACGACAAATTGCTGAGCGTGCCCTGAAACATGTTGATAAAATACCAAATTTTTCAGGAATATTTGCAAACATGGGATAAGGCCATTTCATGTTGATTTATAGAAATTTCAAGGGTCCAAGGAGCTGTGATTAAACCATCATTTGCTTGAGCAACTTTCTGGCCTACCTATGGCTTCCAGAGCGTCCTAGCTGCATGTCAGATACTGGTCCAAACGTTCTAGCCCTTTGACTTCTTGTGGGGTCCTGGAAGTCGTTGGCATGTTTTCTATATACATAATTCTGATTTATTATTGACCTTTTACACGATTGCATATATTCTACTCTCTTTTTGTTACTGTATTAGATTTAGTCTACTCTCTTTTTGTTAGTGTATTAGATTTAGTTCTGTGATACAGATTACAGATGCAGGTGCGAATCTTGGGTTTCTTCCGGTTCTGATTGGTCCTTTTCTTTTAAATCCTTTTTCGCCTTCTTTTCTGCTTGGAAGGGCTTCTTTCCTTCAGTTGTGAGCAAAGGACAAATTCCTTGAGATATGTATACGTTTAGGCTGGCTGGACTTTGCTTTAGCAAGCTATACGCATCGCATTCCCCATTCAATGTTAAGCAACCGGTATTACTTTAGTAGCCAGATTTTGGTCTATACTGTTACAACATTTTAGTACCTGAATAGTGAATCTTTATTTCTGTTGTGATGGAGCGAATGGGAAAACCCTCTTTTCTTTTTTGTCTTTTGGAAAATTTCGCAACTTGTAAAAAGTTAAATTAATTAGGTCAAGCCGGAAATTTTGGTTTTACAAATCTTAGTAGCAATTCAAATATTAAAAGTGAATAATATTTTAATTATAGCTGTAAGTAAGTTTTAAATGATAAAAATAGATGGGACTTCTAATTTATACTTTTTAAATTGTATATTTTATGATATCATGTTTATTTTTAAAAAAATTCATTAAAATAATTTTAATATAAATTAGCATATGATTGATTATTAAATATTTGATAGTGGTTGGGTTGGTCGTGCTAGGCTCGGTCCCAGGCCCATGCATCGACGACCCATTCGTAGGTGGTGACTTCCCATGCATACGTAAAGACCTAAACCTAGCAGTTATTCCAGGTATATAAGGTGCTACCTCATCATGAAAAAGGTACGACATTAGAACCCTATTATTCTTTGTTCACAATAACCAAAAACTCTTACCAAAAGACTAACTTGAGTGTCGGAGGGGCCTACCGGCGGTCAACCCCCGGTGTGCCTTATTATTTTGCAGGTACTTCTAGCTACAATCACTCAGAATCATGGATCCAAGCAATGACGTCCAGCCCCAGCAGATTCAGACAGAACCAGATGGTTTTAATTTATAGAACATAGACATGAAGGCATGAACTGTGATTAAACATGCAGAAATTATACTGTGTATCTATTTGACTAACCAAGCAATGAACTTGTTAGGATGTTATCATCCATAAATCTCTCTCTCTCACAAAATTGAGAAAATAAATTTAAGATTTGAGTGAGAAAAAAGACATTAATACTTTCTACACGATAGATCCAACAAGTCACAAATTTAAGAAATCGTGGAACACCAATAAGTCATTTAAAAATTGATAACAAATTCAAATGTCCAGTTTGTAAATAATCTAGAAAATAAACAAAACTCGTCCAGATGTTATAAATCTCTATCGAATAAGAGAATCTTACTATGCCATTTTCTCTTATTTTATGTGAACTTTGAATAGTTTAAGATAACCTTGTATATTATGAAATATATACATGAAGTCTCTATTTATAGAGTTATAAATACATAAATAAAGAAAACAACTAAGAGATTGTTTAAAATTAATTATCCAAAAATCTTATATTCATTGTCTAAATATTTTGCATAATATTAAGTCGTTATTATGCAGTCAATCTTGTTTTGGTAATATTATATTATAGTTAACTAATACCTCTCCCTTAAAGTCAAAATAGTCTAAATGAAGTCAATTTGAGTTTGATAATGAGTTTATTCAACTAGTTGGCAGCTAAGTTTTGGTCAAAATGTCAATTGTCTAATCATGGGATTAAATAAAGACAAGAGAAATGGTTCCTTATTAAAGATGACAGTGAACAAAGTGATAATAATTCTTAATATATTTTGTTTGCTTATGAAACATATCATGATGTGCAATTTGAATGACACTCTAGTTATCATAAGAAATAGTAGTGATCTATGAATATTCAATTCTTATATCCTGTTATAGTGAACATAACTACATGAGTTCAGAAGTAGCATTGTCAAGGGTTTTACAATTAGTTTCAAAACTAGAACAAACTATTACTATTTGTTTTTCATTTCTCCGTGAGATAAGAGAATCACCAAGAAAGAAACATAATCCAATTGCAGAGCATCAGTCAACAGGATCTCTAACCCAATCATGATCAAAGTTTACATAGAACTCCCAAGAGAGGATGATAAAGCTTATATGCCAATAAATAAGGTACCTCTAACATAGCATAAAATACGAAGCACTATAGTATAATGAGTGGCTCGAGAAGTTGTCAAAAACTGACACATAATATAAATTACATATGCTATGTTATGACAAGTAATTGTAAGGTATACCAAACTACCCACTAATTACCCATACAACATAGGGTCATTAAGAGGTTTTTCCATCTATTGGTGTCAAACAAACATCACTCTCAATAGGAGTGAAAGTAATTTTTCTATCATTTACACTTGTAGGAGATAAAAGATAAGTAATATACTTTATTTGAAAAAGATATTAGCCTAAATCATTATAAAGTATTTCTAATATAAAAAAAATTGGCTAGATGTCCAAGACCTTTCATTTAGAAGTCTTGGGTAAGATACTGTTTCAATTTTGTAATACCATCAAGGTCATCTCTAGTAATAATTATATCACCTACATTGAGTAAGAGCATATAGCCTCTATATGTGTATAAAAAAGTAAAGTATTTATCATATGGATAAGAAAGAAAGTCAAATTATTAACCAATAGAACCAAGTTTAGTAAACCATACTCAAGGTGAATTGTTTGAGGTTGTAGAGAGCCTTTTTTAAGGTGAACAATTGTGTGTGAAGGATGATCATAACTTGGAGGTAGTTACATATACACTTCTTTAGAAAGGTCACCATTGAAAAGACATTTTTAACATATATTTGAAATAGTTGTAATTTCTTAATGGTAGCAACTACTATAAGGCTAGAATATGATAAAGAAAACACACGCAAGAGGGGGTGAATTGTGTGTATAAAATTTTTTCGCAAGTTCTTTCAATTAGAATAATAAACATATCCTAGTTAAATAAAGATATTAGGAGCCTGTAAGGCGATAAAGTTTTTTTAAATAGTAGCATGGTAGGTAATAGGAGCCTTTTGTGGGATAAGACCCTGCTTAAACGAAAGGAGCCTACTGAATGATAAACCTGTTAAAACAATTTAAAAACAGGAGGCACCTATTAAAATTGAAAGGAACCTCTTGCAAGTTGAAAAAGCCTCTTATAAAAGTGAAAGAGTCTCTTATTAAAAAAACACACACACAATATAAAGAAAAAATTTAAAAGTTAAACACACACATAATATAAAGGAAAATTTTAAAAGTTAAAGAGAGAGAGAAGAAAGATGCAGTCAATTTATAATGGTTCAACTTACAACCCAAGTCTACGTCTAGTTCCCAAGTATCCAACTTGATTTTTTCACTATAAAAACTTAGTATTAAATTTTACAAGCCTCTCCAAGCTCACAAGTACATATTTTTCAAAGTTCTCTAACCTTCCACCTTCGAAGTGTATAACAAGCTTCTAAAAAGCTCACAGGAAAATAAACTAACAATTTCTCTTTTGATAGAGTGACTTCACTTTCTAAAGCACAATAGTGATGATATGATTCTCAAGTGTATAAATGTTGCTCAAAATGTTTCGACAGTTTGAATATGTTCGTTCTACTTCGTAAGTGTTGTCGCTCTTCTTTAAATAGTCAATTTCTTTAACTATTCATTGCTTCATTTGCTTCTTTAGTCAAATGGATGGATTTAACTCTAAATAATTTTGATTTCATCTTTGTAAAAAATCCTCCAGTAATCATAGAGCTAATATATGACCTTCATAATTAGTATGATCATTTTGGATAAACCATTTATAATAAGGTAAATTCATAAAAAAGGTTCCTACAAGAGAAAATATATTTATTACGATTTTATTTCCTTTTGAGAATAAGACCGTTAATTGTACAAGGAAATAAATCTAATTTAAAATTTGAAATATTATACAGTTATCATCAAAATCGTTAAATATATACCTTGAACTAACAATCTCCCCCACTTTGATTTTCACAATTTCAACAGCATAATCAATCGCATATATATTCCAGTAGCATTGAGAAATATGCATTTAGAAATATATCATCATTTATGCAAACAATATACAAAATTATATCATATAAACTCTCCCCCTTTGACATTATAAAAAAGAAATAGAGTATAGGGACGAGACAAAACAGAATGAAATAGAGGAAAAGGGTAAATGATGCAACAAACAAAGCCATCAGTATAAATAAGCCAAGCAGAAAGCAAGTATCAAAAAAGTTATTAAAGAGATTCCAGGATTCTTCTGAGCAGAATCTATATGTCAAGAAGTTGATTATGCATGCTTTCTATATTTTCTTGATTGGCTTGAATATCCTTCAGCTGTTGTTGAAGATTTGCACTATTTTCATCTTGAGGAGGAACAGGGGTTTGTTGGTCTAGAGCAGGATTTAGTTTTTCTGCTACTCTTTCAGATCTTTTGCCTACCCAAATATTATTTTGCAATTTGTATCCAAATTGATATGGAATGGAAGGGTGAAACTTAGTCGGTGCATACCAATTCAGATTTGCAAAAGGAACTCATAATGGTTGAAGATCTTGGCGAGCAACATTCCATAAGGTAGGCAACCATTAGGATTCGTATGATTCCACTTATCTACCATAAACCTCAAGATCATAACTGGAAGATTCATTATGTTCCCTTTTAGCAGATTATACACCACATAGGTATCCAGCAGACTGTAACTTTCAATTGAGCTACTCCTGGGAAAAATTGAAGTAGTTGAAAGCGATGCAAGGCATCTTAGTATTAGGTCTAATTGTTTGCTCCAGGGTCTCCCGTATTAGGTATTTTCAGCATGAAGGCAGATAGATTTGACAACTTCGACTAACTCCAGATCATTAACATCCCATTTATGATAGGAACAATTAGTTTTCCCCAAAGGAGCTACTTCCAGTATATCTCTTAAGATTTCCTCATAAGTTAGAATTTCACATTCATTCACCAATGAGACAATGGCTTGTTTTCCATTAATTTCTTCCTTTTCTCATATGTGTGTAGAATATCCTGACTAGCTCATCACATAATATCTAATTTAATTTCAGAAAATTTTCCCAACCAATAGCAACAAAGTAAGGAGAGATAGGTATACTTATGTCATCAAACATCATGGGAGGCAAGATCCGCCCAACAAACATATTTCTTTTCTTGTACTACATTTTATAACGAACTTTAGCTTCCATTGATTGAAGCATTTTTGGTCGTATTGATGTCTTTCCTTTTTGTGCAACTATTTTTTATCTTCTTTGCCTTTTTTCTTTAGGAATCATCTCTTCATGGAACAACTTATCAATAGTTTCTTCAGCCACACTCGCGTTTCCCTTCTTTATTTCTTCTCTATTTCTTTTTCTGGATTCTTCTTCCTCTTTCTTTTCAGCCTCAGGGTGTGTTTAGAAATTTTCTCGGCTTGCTTTGCAATATTTTCTCTAGTTTGTGGTTGTCTAATCAGTTGAGAATGTTCTTCATCTGAGTCATCATTTATTACCCAGTGCACTTATGATTCTTGGGGCTTAGAGGGGATAGGTTCAGTAACATGAGCTTCACCATGACTATTACTAGAAGATGGAGTTTTCTTGTTGAGCCCCATTTTCGGAACCCAACCACTTACTCCAATAATCAAAAATTCGCATACTTTCAAATCGTTGGAAGGATAGAAATCAACCGGTCAAA
>JAOTBA010000204.1:14266221-14277855 GCA_025629845.1 Erythroxylum squamatum
ACCGTTTGCTGACTCACCCCTCCCTGCCTTAGTGAATCTCCTACAATATGTCAACATGGGCTTAGGATTCATATTCGAACCCTTCTCCCTCTTCCTCCTAGAGTATGTCAATATGGGTTTAGGATCCATATTGCTATCAGAACAACTTTCACCTTGTCACTTATGAGGTAGGGCCAGCTTTTTGCCTTAGCATCATATGAAGACAATGAGATAAAACTGTGAAAGATGTAGGGAAAATGCTCTATCAGTAGGCACACAATCATCAGTGTTACCATAAGGCAAAACTAGAGATAGATCTTGACTTTCTCGTGGAGATATAAGGATAAATTTTCTTTCATTGAAAGCCCATAATCAATGTCAAGTTCATCCAAAATAGGTATACAAAGCAAATTAACTATTGACTTGTAATGCACCAAACCTGGAAACCCAGTGATACCGACAATATCACCACGCTTGACATGAGAGTGGAACTTTGAGAATTAAGCTTCTTTCATGCCTGATTTTCTGAAGTATAACAATATGCAATAAACCGCTGAGTCAACCCGGGCACAAAAAGATAAACTAAAAAGGAGAAAAATAGAGATGGACGTAGTAGCAGGGTTATGCTTCTATTTGTTCAGGTCATTGTGAAAAAGATACATATTGTTTTCAGGCAGTAACTCAATTCCATCAGTCATTTAGATGTAGCATCCACGATTTTCAATATTAATAGCCACCAAAGATAATTTAATAACAGTTATAAGTAGAAGGAAAAGAAAACTATATATAGCTTGCATCAGTCATGATTTGGACTTTGGGACCTCCTTCATTCAAATCGTAAAAGAAAAGCTTTGAGGAAGAAGATCGTTTGCTCATTATTCGCCCTTGTAGATAAGAGACAGAAAAGTGGTTTACAAAGAGAAACAAGGTAGCAACAGAATCATAACGCCATATAAGAATAAAATGTCTAGCTTTAGGTACCAGCCAAAGATACAGTTCTCTCCTCACGATGCTCTCTGCTGCGCAAGGATCCAAATTACCCAATGAATTCAGAGATAGACATTGTAACATGGAACTTGTGTGGATAGGGATTTTTCCCTTCCTCCTTCAGAGCAACAAGATATTTCAGCCTGTTCTCGAAGTATTGATGCAACATAATCATACCAGAAAGTGCACTCAATAAAAGCCCCATTCACTCAGACAAAGAGAACCTTGATCCCTGCATAATAAAACAAAAGGTTATTCTAAAAGTAAAGAATAGAAGGATACTGTTGTGTCCATCTAGTCATCATCACCAGTAGCTGCAGATTTCTGCCCCTGAGAAGTAGTCTTGTTGGCAGCCTGAAGAAAAAGGGAACAATTTTAACATAATTAACAAGTTCAACCATGATTACCAGAGCAAAAACAAAACCCAAAAATTTGAAATATTGTTCAAAATCCATGTTGGTTAAAACAAGAATGAAGTTTTTTGCACAAGTAAACACTAAACATGTTACTAAAAGCAAAATGCACCTGGTTGGCTTCACTTTCTTCTTTCATTTTTCTCCCTTCCTCCTTCTGCTTGTGCTTCAATTCCCTTTTGAGCACGCTAGCCAAACATATAGCACACACAATAACAGAAAAAGCCAACATGGCAGTCCATGGGATCGTAAAGAATCAAGCTTTTAGAACAGAATCAGTTAAAGAGAAAACAAAGGGAGACAATAACTCACTTCTTGCTGATAGTCTCTCCAGAAGCAGGAGGAATGGAGTTCGTAGTTATGCCGGAGACTGCTTTGGCTATGTCGTCTACGAATGCAGAGTCGGAGCCTTCCACTTGCCTTGTGAAACTGGCGACTCTCTGCTGAAGTTTGCTAGTTTTGGAGGCCTACATGTATTCTATAATTACTAATCACTAATTACTTCACTCTAACTGATCTAATGATCTTATTCCTACGCCTAAATAAATATTAAGTGTGAAGTTGATACGTGTTCTGACTATAAATTTAATTTCATACAGAGTAAATGAAAAGGGCACATAAAGCACCTACTATTTTACTTTTTTTTTTGTTTCATAAAACTAATAGAATCGAAAGAAAAAAGAAAAAATTAGTAGTCTATCAAATGGAGTTTTATGAGATAATTCTAGAAAAGTTGTCCAAAAGAAAAACTATTTTAAATTGAAAGTTACCAACAGCAACTTATTTAGGGGTTGAGCTCAATCAAACCAACTTTTGCCTATTGATAATCGCATAGCAATTGTTGACAATATGTGCAACATAAGTACACTTTCCAATTGAATGCAATTAGATTTAGCATCTTATCAGAAGAAAACAACATCTTGCTAATGGACATAAATTTGATGTCTTACTACACCAATCTGCCTCATTGCTCATCATCTCACAAATGGTACCAGCAAGTACTCCGCATAAAATAGTTGTACAGGGTCAAGGAAATAAAACCATTACTTAACAACAACAGAGTACACAAAACAAGTATTACAACCTTGCTTTGATTCCTTTTATCTCTTATTTTGCTTTACATAGGCACTACTATCAAATGGTAGTTCCTTGTTCCAGTTTATGATAGTTTATTCACATGCAAATTGAGGGTCCTGAAAGCAAACAAATGTCAACCAACCTAACCAACTTCTATCATAATCTTTTCACCATTTTAAAACTCTCTTCATATAACCAATATACTTAAAGCACTGGAACTAATTTCTTCAGGTAATTAAAACATAACTACTTGATGTGTGAAAAGTTCAATATGAGGAACAAAATGTCATATGTTTAGCCAAGGTAAACTTCATGCAAGGTTGGTACAATTGTTCACACTAAGTGCTGAACCAGGACAGGTGATTACCTTCCAAATAAACATGTAGCACGAAGTTATTGCAGCTTTATTCTTCAGATCAACAGATTTAGCATGATTCCACAGTAGGAAGGCCAATATGGCATGGCTGAAAACCTATATCATCAATCCAAGTTTGATCACACACTTATACATCAACAAAAAAAGGAGCTCAGAACTCTGTCAAGCATCCAACTGTTTATTAAAGTCCACAATTGGGATGCCTGAAATTTAAGTACAACTTTCAAACAAGGTTATTCCAGAACCATCACACTGTAAGTCAGCTTCTGAACCTAGTTACCAAGGAGCTGTCTAAAGCTTGGCTCAATGGCATTTGCCCCCACATAAGTGAAACGTCAATTAAGACTCAAGAGAGGTGTGGTAAGCCTATAATTGATAGGTCTTCTTTTATAGAGTTGGACATCCAAATGTATCAAATTTAATGAAGCATAAACCCTTAAAAGAAAAGGAACAAATTACCATGATCCATTTGCTCCAGGTGTAAGAAGATCTTAATCCAACTAAAACAGCAACACCATAAGCAACTTCTAGTAATGCAATACAGGTCCAGAATACCTGAGCAAGATCAATTAGGTGCAAAACAAAGGAACTAGATACTCTAGTAAGAGAAAGCATATATGTTGAGAGCTAACCCATTTTTTGCCCAAACTCACTGTAAAGGTTCGTATGCCATATATCTTATCACCTTCCATATCAGGAATATCATACACAAAATACTATTTCAGGTCTATAAAGAATGTATAGTGAATGTGTCACCAATTTAAAAATTTTCTAAGAATATATAGTGAATGTGTTACCAAGTAAAAAAATTTCTTCCCTTAGGAATTTTCTATCACTGAAATAAAATTGAAATAACAGTTACCTTAAATAAGGCTATAACAACTGAAAAGAAGCTCATGAATGCCGTTGCAAAACTTAGAGGCCTTGACTAGATAGCTGGTCTTCCATACACATGAGTCTGGAAATTGTCAAGACAGGTATTTAAGTACTTCAAGCATATTCCAGGAACAAAAAAGAAAAGCACCTATCATGCAATTTAATGAATCTCTTCTATAAACAGATTCTTGTGCTCACGTATGCTAGACACCTTTTGAGACCTCATTGAGCATGGCAGCAGCCAGAAAATCAATTTAAAGAGTACATTCCCTTTTGTGATGGTCAAGAATTGATCACCAGCCTTTAAGGCACTACCATGAAAACAAGCTATACTTCTATGTGTTATGAGGAAACTTTTTCAGAATCCCAACGGTAACACCTTTCTTGAGAAAATAATTTTTCCTAAACTTTAAATGTCTAATAGCACAAAATGTGGGAGCAAAAAAATATCTGCATATGCAGATAGAAGGCAAGTTGAACAATCACTGCCCTAACAGCAAGGATGCACAATGCTGCAATGACTGCAAACCTTTTCCATCTCAAAAGTGGCAACTGAACAATCGCAACTTGTAAAGACCATGAATTAGAAATCTATGGTTTATCATATTAAAGCATCACATAGATATTCAAACATGTGACCAATTGAAAAATAATGAAAGAAAGTTCAAGTTGTTAGAAGGACATAAGACTTATTCTGCTCCAATAGTATGGTTAGAAGTCCAAGATTAAGCGAAATGAGTGATAAAGGAGCTAATGTTCAAAAGTATTTATAGTAAATGATCGCAACCGTATAAATTTATGTTAATAAGAATAGTTTGTCGTCTCCTGGTTAATAAGAGAAACCATTCAAACTACAATGCAGAAGATGAGGTACAGTTTCACTAGAGGCAGCATCAATTGACCAAAATAAGTAGGCATCTCTAGCATCAAGTTTTTGAGTTAAAAACTTTGTTATTTACCTGCTTTTCACTTGCTATTGCTACTGCAATAAGTTTTCCAGATTGATAGACATTAATTGTGACCAGATGAAAAGACGTAGACAAATTTATACATATATTTCCCGATTTACATTTTTCTCCATTTTCAAAATAAAACTCGAACGGTAAGAACTAAGTTTAACAAAAAATATTTTTTCCCTTAGTATATTGTATTTCTTTTGTGTGAGGCACCCTGCCCACTGTATTGTGCTTTGCTCACACAACTATATGAATGCTATGAGAAATTCATAGTGTACTAAAATGCACTTACATTGATTGAATATGCTGTTCCAAGAACAAAACTGATGAAAAGTGCCCAAAATAATGGCCATGATCCAACAATCCATCCAAGACAAAAACTCTGTGGAGATGAGAACGATGTAAAAATTCTTTTACATGAATTCCAACATAGAAATGTATCAAACTTCGGAACTGCAGGAAAGGTATTACTAAAAGTAAATTGATCTTTTGGAACCAGATTCAAGAAGAAATAATACACGTCATCAATATTGGTCTCTGTACAGGGCCATCTCATCCAACATTTAAAAGACATTTAAACTCAGCATGTTAAGATGCACAAACTTCATGAAAATTGACATGCATGTAACGTGGGTAATACACAGAGAGTGAAGGGTATTTCATAACTAATAGATTGAGACCAGCTTGTAAACCACCTAAAAAGGTAGAAAGTTCCCACTGATATAAATGTTGCAAACAATTTCTGAAATCATATGGGACTATCTTCCACAGTTGAGCATAATCTGTAAACCTTCATTAAGACTATCTTTCCACCAAATATCATAACCTTCTAGGCTAGATACTCCATCGAAGAAAAAAAAAGGGAGAAAAGGCTGATTAGAGGCTTATTGGCAAGTCATACAAAGAACGATTTTTATAGGTATACAAACTAAATTTTGTATTTGTCTAAATGCCAACTACGGTATCAACACTCAATTATTGGATATCACAGTCAATGTTGATGACTGCGAGAGGCTTGGTTGCAGATATTTTGTTTTGAACTATCTTTGTGAGCATGCTCACAAATTCCATCAAGCTATAGAGGCAAAAGATATTATACCTTATATGAGTGGATGCACAACTATATTTATGGTAAATAAAATGTCCATCAATTTGAAATAATCAATAAATATTTAGACTTGTAAAAAAATGTGATAGATGACTTTAAATTTTCCTTTGTTTGTAGATTTTTTATCTGGACAGGCTACGTGTGAACTGTCCATTTAAGGAGGACAAGATGACAAGAGTTACAATATGAGATGACATCAACATTGACAAGACATTGGATATTGATAGAATATTAGAGCACCAGTACTAGAAGCTAAAGGTAATGTTGTTTCTTCACCAATTTATGGTAACATTTAGAATATTATTTTCAAAATTTTTAATAGAATAATTACCTAACTAATCGTAAACGTAAAGGGTTGACTACAACAAAGAATACCCCACAAAAGATCATGGTGGGGGGAGTCAATGAGGAAGGTGAAGAAAGTATTGTGGGAGATGGAAAAGGCAAAGGTATGAAATTAGTAAGTTGTTCACTTGATTGTCCATAATTTTTGGTTTCTATGTGAATAGTTATTAATATTTTAGTTAAATAAAAAGAAAGAGAAGAAGTCTGAAGTCGTGAAGAGATGCCTATGACGGACAAGGTACGTGAACAACCAATCTCATGGCATGAGGAGATGCCAATAATAGATTTTAAAAAAAAAGATATCTTGAGGCATGATGAGATATTAATGAAGAAGAAGGATAAAGATGAGGTTGTCCTGAAGCATGGGGAGAAGACATGAAGGAGAAGACCAAGAAGAGGAAGTTTAAGAGAGTGGTATATCCCGGAGAAGCTTTCGATACATTTGGATAATAGTTGTAATAATTTTTAATATATTAGCCGAAATGCAGTCTAATTCATTAAATGAGAAGAAGAAGATACAAAAAAAGGCTTGAATAAAGAGATAAGATAACATCATTAAAAGCTTAACCAAGCAAAATTATGAGTATTGTATGTATAGCATAGTTTATTTTTTATTCTCATACCACTTTAAGAAGCATGTTAATAGGTGAACTCATAGCAAGATTACGTGCCAATAAGATTAAAGATACTTTGTCAAGTATCTTTAATATAAGAGACTAGAGGAATATGTCACAACCATAACTATTTAACTACATCCTATGCCACCTACAGAGATATAATCAGATTTTATACCATGATCGCAAAAGACGTTATGATAGCAAGACCAGTGCCCATGGAATACTCTCCTGAAGCCAAAGGAAGATATGGCTTGTTAACCTGCAATGAAACATGACACAACATTCATAATATGACAGTTATGATATAATGCATCTCTTTCATATTGTTCCAGATATACAAAAAGTCATCAAAATATCAACACAAAAGTTTCAAATACTTTAGGGAGTAAGGAGAGGAATAAATGAATAAATCTCACACTATCAATCATTTCCAGTTATCAAACTCAGCCATTACTTAAGAACGTTATATTTAAAGAAGACATCCCAGATATCATTTCCAGTTATCAAACTCAGCCATTACTTAAGAACGTTATATTTAAAGAAGACATCCCAGATATTTTAATTATTTAGCATGCTGCAACATGCAAAGTTACCTTGTCTATTTCAACATCGGTCAACTGATTCAATCCAACAATGTATATATTCATCATTAGGGCAGCAGTCAAGGCCTGAAGTAAACGCAAAGGTAATTCAGGTCAATAAGAAGCAAAATTATTTTTGAGAGTTCAATTGATGTAACATATTGCACATCACCTCCAACAATCCTGTGAAAAATACTGGAGAGAAGTCTGAGAGCTTCTCAACTGCAAGGAGAGAAATTGATACAATGCCCAAACCCTGCAGATAGCAAAGTACTTCAAGTTCATTGACTTCTTCTTTACATAGCGAGGTTTACAAAATCTGGAAAAATGATACGCTTCATAGTAAAACATTAACTAGTCACAGACAATATCACAAACTTAACTGTTCCTCTAACTGTATGAGGTCGCGAAAATCTGTAGAAAGCATATAATGAGTTTAAAACAGATCTTTTGGGATCAAAAGCTCCAGGCTCTGATTCAAGGGGTTGTCCAGAGGCAGCATGCACTGAGAATTTCTCTTTTCTGTTCCAATAAAGTTGAGGTCTAACTGTGGTGGAGCCTTCAATAGTATCCTTGATGCAATGCTGCTGAAACCGAGTAACGCATCTTTGGTTTAAGCTGTCCCATGCTCTGCACCATGAAATTTCAAATGCTCCTCCACCTGTTATCAGGGTGATCAAACCAACCATAAATTGCATAATATGTTAAGGAAACGACCGCTATTACATTACCTTAAGGGCCTAAGAACAATCACTGTCTAAAAAAGAAAACGCTTACCCTTCAACTGGCAACTCAATTATAGAATGACAAAGGAAATATCATTCTCATCATGAAGTGAGCCACTTCCCAAAATGTTCTACCAATCATAGATTTAAATCCGCAAAATAACGCTATATTTCGAAGATTTCACTATAAGCCTCTAAAAAGATCTATATCTACATGCATTAATATCTCCATGAGGGAACTCAAAGTATTCAGCTGGGTGTGAAATTTGATGGTTACAGTGAAAAAAACTCAAGACTAAGAAATACTAATGAGAGCAATAATCAACGGTAGAGGAGGAGAAGCAGTAGGACGGCAATAATGGGAACTTACTTGAAGAATGGTCCACTTTAAGATTGTCGCTCGTCCGACAACTTCCACCTATTAACATTTCCAATCATCATATGAAGAACAGTCAACATGCCCATAAAAGCAACCCCATAAGAAATTAACTATGAAATTCAAATCTAATTATTGACAAGACGATAGCTAAAAGTAAAAAGCAACTAAAATATGTTGTAACAACCAGAATTGAAGTGAATACTTTGAGTTTAGAAAAACGAAAAGAACTGAAAAAGAAATCCGGTAACTGGACTGACGTAGATAAAAATGATTGAGAAACAAATTTCACAACAAAGAAATTGAGTTAAAAAGAATAACGTACCAGAAGGAAAAGAGGAAAAAGAAGAGAGTTTAGGAATGGTGGCAAGGAGCAAAGACTCCATTTTTGGCGACTTGAACAGGGCTTAGCCAACTAAAAAAATGCTTTCCAAGAACAAGGCTGAAACAGGTTTTCCAAACGCATTAAACAGTCTAGCCTTCTCAACTGCAATCGGAGTGAAGGTGCAGCAGTAAAAGTCAAGTGCAATGCAAGCTTTGGTTCTGCAACAGGGGGCGTGGTCGGTGGTGCCGGCTAATGCTGCCAAGTGACATTGCCAGTTGAGAGTCTGTTTAAATTTAAATTTAATTTTTTATTTTCAAATTTAATAAAAATTTTGTTTGCTTAAATTTTGGTTTCGATTTTTTTTTTAAATTTTAAAAATTATAATAATATAATTTTAATTTTCTGTTCCTATTTATTGATATGATTTATTATGAACTAAATATATATTATTTAATATATCAATTTTTAATATATAGTTTACTTAACAATTTTATTTAATTTTTTAATTAAATTAAATAATTATTATTAAATATAAATAAATTTAAAATATCTTCAAAATAAATAAAAATTAGACTTAATAAATAAAATTTTAAATTGTTTAATTTAATAAAAAATAATATTTATTAATAATTTGTTAGTAAATATTATATAAGATATTAAAATAAATTTATTTAATAAAATAAATTTTATTTAATATGTATATTTATTTAGTGATACAAATATAACTACGTTAATATATAAATTTTTGTTTTTATTTAAAAATAGAAATAGAAAATAAAAATTGAAATACGGAAAGTGGAAGTATATAAATAAAAAAAAGTGGAATAGCTAAAGGATTTAGTACTTATTAAGTATATATACTAAGGACGAGTTGGGATGGACGACCATGCAATTCATCCCACTCGTCCATTTAATCTGACGGTTGAGTGCTTCTGAATTAAATCCCGTCTCTCTCGAAGCTTCTACCTTCACGCAGTGACCACGCAATTCATCCCGTTCGTCTATTTGGCCATCCCAACTCGTCCATTTAATCTGACGCCAATCCATCCCGTTTGTCCATTTTATCTGGTCATTGAATGTTGTGCCTTTATTATTACTCTCCCTAGAGTTCCGCAAAGGCTTCTCTATTACTCTCTCTTTACAAAGTTTTCTCTCTCTTTCCTTAGCTCTCCGCCCTTGCCTTCCTCTGCTCCTCTCTTCTCTCCACGCTGGACGTCCTCTGCTTCTTTTTCAGTTTTTTTCCTTAGTCCTCGTCGTCTTCGTCGTCGCCGGCGGCAGTTTTGTGTGTTTTTTCTTTTGTTTTTCTGCAGGTGTGGTAAGTTTTCGTTTTTCCTTGATTTTGTTTTCCTTTTTGGCTTTGCGTTTTTTCCTTCAACTTTCATCCAGGTTTTATTGTGTGTACAGATAGCCTACAGTTTTGTTCAACACGGATGGCCTAGGGTTTTCTTCAACATTTGGAGTTTCTCTCCGGTAGGTGTGGTAAGTTTTCGTTTTTCCTTGATTTTGTTTTCCTTTTTGGCTTTGCATTTTTTCCTTCGACTTTCATCCAGGTTTTATTATGTGTACAGATGGCCTACGATTTTGTTCAATGCAGATGGCCTAGGGTTTTCTTCAACATTTGGAGTTTCTTTCCGGCAGGTGTGGTAAGTTTTCGTTTTTTCTTGATTTTGTTTTCCTTTTTGGCTTTGCGTTTTTTCCTTAGACTTTCATCCAAGTTTTATTGTGTGTACAAAGGCCTACAGTTTTGTTCAACACGGATGGCCTACGGTTTTGTTCAACATTTAGAGTTTCTCTCCGGCAGGTGTGGTAAGTTTTCGTTTTTGCTTGATTTTGTTTTCCTTTTTGGCTTTGCATTTTTTCCTTCGATTTTCATCCAGGTTTTATTGTGTGTACAGATGGCCTACGGTTTTGTTCAACATTTGGAGTTTCTCTCCGGCTTTGTTTTATTCAACATTTAGAGTTTCACTTTCGGCTTTGGTAAGTTTTTGTTTTTGCCTTTGTTTCTCTGTAGCTGTGATAAGTTTTCCTTTTTCCTTTTTCCTTTATTTTTTGTCCTTTTTGTCTTTTTGTTGTTAGGTTCTCATTTTTTCTTTTGTTTCTCTGCAGGTGTTGTAAGTTTTTGTTTTTCGTTCGGCGTCGATGGCCAACTGTTGGACCCCGTTTCCGAAGCCCGGCGGTCCCGGGACACGAGCCCTGCTGAGGCCCATGCCCGAGACACCGAGCCTTGCTGAAATCCTGAACCTGACACTTGCTGCTTACTCACATTGGTGGTGAGCGTACACTGCCAACCTCAAAACTAAAATCTGCTCTCAAGAAACCCCAAAAATACACATGTCCGTTAAATGGACATGAGTCGAGCTTGGGGCCATTTTAACCCGAGAGTGTCCGTTAAACGGACATGCGTGTCCATTAAACGGACATGAACTGAACTTGGAGACCATTTTACCCGAGAGTGTCCGTTAAACGGACATGCGTGTCCGTCCAACGGACATGAAGTGGCTAAGGGGTATTTTTCACCCGAATGTGTTCGTTAAACGGACAGGCGTGTCCCTTTAACGGACATGGGGATTTCCAAAATTTGCATGCCACTTCAATGCCTGCTCAACACTTAACCAAAACTAACAACACTTCAATCTTCCAAAGTTCACTCAACTCACTTCTAACATGCCATGATTCTACCTGCATTTATCCTACATCAACCTCATGAATTTCAAACCATATCATGAAATCTTTGCAAAGCTATAATTAACATAATAATGAATGGTTTTAGAACTTCATATCGAATTATAACTCAAATGCATTTCATTTACATCAATCCAAAGTTTTACAATGCTTTAAAGGGCATTTCAAGCTCTTTACAATATGAGCCAAAATACAACTTATAAAACAACTG
>JAOTBA010000204.1:14277955-14290087 GCA_025629845.1 Erythroxylum squamatum
CTTCAACCTTACCAATATGGTTCATCACTTTCCAATATAATTATTATTTGCAAATTCAATTTCTGATTATTTTTTATTATTAAATTCATTATTTTTATCATTATTATTATTCAACTTGATTGATATATTCATATTTTTTTTATTATCGTCCAAAATTGTATTATATCTAAAACAAATAATACTATGTACATAAACATATCGAATAATAATAAGAATCAGTGATATTTCATTTGTCAAACTTTTCTAATTTGATTGTAAATTTTTAAATCTTGCTTTATTTTTTTTTCTATTTTAATTTATACATTAAAACTATTTATTAATATAATCAGTTAAATTCACAGGGCATTATTACTGCGTATTCGCACAGTATTATTCTGCTAGTTTAAAAGAAACGAAGACTTGGTTGGCATTGTGCAGAACAGAAGAGTTTATTAGCCTTTATTAAAATTGTTTTGATATCAGACTGAAGTTTGAAACCTGACCTTGTTTCTGTTAACACTGCCATGAACAAGAGGAAAAAGGAATTGAAACACTCTGGCTACCGGATAACGCAGGGCAAGAAATATTTTCAGAAATTATCATCTCATTCCTTGCACGGTTGCAAATGCAGGCCAACAAAGAAAATGGATCATGTTTTTGATTATTTGTGCCTGCAAGCAACTGCTTGTCAGATCTGCTGTTCTATATGAGCATAGTTGAGATTTAAAGTTGCCCTTTTCTTCTGGGGTTTTATCATCAACTGTTATGGTTAATAATCTTTCTAACGTTGTATGTCCGCTGCCATTATATTCAAGTTATTTGAACTAAATATAATGTTTAATACTAATGTGTCTAGCATATTAATGTGTAATGCTTAAGCAAAAAGGGCATATTTAATCCTTAGATAATAAATTGAACTCTAAAATTCACATTCAATTACAACGGAAGTATGATGTCGTCATGTTTTTGTCAAATTAGTAATAAACAACGTTTTAAAAATCGAATCGGACTGGCTAGCTCGATCGGTAACTGTTTGAACCGGTCAGTTGTTTGTTTCGGTTTCACCTAATAACCTCTTTATATAAAAATCGGCCGGTTCATTTGAGAATCGGCCAGTTTTCGACGAACTGGTCCAACTTGAAAAAATTTCTTACAAGAAGAAGAAGCAGAGTGAGGGTAGACTAAGCAAATAGACCAGCTGGGATTAGAAAATAAAGACTGCAAAAATAAAAGCCAAAATAGAGATGATGAACAGAAGGAAGAATTTGAAGTTGAACAAACAATTCAAGAACAGCTAGAGATATTTCATCTTTTGCCTAAGAACAATTAGTTCCATCGACTTTTTTTAACTCTACAGCCTTGACCAAGTGGGTTGTACAAAGATACTCTTAGATAGAAAGTTTGAAATTAAACACTAGACATTGGACGGTTTCTTCTACTCAGGTGGGTAGACTGAAAAGCGGAAGAAACTCAGTTTGTAGTAATCTATTATTTGTTTAAGACTGGAAGGAATAAGGCAATAAGCTCAGTCTATTACGCGATAGACATAGTAATATGATGAAAAGTGGGAGTGTCCAACTTAGGACAAGTTCCAAGACTATATTAAAGAAATAAGGAAAAAAAGACGAGCTCATCTCCTTACGGTAATGGTAATTGATAAATAATGTTAGATGGTCATGGTTACTCTTTGTCAGTCAGTGGGTAAGGTCAAGTTGTCAATGTGTTGTTAGGTTTAATTATTTGGCTAAAAATAGATTGATTGGTTCTATTTTGATGAACGTTTCACTTTTTTTCTTCCTTAATGAAAAGGTGTATAGAACGATGAAGAAATTAGAGCATTTCATTCATAACTTTTACTATGCGCAAAGGGACTACTTATACTAAACATTATTCAAGCTATCACTTTCTACAGCCGACAAAAGAGACACTGTACAACTAAGAAAACTGTGCAAAAGACTGAAGAGTGAATAAAAACGGACTGTGTACAATGCTTTATGTGTGGCGTGGCTTTCGCAGTGGGTATTGCAATTCTTGCATCTGACATCTGTGATGGTACCCACGCGAGAAGGCTCCTGGTATTCTATAGCCCATGACCCGATGTGGAACCCAAATAAGAGCCAAATTATATCTGTCTCTTAACACTTAATATTTTGCAATGAAATTTTCAAATTATATATTTTTTAATATTTTAAAAATTGAATTGAAAGATTTAAAAAGTTCAATTAGTATTACACTATTATAAAATTGGTTAAAAATTAAAAATTGAAAACTTTAGAATATAAATAAAAGAGACCGTTTTTATTCATCAAATTTTAATTAAAAAACCATTAAAAATTGATTAATTTATAAAAATCAACTAATTAATTAACAAATTGATTAATTTTTAACAACAAGAGTTATTATTTATCAAAATAAATTGAATCGAACTAAAAAGTTGATTTTATTTCTTATTTATTATATGCCGGTTTAATAGTGGTTTAATACCGGTTAAACCTTTAAACCTTAAACCTTTCATTTGATCGGTTCGATATCCGGTCCAGTTTTTAAAACATTGGTAATAAATAACATTTTAATGTTAATGTGGGTCCTATTATATCACATCAATTAAAATATTCAAATCAAATTAATTATATTATTAAATATCATTGCATTCAACCTTAATTAGTTTAACTGATTGAAATACTAATTAAAATGTTAGAAGGTTAAAAATCCCCAATTTTCCCTAATTATTTCATTCTAACCCAAATGTCGTGAAGAAGGTATAAAAAATCCCTAATCTTCATTGTCAAATATCATCCTTCCTCACCACATCAATCACCCTTATAATATTCGTCCTTGGTCACCGATAAGTCATCACCATCTTGAAGTTTACAACATTTGTTCGTCACTATTACAACTGAAGTCCTTAACATCTTCAACTTTGCAGCGTCTTGAGTTTACTTTGGCAATGAGTTATTTCAATATTGTATCTTCTTTTGGTTGCTTTCATGTATTTTTTTATTGCTTCTTATTCGTGTCTACCTATCTGTATCCTTCTTTTGGCTACTTCAGTATTTCGTGTGTTTATTGTTGTTTCTTTTTTGTGTCCTTGTTATTACTTCTTATTCATGTATGCTTCAATTTTCTTATATATGTGGTTTTGCCTACTTTAATAATTATATTTGGATTTGGTTGGTTCAATGATCGTATCTACTTTGGTTGCTAGATTTTGTCATATCTTTTGACTATTTTTCATCTTGTGGTTTACAAATGGGAAGCAATCTCATGTAGGGACATATGTATATTGATTTGCCTCTCATTTGATCCCATATGAATTTTAATGTTATTAGGCTTATCTATATAACAAAAAACACTTTTAAGAATAAAGTCAAAACAAGATGACTTGCTATTACACTTTCTTATTTTTGTATCCATTGAACTAGTCCAAATTCCCTTTGCTACTTCCTTTTCTACTCCAGCTTCCCTTTGATACTCCAACTTAGTACCTTAATAGCAAAGTCATCTTCTCCTATAAAGAACAAAGATGACTTGCTATTACACTTTCTTATTTTTGTATCCATTGACCTAGTCCAAATTCCCTTTGCTACTTCCTTTTCTACTCCAGCTTCCCTTTGATACTCCAACTTAGTACCTTAATAGGAGAAGATGCATGTGCATGATATAGCTTCCACACTCTTTACTTTCAAGATCTTTGTTCTACAGGACCAAAATTTGTTTTACATAGTCTTTGTTCTACATGATCAAAATTAGTAAATTAAGGTTTAGATATTGTAAATCAAATTCGGGGGTCTTGAAGTCAAATTGATCTTTTTATAATTTACAAATTGAAATAATGTTTACAATTTATATAAGCCAAACTTATTGATTGTTTCTTAAGTAATATGTCTTACTCTCTATGATTTAAAATTGCTTGTGAATATCTTTTTGATTTTCCTACAAAAGTTAAGTGCAGCTGGCACTGAATTTTTGTTTTTTAACGGCTTGGGGAATGGAAACAGAAGGGAAAATCTAATGAGAATGAGATTGACAGTTTTATGCTCGGGCTCTATTGTGGATGAAATTATTTTTGACAGGCCCCTATCCTGTAATGACTAGGCGTCCTGCCCGACACTCTATGGTGACTCTTCAGTCAATATTTGAGTCAGCTGGAAAGTTCCTTTGAAGCTAAGTCTAATGCCCTTGTTAAGGAAAAGCTTCAATTCATAATAAGAAATGTAAACAGTGGAGTTTTTTTTTTTCAGTTTATTAAAAATTTCGACAACACAACGACTATATTTTGACATCCCAAAAATTTCAGAGTCCTTGTAAAAGTTCAAAACACTTCTATTATCACATCAATTTCTCAACTCCAAATTGTACACTTCAAATCTACTCACATGCAGTCTCAAATAGTTACATCAATAAACTTTGAAAAGCTAAAAGAACGTTATGCATTCCATTTAAAAACCTTTATACACATCCATTCTTTATATAAATGTACTTTCCAAAATATGTTAAAAGATATGCAACAATTCTAAAAAATATGTACAAGGCAAAAAAAGCCTACACAGTAGCACTTGATGAAGTAGACTACACGCGAGGTGGAGTCCTTGCTACTGAAGCCCTTGAGCCTGCACCTGGGATGTTTTATTTAAAAATAGAAAATAAAAGGTGAGCTAAACGAGCTCAGTGAGTGTTATTAGTTTCCAATAAAAGAACATTTCTACAAACATTAACCTCCATAGAAGAAAACAATTTTTTTCTTGTCCAGTAATAATCAATGTTCATACAAAACACATTTTTTTCTTTTCATAAGATCAATGCATATGTAAAACAAAACATTTTTTTTTTCTGAGCTCAAGTTCCACTTTTCTTGTAAAGTAAACAATGATGACAAACAATACTTTGATGAACTTTCTTTTTAAAACATAGCCTATCACTAATTTTCTTTGCCATACAGTAGTACCCTTAGGTGTAAGGCCACGGAACTGGTTCTGTATCGCTTACCCATGCCTAGTTAACCTCTATATATCGATTGTTATGAAGCTAGTTTTGCATCGCTTACCAATAACGATGCTAGCATTACATATAAATTAGTGGTTATGGAGCTAACTCTGCATCGCTTACCCGTAATAGTGCTAGCATAATATATACTCCACATGTGCAAAGGGCGACTCACAAGACATACTGACAGACACAACATCACCCATGTTAGTGACAAACGCCCCCCAGACACCGCCATGCACGTTAGGATGTACTCTGATCGATATAATCGTATGTATAAAGACCTAACGACGTACCATAGGCTAAACCACAATTAATACATGAGCACGCCTCATTTCAAAACCAATTAAAAACATATTCAAAATCCATTTCTATGCTAATTTAAAGCATATGCAAATTTCAATTGAATTCCAATTCAAAGCATGTGTACAACTCATTAGTTTCCAAGTGCATCCAAAACTCAATTCATTGCTAAATCAAAGCATATGTAAACCTTATAAAGATTAACTTTTAAATTCAAGTAGTAGCACCAATGGAATTATTCATAAACATACTTTCATAGTAAAGTAAAAACCATCTTTATAAAATCAATTTAAAGATACACTCACTGTTTATCGTTTATCGTTAACCAGCCTCTTGTGTTCGGTGCTTTTCCTTTATTAGTCCCGAGTCTACGGTAACGAGAACACTTTATGGTCTTACTCATCTATGAGGGAGACCCCTGAAGGGTTCCTAAAACCTGCCAAGTGCATCCATAACTTACCATCTTGTTTTATAAATTTTATAAAAAAGGTCTTAGCCAAAATCTTAGCATTTAGTAAGATTAAAACATATTGTCTTCTTTCCATTTAAATAACGTACATAGTATCTACCTACTGTTTTCCTTACATTGAACCATTGAACTATGTACAACATACATGCTGCCATTGAATAGCCATTAAGCCACATATATAGCATCTACATGCTGCCAATTAATACCCATTGAATAACATACAAAAGATATGGATATACATTCTGTTTTCCTCTCCATTTACCATGCCTTTTTTCTCTTCATTTAACCATACCTCTACTTTTTCCTTAATTTTCACATATCAAACGTTTAAATTAGGTTCTAAAGTCTTCTAGACATTTATTCCCCTATGTCTCTAGTTCCCATATCATCAAAAATCATGCCATCTCACTTTCTAAATTATGAAACACGTTCCAAATATCACAAGCTACTTCAACACAGGGACAATATTAGGTTACCATAATCAATCTCATATGTCAATATCATTCAACTAGAATTAGGTCTAGGTATCTTCTAGATATTTTTATTACTATGTCTTAGGTTTCATTTATAGTTTGAATAACCTAATTTGGAGTTTTAAAGACTAAGTTATGGCCAAAACACTTGGATTGTTCAAGGAAATCGAGAATCCTAATACAAAATTTTACTAAACATAGTTAGGAAAACTTACCACTTTCTTCAAATCATGCTCAAACATTCACGCAATTCATAAGGAAATTCACGTTTCTAAAGGAAGGACAAGAGTGGTTTAACATACCTAAAATCAGATGGTTGTGTGTTGTGCATTCTTTTTTTGCACACAGCTAACGTTGATAAAGATGTCCACGGTTTCTAGCTTAAACACCATGCTGAATTTATTTCTTAAAGGAAGTAACTTGGAAGACCTATGTGTGAAGGGAGTAGCTGCAATTATTCTTTAACAATTCTTGTCCAAAGGAGAGCTGAAACTTCGGTGGAGCAGCTTCTCCATCATCTTTGAACATGCTACACATTAAAGAGGTTGTCCACACGTTGCAAAGTTTACTTCCAGCAGCTATCCACTATTTTAATTAACTCCATATTTGTTTAATTAAACCACTAACTTATTGTATCATTCACAACAATACTTATCTCCCACATATAACAAGTTGTTTTCATTTTTATCTCACCAAAATGACACATGTCCACACCATATATTGGCCTCACTTGTAACAAATTTTTTGTCCTTCACATCCACTCCTTTATAAACGTGATAACACGAGGTTTTCATGCATTCTCACTCCAAAATAATGAGAACTTCTTCATGTATGTGAAAGCTACCACTTAAGGTTTATTCACATGTACATGTATTATTTCTTGTCCCAAATAATTACATAGCTTAAGAAAAATCTATCTAATTTCGATAAAAATTTGATGTCCACTTAATAACATGTTACATCTAAATATATCAACATATAAGTTAGATCTATTTACTTTAAGTATCCGTAACTATGACTAATTCTTATGTCCTTATATTTTAGCCCAGGAATGCTTCAATTTACTCCACAATAATTTAAAACAAGGTCAATCTTAATCTATCATAAATTCATCAGATTGAATTTATTTTTGGCCCATTTCCATAATAGTCAACTCCAATATTTTTCGACTATCATTTTACTTTAATACTTGTTATTCAGGGTTGGGTTCCTAATTCACCTTTTAGTGAAAACAAAATTTACATTAGCTCGAAAGCATCATTAACATGAAATGAAATTTTATAGACACGTGAAAAGAAAAGTTTAGGGTTTTACAATTTTTAATGGTTGCTTTATAGTTTTTAATGGCTCAATATGGAAGTATAAGGCTTTTTTATGGTGGATATTTTATATTGGAGCCTTAATTCCTATATGTTGGCAGGGATATTGCTACATTTGAGAATATTGAAATTGACTATATTAGTAATAAATAAATATATGAGATGGGAAGGATTTAGGGTAAAATCAAATTGATAAGGCATATTATAGAATACCTAGTTTTAACTTTAAAGAGTCATTAAGAGTTATAAAGTCAAACCAAAGTTGCATTAGGCTAACAATCCTTATACAAATACATGAGATTATTTATGTGCATGTAACTCATCATTTATGTACACCTTTTCATGCTCCTGAGGTATTACATAAAACTAGAGGAGAAGACCATAATGATGATGAACATGGTGTAAATATGGAGGAACTAGGTTCACATAGGAATGTGGAGGAATAAGGTGCACATGTGAAATAAAAATTCAAGGAATAGGGTGCATATATGGATGAAAATATGGATAAACAGGGTTAACATTTTCAATCAAACTTTAGTATTGATGGATATCCTAATGGAGAGGAGGTAGGTGACTGATTGAACCCAGGTTTCTTAGATAAATTGGTGACATTTTCATGGATTTTTCTACACTTCTTGGCTCTTATTTTTAGATTTTATGCTTAATTTGACTCTTGAGTTCTTGCCTTTACTTTATGTAATTTGAGAGTAAAATTGTCGCAAATAATTGGTAATTGCACTAAATTAATTTTCTAAGAACAATTGATACTGCAAACTACCGTTTGTTTATTGTAGGAGACTCAAGAAGTAGAGCCAAGGAGTAGACGCAAGGAGTGAAGGTTGAAAATGATAATTCAACAAGTCAACCGGGCAATAGGAAAGTTCGCCACGGCGAAAGTTGATGTGTCGCCGCAGCGAAGTATGAAGAATTCACGCAGAGAATCTTCGGGTTGATTTTCTCGTGGCGTGAATTAATTCTATCACCGTGGCGAGCGCAGTAGATTATTGAAGAGACCTTTCGGGAAAAGTTTTCCATGGTGAACGTATCCTGTCGTCACAACAAACCTTCAAATACTCGAACCATTTTTGAAAATTTACCTACTATGCAACCCGATCCATCAACCCGGTTTTTAAAAACCTACCTATTTTAGGTTAAGTAGGGAGGAGAGCCGACAACGGAGAATCATCATTCACTCTCTCTACCATTCGAACAACTTTTCTACACACACCCTCATCTCCTCTCATCCACACCATTGTTCTTCTCTTTGCACCATCGACTACTACCATGGATGCTTCCAGTGGGTGTTCGATTGTGAAGTCTCCTGGAGTTATGCGTGGCTAGGCACCTTTCTCCCCTTGAAGATGTAGCGATGGCTTGAGTTCAATGGGCTTAAAAGGGGAGTGACTTAATCCATGTTTAGCTACGATTTATAAATTTCTAGGTTTAGGATTTGTAATTAATAGTTGAACATTCTTGATTAGAGTTTAATCAAGTATTGGATACTCATTGCGTTGTTGAGATTTGTTGATGTAGAACTTTGAGCTTTAATATATGAAGTCTCATATATGTTTATTTGTGATCTTGTTGAATCTCTTTTATCTTGCATAGTTGTGTTTGATATTGAGTTGAATTGGGATCCCAAGTAACTTGTTGCATTGATTTACCCACTACACACACTAAGGGCATTTAACGAGGTCTTAATGAATGGAGTTCATTGATTAAGACCTTGGACTTAAAGAGTTCTTTAAGGTTTACCATTTGAAACTTAATGATTTTCAGTCCCACCAAAATTTATTTTTAACTATGATAGCCAAAGTTAATTTTCAAGAGGATTTTATCACATTTGATCATTGTTTTTATCTTTCCAATTTCTTTTCCCAAAAATAAAAAAAAATACTTTTTATGCATTTTTCTTACAATTCATTTAATTTTGTTAAGAATTTCAAAAATCAAAACCCCCTCCTTACTAATTTAGCTTGCATTTCATGACATATAGGCTAGCTTAGGTCTATTACATTAGGTTCTGATTAAGTGAAACGACCCGAGGTTGCAACCTATATTAGAATCCTTGAATTATATTTTTGATTTGACCTCCAAGGGTAAGACTAAGGTCCGAATCAAATGGCTCCGTTATTGGGGAACCAAGAAATTGGTTCTCTAGGTTAGCTTTTGTCATTTTGCTGCTAAGTAAGGTTAGGAGCCTTTTCTTTTAGTTTGCATTTTAGATAGTTTAGCTTCATACTTGTTGATAGTATGAGTTCTCATTTTGCATACTACTTTCTTTCATTTTCGATAGTTAGCATTTTACAGATTACAATTTCTGTGAAAGTTCGCTAAGGCTAACTCTTACTTTCACTGCGGTAAACATTTTAAGTAAATCTGGCATAGGGGAGGCTGACATCGACTTGGCAATGGATGATGTTGTTTCACCACAAGATGGCCATCTGTCAAAGGTTTACTAGGAGAATCAGAAACCTCCATAACTCCCAGGTTGTTTCTTTCCTTCACTTGTTTACTACTTTTGCCCTCTGACTACTTATGACATATTTTGGAGCATTAGTTTGCTAAGTAAGTGTGGGGGAGAAACTACCCCAGTAGGAAAGTAGTTTAGTTTTTAGTTTAATTAGTTGTTTTTCAATTCAATAATATCCCCCTTCTAGTTCTGTCTCTTGTCTTTCGTTTGCTGTGCTTATTTCCCCTAATGCATGATATATCCTCAATTTTGGAGCAGTTTTCTTGAGCTTATTTGGTACATTATGATCATACATATGCACTTGAAGGTTTTCTGAGTATCCAGTAGTTTGTCATTTTTTTTATTTCTTTGCTTGTTTGTCACGTTGGTAATTTCTTTGTTTGTGTTTTTCTGTCTTGTTGAGTTTCGGGTTAACTTGAAATACCCCTTTATCTTCCCTTTCCTTTATGTTTTTAGTTTGAGTATGCTGGATACTTAGTTTCCCTTTTCAGATGTATTTTTCATGGGTCGTACTGGTCTATTTTTCATAATGTAACTTTTGCTGATTCTCATTGTGTTTTGATTGCCCCCTGTGCTTTATATTTCAGTTGCTCTATGTTTATCTTCATTATGCGCTTGTATTTTGCCTGTTTAACATTGAGGACAATTTTATGTTCAAGTATGGGGGATGAATTTATCTTTTTGAATTCAGCAAACTAGCTTCTTCATGCATCAATTTTGGCCTCTTAAGTTTCTTTCAATAGGTCATTTGTGTGCTTAAAGTTGTTAACTTGGTTTCTTTTAAGGTGAATCTGAAATTGCAGGCATTTTTCCATGTTTCTGTCACTTTTCGCCGCGGCCATCATTGGGTTCGCCACGACGAAGCTCTTTTTGGGCATACTTCGCCGCGACCACCTTTGTTTTCCCCACGACGAAGCCCCCTCATTCACTCTCTCTACCATTCGAACAATTCTTCTACACACACCCTCATCTCCTCTCATCCACACCACTGTTCTTCTCTTTCCACCATCGACTTCTACCATGGATGCTTCCAGTGGGTTCTTGGTTGTGAAGTCTCCTGGAGTTATGCGTGGCTAGGTACCTTTCTCCCCTTGAAGATGTAGCGATGGCTTGAGTTCAATGGGCTTAAAAGGGGAGTGACTTAATCCATGTTTAGCTACGATTTATAAATTTCTAGGTTTAGGATTTGTAATTAATAGTTGAACATTCTTGATTAGAGTTTAATCAAGTATTGGATACTCATTGCGTTGTTGAGATTTGTTGATGTAGAACTTTGAGCTTTAATATATGAAGTCTCATATATGTTTATTTGTGATCTTGTTGAATCTCTTTTATCTTGCATAGTTGTGTTTGATATTGGGTTGAATTGGGATCCCAAGTAACTTATTGCATTGACTGATCCACTATGCACACTAAGAGCATTTAACAAGGTCTTAAGAAATGGAGTTCATTGATTAAGACCTTAGACTTAAAGAGTTCTTTAAGGTTTCCCATTTAAAACTTAGTGATTTCCACTCCCATAAAAAATTGATTTCGAACTATGATACCCAAAGCTCATTTTTAAGAGGATACTATCACCATTTGATTATTGATTTTATTTTTCTGATTTATATTCCCAAAATCCAAAAATACTTTTCATACATTTTTCTTACAATTCATTTAATTTTGTCAAGATTTCCAAAAATCAAAACCACCTCCTTACTAATTTAGCTTGCATTTCATGACATATAGGCTAGCTTAGGTCCATTCCATTAGGTTCCGATTAAGTAAAACGACCCGAGGTTGCAACCTATATAGCAATCCTTGGATTATATTTTTGATTTGACCTCCAAGGGTAAGACTAAGGTCCGAATTAGTGAAGCTTTGCATAAACCCGGTTCATATGTTAGGGATAAGCCTATAAATGTGGTGTGACACCCACATACCCCCTGTAAGGATATATGAATGCCACACAAAATAGTACAAACAAATCAAGGCATATGAAAACTTCCAGTAAACAATTCAGGCAAAAATACATTAAATTACATAGTACTTAACACAAACTTGCTGAAAAATTCAAACCAAACTGAAGTATCGTTGTTACAAACTTACAAACAAATTCACATATACATATCAGATACAAGCCCAAAAGTC
>JAOTBA010000204.1:14340851-14370382 GCA_025629845.1 Erythroxylum squamatum
GCTTTTCATTCGTCTGCTTTTTATCTGGCTTCCGTCTGTTTTTTTAGTTTGTCTTCCGTCTGCTTTTCATTCGTCTGCTTTTTGTTCATCATCAAAATTATTTAATCGTAAAGTCATCTTGACTTAACAGTTGGGCCCCGTTTCTGGAGTTCAACCCATGAACCATAAACGTAGGCGTAATCCAGAGAAATTATGAACCTTAAGGTCTTGTACCATTTCTATGTTCCTTTTTCCATAACACTTACCACATATATAAATAACAACAATTCATAATCAAAATAACCATCTCAAATCAATAACTTCCTCAAGTATACTTTAATTTCAATTCATCCCTATCCATATGCCAATCTATATTTCTACTCAACATCATCCATCCATAATTCATAATTCATTAACATCAAAAGATAGGCGTTCTTTACAAAGCTGGAATGATATTTCAAACCACAATACATCAATGTCTCAAATCCCAAAATACAAAAGTTACATGAATTAATAATCCTTGAAATGTGACCAAGCCTTGTAATTTACAAAAATAACTTAAACTCCAAAATATGCAGATTTTGAAGAAATGTCCTTATACTCTTGATAACTTGATCTCTTCCTCATCACCTGAATGGGGAAGGAGAGTGGGGGTGAGCTTAAAGCTCGTGCGTAACAAGATTATAATCGAGAAATAAGCAAAAATCATTTATAAAACTCATTTTCATTGAACCTTTTCATAACCATAGTAATTCCGCATTTAAAAATCATAAAACAATTATTTCATGCAATTCTCAATTTGTCAAAAATTCACAATAGTACAAATCATGTATGCATCAATCTTGCCAAACATATCATGAACATATAAGCACATCAGAATGGTTTGGGTGGATCCAAAACAGAACGTACTACACATTTCTCCTAAGGGTCCTGTGTAGCCGTGAACAGAACATACTATCGCAATCCCATTTAATGGTCTTGCGTAGTCGTGAACTTATGGGAGTCCATCAAGGAGCTCCATGCCACTAGCGGGCAGGTCAACGTGCACGTGACTTAACTTAGGGGACCCCCACAAACCCAGATAACATGTATTTCATGACTTGAAATCAGATTGCCCAAATGGCACATTTCGAAAACATAATTTTCTTGACATTTTGCCACAAAGGCATATTTCAAAATCACAATTGTTTATGAACATGCAATATCTCACATTTCATCACCCAAGTTCACATATCAAGCATATGGTAAATTCTCAAATCATTTAAAGCAATAATGCAATAATTATGAAGCAATTTGAAATCATTTTGATCTCTTGCTTTAAAGGAAAACATTTATGGCTTATTCATTCTATTATAAACATGAAACCCACCTTGAGTTCCTTGCTTATAAACTTGCTTAGGAATGTCTTTCCTCTTGTTCCTATTGCTCCTCTTGCCTCACTTGATTTCCTTTATCAAATACAAAATTTCCATTCAATAGGAGTACAATTTGAGGATCCATATATTGCATATTCACTAAAATAAATTTTAAAAACTCAAACTCTTCCAAAAGTTCAAACATTCGGGTCAATTTTCTATGATCACTCTGATCAAGTAAATGACAAAATCTGATAATATTCTCTTCTAGAAACATGTTCCCCATTGTCTTAAGTTTCTAAAGACACCAAACTCATCCAATTTGGTTCAAAAATGTGGAAGTTATACCCCAAACATGTTGGAACTATCCTTATGTTGAAACAAGAATCTATACTCCACTTCCACCCAAAATTTGAGATCTTTAGAGATTAAATCAGAACTTCATTTCTTCATAAAAATTGTAGCCCTATGTCGCTATTTTACAATGAATCAGAAATCACTCAATTTGGACATCTACATCAAACGTTATGCCCAAAATACCAAACTATGTCTGTGCAAGAAAATGGCCTCTCGCCGCGACGAGAAAACTGGAGCACGTCGCGACGTTCGAGGCTAAAATCTCCTGAAAACCTGTTTTCTTGGCATTTCTCACTTATACACTTCCCATCTTTCAAATATAACTGATCTTTAGCCTAAAACATCATTCTTACTTCATTTCTAAGCTCATTCTAACCCAAAATCATTAACAAACACAACATAATCATTAAACCTAGAAGATTAAAACATTTTTCACAGACCATTCAACCTCAATTTCACTTCTAACTATCATTAAACATGCTTCATCTAACAATCCAAGAAGGGTTAATGCTTATACTTACTTGTTTTAGCTTCAAATCTTCAAGTTCTTCAAGAATCTCCAAAACCCTAACTTTCTTCCTTCTTTTTCCTCTCTTCCACGATCTCTTCTTCATTTTTCCACAAAATCACAATTTCTTCTTCTTTTTATACTCTTAATAAGTGCAATGTCCATTTTGCCCCTTGCCTAAAGCCTTATATCTTTTAACCTTAAGTGTCATGCCCAAAATGCCCTTCCTCGCCGCGGCGAAGTCGCGAAAAGGGGGCACTCGTCGCGACGACACATCGATACGTCGCGGCGAACCAATGGAAGTTCGCCGCGACGACCACTAGCCTCGTCGCGACGAGGGTTCCAAAATCATAAATCCGTCATCCAAAAATCAACAATCACATACATTCAAACCTAATAACAAGCTAAACATACTCAAACACAAAAGGAGCTTCAATCCTTCATGTCATTACAATTTCAAAGAGATTGAACGAACTTTGCTAACATAACATCATACAAATCAAAGCTTAGAACAAAATACATAAGGATGCTCATCATGCTTTCTCATTCATACAACATTTACACTTAACTTCAATTAACCTATGTCGTAATGTCTTACCCCACATTAACATAACAAGTAACTCTAAAACTTTATCCATCACACCTCATAATTCATTTAAATCATGCTTAATTTAACAAGAAAATTTTCGGGGGCCAACAAATTCTCCATCTGTCATATGAAAGGTTACCACAATACACTTATTGATTTTCTCTCTTGACCTACTAAACCATTATTGCTTCTTTCGTCTTCTCTCCACCATTTTATTCCTCTTTTTTGGTTAATGGATTTTCCCAAATTTGCAAAATATCAAAAAGGATTTTCCTCCTCTGTTTTCTACTCCTCCAATAAATGATGCAGATCTTTTTCTCCTTCTCCATCGGAGTCTCTTTTATTATCTACATCTCACACTTCTCAAATTCGACATTTTACCTACTTCTGGTCTTTTTGATGCTCTTACTCCATATAAACTCATATATCATCTTTATGATACTCTTCATGAACCTACTTTATGGCATCTTTGGGCTTTATCTACCTTATATGCATGCTCCATATCTCTGTCATCTCTCCATGTTTATCGTCACCTATTTGATCTAACTAATGCTTATTCTCTTTTATGGACTTTCTTGGAATGGTTTCAACCCTTATCTAAATGGCATATCGACATGTCTCAAATATTGACTCATCACCATTTATAGGACTCTGCCTTGACTGATCATAAAGCTTATTCTATTTATATCATCCATCGTCCCTATTGTATGAGTACTTCAGGCCATTTGTATACTCTCAATCACATTCAGCATTAGAAAACTACCCTTGATTGGTCTACAGAAGGAACACATTTAATGGAAGAATTACATTCTTTTTTAGACCAACTCAATCAATTCCTGAGTCAATCTCCTTCAGATATTTGTACATTGGAGATACTGCCCTCCTTGCACCTATTATTACTCCATCATTTGCCCAACGGATGTCAGTGACTCCCTCTAATATCATCAACATTCAAGTTGGTGAAGTTCCTTGTCCTACATATCGAAACTCTACAGCTTCAAGCACACCATCCAGCCCAATCCAAGAGCCCACTTCTATTTCTAGTACAAGGCTTTCTGCTTGGCAATTCACAAATATGGGCCCTCTTGATAAGGATATGACATTGACAGAAGAATCTAACTGTGATGATAACCTCACTTTAGCTCTCTAAAGACTGACTCATCTTTTTAGGTGTTTGTTTTTGAGTCTTTTGATGAAAAGAGAATCTTTGTGGCCCACAAATTACTGTACAAGATTCCTTCTTATCATCATACTATTTACTTTTTAGAAAGTTGTTTACTTTTTCAAATGTGGTGATTGTACTTTAAAGTTACTTTCTTTTTTTAAGATGTAATGAGTATGTCTTATGAGTGTTTTACTTTGTTACCTTTGCTTTGCCTATAAAAGCAAAGCTCCTCATTCGGTTCTAACCAGGTTCTTCTTGCGTTGAAGATTAGTTTAATGAAGTTTGGTTTAAGTGGTTTCTATTCTCTCTAAGTTCTCCCTCTCCTAAAAGCTTAAATCTTGAGTGATATTACTATCTATCTTGGCACAGAGACAAGTATACTTTACACTCGCCTCTTTTAAGGATCTTGTGTACCAGAAAGTCTAAGATAGTCTGTGACTGCTTTTAAAACAGTTCCGCTATGAGATTAGAGTTTAATGGGGAAAAGAGTGTAGGTACTGTTGCGACTATTGTTTCAAAAGGGGAAAAAGAGTTGTAAAGGGTGTAAGGTTCCTAAGAGGAAAGCTGAGAGTTAAGTGCTTATAGAGAGAAGGGCTTTGTTGTCTCGGCCGTCATATCTAGAACTTACCGATAGTCACAAGGTTTCTATATTGATCCAACATAGTCTACCAGACACCTCAGTAGCCTACAATCCGACTTTGGTTAGTCTATGATCTTCTCAAAGATGTTGTTTTAGCTGTTTAAGTGATTTGGTATGTTAACCCTTCATATGGCCTTTTGGGGGGCTTAGTGGTATGAAAGTCACTAGGATTTTAGCTTAGATAGCCGTCGCGAGTTCGAATCCTAGTTATGCAATTTGGGAATGGGACTCATAGGCCATTATGGCTAATGCATCATAGTTGACGCAGTGAAAGTCATGGTGGTTGTTTAAGTGATTTGGTATGCTAACCCTTCGCAGGGCCTTTTGGGGGGCTCAAATACTGCAGCAACTAACCAAATTTGTTTGATCATGTACTTACACTATAAAGTAGTGTGATGTCCATAAAAATGCCAAATTTTGATTCTCGTCAAGGTATCCATTCCCAACTACCTAATTTGAATAAAGTTTAGTTCTTAAGAAAAATTTGGTTGGTTTAGCAAGTTTCCGTATTACTCCTCTGCATAGAAGTGGCATTATCCTTGTAATCTTTTGTTTTTCCTGAGAAAGAGCACCAATATTGTTTTTTAACCTTTCAAAACTGCATTTAATCAAACTCTTTAAAGTTAAAGGCTAAACTATTAATGTAAGCTAATCAAAATTGTTGATTTTTTTGGCTGACGAACTTTTAAATCACTTTCCTAAAATAGTTAGCGAATTTTGTCTAGCCTTTCTGCATAAATTTCTACATGCTCAGATAAGGGAAGAATGAAAAAGGTTTTCAAAAGAGTTTTTCAGTTGTAGTTTATAATTTATTATTTTTATTGGGACAATATGCGTAAAGAAATAATTGTTGAAATTTTGGCGTCTAGGAGAAGTATTTTAAAGAGAAATCCACAAAAAATGAAGGTTATGATTAATAATATGTGAACAGAGGTCCTTTGACTCTTTTATAGAGCAGCTCGTAGTGGGTGCTCTGCTCGTAAGAGTTCATAAACTAGGAGCCTAGTCTAAACAAAGTGCTCTGAAGGAACACTACTTTTACACACTTGAAACGGCCTAACAATTTGATTAACCAAAAACGCAAGAGTCATTCGTCAAATTTTCTCAGTCCTCACTTTTTTTTTTTTTCTTCTTTTCTTTCTTCTTGCTTGGCATTTCTGTTTCTTCTCCATCTTCTTCCACATGTTTTCGTTTCTTCTTCTTATCAACTGCTTCGATGTTCTCACTATCATTTTGCATCTTGTCAGACTCAGCTTTCTGTTTCTTCTTCTTTTCCTTCTTTAAGGCACCTTCACCTTCTGCTTGGGGAATGTCATTTGCATCATTAGTTGAAGTAGTCTCACCCGCACAAATTTTCTTTTTTTTCTTCTTTTCTTTCGTTTCAACTATAACTGGTGCCCCCTCCACATGTTTTTCAGTCTTTGGGGTCATTTCATGCTCGCTTCCAGCATTGGAGAATGTTATTTGTCCGATAACAGAATCAGCAGAAGGATTATAGGTCTAAAACACAGAAAGAGAGTCAATATTCAACCGAACAAAAGAGACAGAAACAAAGAAATGTTAAGCTAAATGGAAGAGCGACCTTTGCAGCAGTTAACAATGCCCCTGCACCCTTCTTTCGGTCTCTGTCATATGCTTCTATCTTATGTTTGCCTTTCACTGATCCAGCAGATCGGCCCAATTCTCTCCCTTCAAGGTTTCTTAAACGTGCCTCAAGCTAAAAATAAAATGTGCAGATAGATTACATTGCAGGAAACGAAAAGCTTATAAATTGTAATGTGGAGACTTCACAAAAAGTACCTTTAACCGGTTCTCCACTCCCATGGTGTTATCCTCACTGTCTCCGAGAGCATCACACCGAATTGCCAATGCAGCTTTTGCAGCAAGTGAACGAGAAATTTTTCCCTTCATCTTTGGGGCTGCCTGTCCAACTAATGATGCATGGTAAAGAAGCCCATATTTTGGTGTTGCATGCTTTGTCTTCAGCGCTCTGAAGAGAGCTTTCTCTGCACCGAGAATCTGAACTGTGCTCCCAGGCTGCTTTGCTAGATTCAATAGACTACCACCATGTGCAATAAGTCGAGCACCAACCAGCTCTCCAACAAGAGCAGTCAAATTTGGGGCAACAGTGTTCATTCGACTTTTCAAGTAATCATATAGTTGAGCTCTGTACTCAGAGAGTGACAGAACCTGGTCACAAAGTTCACAAATGTTACTCAAGTCAACATCACTAATTTCAGTTCCCATGGATATCATAGCTGCCTCCTTCAGTTCAGTTTCAACTTCTTCTGGTAGTATCTGTGGCATATCAAGTAATAGAAGTGAGAATTCTTTATATAAGCAAAAATTTCTTCATGAAGTGACTGAAGGTTACTGGGTTAATTGGCTAAAGATGATGAACCATGTTATCCAACTGCTAGCCAAAGCTGGATGCTTAATTTGTGGCAAACAAGGCAATCATATAATGCTAAACAAAATATATATACAAGGAAAACAAGGTGAGTCTGTAGGCACAAGCCTGTTATTAATCTATGTAAATCAAAGAATGAGAATGAAATCTAAACTCAACCTCAGAGAAGTCAAGCTTGGCAGCATTATCACGGCCCCCCATCAGTTTAACTGTTTTGGCATAAAGGATGTTGTCCTGTACAATCTTCGCAAGCTCAGGAAAATGCCAACCATACCATTCTCTCACCCTCATTGCATATGTATTGAGCTCTTTGTCAAGATCATCAAGTAAGCCTATAGCTTGGATGATCATTGTATCAACCTTTAATAGAATAAGAAAGAGGATCCCAATAGAAATCAGAAAACCTTAAAATCGAAGACATTAACATCAAACAGTGTAAACTTTTAATGGAATCATATAATAGTAGATAAAGAGGTTAAACTAATGTACAAGACACAGACAAAATATGGGGTACCTTATCAGGACTAAACTTCAACTTGTATCTAGACAAGCTATGAGATAAACCCAAGCTCATTGGAGCCAAATCTTGAGAAGGCAGGCCAGAAATGAGCTCAGTCAACTGACTTCTCAGGCCTCTCATCAATTCCATAACAGCATTGTTGTGAACACAATCTATTTTCTGTACGGCAACATTGCAAATTCAATGAAATAAATTTAGAAGCCACTTCAGGATGGCCATTTGAGAATGCAATACAAGCAATTACTGTACCAATTTATCTTTGATTGCATTTCCGAGTTTTGAATCTGACACAGCCAATTGCTCCCCGTCACAGTGAGCACGCAAGAATTTACGCAGACCTTTGCTAGGTGTGCTATCAATTAGTTTGGTTACTGCCTCCAAAGCCTCTGACGTGTTCTCAAACTTGTTAAAAGCTTTTAACTTCACCAGCTGCACTGACAGAGTATTGAATCAAAACATGTGCCTGTTTTGTAATGATAATAAACTTACTTTTCTTTCTAATTCTAAGTTTCACACAAAAGAAAGAAAAGGAGAGAGAGAGCGAGAGACAGAGAGGAGACCTTTCTTGCTGAATCTACATTTGAAAATTCTTTCCACAGGTCCTGCAACATAAGAGCAAACCCTCAGAAAAACAACGAACCAAAAACTAAATTTGAAGAAGCTGGAACTTTATCCTCTTTCAACGTCAAACAGAGTAACGTTGAAACAGAGAAGAAGTCTATATCACATACTGCCAATAATCTTCTCCAGTCCAACATAAGCAGTCGCATTAAACAAGAACCAACTAGGGGGGGAAAAAAAAAACAGAACTAACCAACTTCTTCAGACACAAGAAGTCAGCACAACATGAGTTAGAGCACAAGATACAAGCACTCTTATCCATCCCACCAATGATAACCCCATCAAACAAACAGAAATAAAGAAAATACCTCAACTTTAGACAACTTCCCTTCGTCCAACACTTTGAATAGCGCAAAGCCCGCAGGTGTCTCAAACAAAACAAGCATCTTTACACCACAACTGCAATAGAGCAACAAAACCAAAAGAATCTATCACCATTCAATTACACGAGAAGAATACTAGCGATAGCTCTTAACCACCATTGACATGTATCACACAAGTTTTGAGAAAGAAACATTCATGTTACCTATTCCAACACTAAGAGGTAGAGAAAATTTTAGTGTATAGGAGTTCTGTATTTATCCTGTCTTATAGAGTGCTTCCAGGTAGGGTTTTGTGCAAGGGCTTAAGGAGGAAGGCAAAACCCTTGGGTCGGGTACATTTTACGGCTCGGGTCAGCTATGAATAGAACCATCATAAAGAAAAAGTCCCAATTCTATTTGACTGTTCAAGTAGTTGAAAATTTTACTTCCCGAAAGATGGAAGACAACAAAGAAGCATGTCACATGTTTTGATTTTTTGTATTCCTGTTTTTAAGTCAAGTAAAAGAAAGTCAAAAAATTTATTCAGTTGAATCTTTTCATACAATATGATGGATTTGTTAACATTTACTAATATATCTTAAAATAAAATAAATTATGTATTTTTGGATGCTTCTACTCACTTTCACTTATAATTTACAATGATTTTTATTTTTATCTTAAAAAATGTATTTAATTATTTTTGAAAAATAACGTCGTTTTTTAAGTAAAGATCAGACTATGGACCGGGCCAAAATTTGACGTGTCTATCCTTAATATGTTAACTAGTTTTAAAATATATTAATACAGTTTTTAAATTTCCTATTAAATTGTGTTTAAATAAGCACCATTTTGTAGACATATATTAATACTAAAGTTAGTTTATAAATCTTATTTGAATTTTTATAAAATGAAATGTAAATTCACAATTTTTTTTTTTGAAGAGCAAAATACTCAAATTCTCATTCATGATGATAAAACTCACTCAGAAACTGAAGAGTAGAAAACTAAATCTGTAGATGCGCAAAGCGAATAGATGCTCGAGCTAAAGAATGAGCACGTCTATTGGCTTGCCTACAAATCCACCTATAAGAAATATTCGGTAGCGATAATAACAAAGTCTTACAATCACAAATAACAGTACCCAACTCGAAAAGATCATATTAACTTTTGTTATTTGACATATTCGTTAATATAAATATTATTGAGAAAATTAATCTTAATTATGGCTCATGAGCATCAGCTTTAACTACAAAGTTTAGAGTTGTAACATTTTAATTTCTAGTTCATTTATTGAGTATTCTATAATAAAATTTAAAATGTCAAAACTAGCTAATACATATTAACACAAGTTAACAAAATAATGAAAGAACAATAATTTTCTTTAAATTTCATATCAAAACAAGTGAATTACCTATATTAAAATAATCCAAAAAGTTGAAGGATCTATATAAAATAGACAGTGTAACACAATCTTTTCTTATGTTTCAATTTTTTTAATGAACTCTTCACTTAAAAATGCATTATATTACTAAATAAGAAAAATAAAATATATAAATAAAGATAAAATTATTCCCATCTATAATAATAAACATGTAAGTGAATTATTTCAGGATAATGTATGCAATTCTGTAGTATTAACAATCACACAAATCCTATACATAATCATAGTAAGCATTGGCTAATTCTCTCCCACCAACAATACGAGTACTTACCCTGTAATGATAATGGTTAATAAGTCCCTCCTAGCCTCATTTATCTTCATTACACATACATGTACATTATCACCTTTCTAGGGCCTTAACTTATATAACCGATAATAATCATTCATTCACCCATGATGTATGCATCTGAGACACCCCATTATGAAAATTTCATCCACAACTAATTATGCATAGTCCAGGTTGTTCCCTAACACTCCAAATCATCCCTAAATAGGACGATCAAAGATCAGAAGAAGAAGCATGTTTTTCAAGACGAGAATTCTTACCTCAGTCGGCCAACATCGTGATGAAGAAGAGACTCGATGCCCTAATTCAGAAGTTTTTGGAGTACCCTTTTGATGGGAGCGATTTTATTTACCATCTATAGGACACTTACAATAATTAACACATTGTTTACAACTACCTTTACTACGCGTTCGTTTTTTAAGTTTTAACTTGTATCTGTGACTATCACGGTGTTGTTTTGGTTTGATTCATATTATCTTTACTATGTTGTTGTTTAGCTTTTACTGGACGTAGCAGAAGTTCTTGAACTTATGTATTTACATATCATACTATCTTAATAAATTTCATTAAATTTTTCAAAAAAAATCATATGCTTATTTAGCCTTATTTGCCTATAACTCACGCAAAACACTCAACTTCACATAATCTAATTGTCTAAAACTATCAATTAACAATAACTTAATTATGCTTATTACTCCAAAGTAGATTTTTTCTTCAATTTACCCAAAATTAAAAATTCATTAATATAGATAGTCAAATAATACCCAATAAGAAAGTTAATTTAAACAAACAATGAAATAATTAACCTAAAAATCCTTAAACAACATATACTACCATCTTTTATAAGAAAAGTACTTTAAATCTTCTTTCAGAGCACAAATATCTACCTAAACACTCCCCATAATATATAAAAGTCAAGAAATAAAACTCTTGAATTATTGTATTTTCCTTCAAATTAACCCCGTCCTTCGCCTTCTATTATTTTTCTCTCATATCTTATTGATTAACAAATAGAAAATGTCAAAAATATTAATAATTATTTTAAAAACATGACTTATCGCACCGTCGAATCAATCAACTAATCCCTTATTTATAGAATAAAATGCCACGTTTGATCGAGCAATGCCATGTTGATTTGTAACCTCTCTTTTTTAAATATGTGCAATTTGATTTTAAACTTAATCATAAACTTATTCACCCTAAATAATTTGTCAAAAAGAAAGATAAGCAAGAAAAAACTTAAAAAGAAATCATGGTCATCACAAGGGCTTTAGAGTTTTTTTTTGTTCCCTTAGAATGGACAATTAAAGTTGCAAAAATTTTAATAAACTCATTCAATTGCAACCATTTGAGACCAAGCCCATATGAAAAGAAACAAACTTCCTTCTTATAGAATATAAAGAAATAACTTTTCTTAACTTACATAGTAAATATTAACATGTGGAAGATATTAGAAGAATGTAGGGATCACAAATATAATATCCAAATATTACTTATAATGTTTAGAAGGTTCTAGGTTTGTAACGTCGGATTCTATGAGCCCTTTTGTATTATTCTGTACGTAGAGATGCTACTATTTATTGATATATACATTGTTGTATATTTAAATTCTTTTTGGTATATATGTCAGTGATTTATAATGTTATATGTCTTACATGAACTTAGAGTTCATCGGTATGCGAAATTTTAAAGATTTCTGACATATAAGTTTCTAAGTGTGTAAAACCGAGTCCATTAGATGGATAAGACCATGGTGGTTGAGTTAAATGTGTTCTAATGCCTTAAAAGTGATTATACATGATTTATAGACTTACTGGACACTTAGAAAGCTTAATTGGAAAAGTTGATGTATATAAGGGCTTATCTGCCAATTGTTAAAAGTTAAAGGACTTAAATGTAATTTTTCAATTCACAGAGAACCAATATGTAATTTTATAAAGTTAAGGGGCTTCATTATTATTTTCAAAAGTCCAGAGACCAAAATAAAGTTTTGGTCATTCCCAAATTTTGGGCATAATTGCTAATTTAGGAAATTTTGGAGTGTATAATGGTAATTTTACATAACCTAAGGGCAAAAAGGTAATTTCACCATATTTTGGTCAAAGAAGAGTCAATATTCTAGACCCTTCTTCATGTATGACCGTGCATCCCATTACTAAATACTTAAAACATTTTGTTTTAAGTAAAAGAAAGGAGAAGAGAGGAGAAGCGAGGGGGAGAAGAACCATTTTCGGCTATCACTAAATCCTACCCTTTTTATTTATTCTTCAACCCAAATAAGGTGTTCTAAGATAATTTGGGATCAAGTAACTCAAATCTATCATTAGATTTAAGAAATTCTCAAAGGATTTTAAGATATCACCAAAGGAGAGTTTAGGTAAGTTTTGTCTCATCTTTCTCTACATTATGATTTTGAGTTTGGTGTTAAGATATGTTATTCTCCATGCTTGAATATACATGAAACATGGTTTAGATTGAGTGAAATGAGTAATGGAGAAGCCTCCTTAAGTCAAAACCGAAATGCCATCTCTTTGGTGAAAGTTTGTGAATTTTTGAAAATCTTTTAAAATTGTTGATTTAAATGAATTCTATGGTGTTAATTGTATATGTATAATGTGAATTGATGATCAAAAAGGAAGAAGATGTATATTGGATGAAGCTTGGTCGAAATGATGGGAGAAGGAATGGATGCATGTAATTTAATTATGATGAATATGGATTAAATGAAGGGAATTGGATTAAATGGAGTGGTGAAAGGTGTTGTTGTTTGGAAGTGTTTGTTATATAATAAGATAAGAGCATGAATTACTATGATAAAGTCTTGAAAATATGATTTGAAAGTTATGCACATTAGGTGTTTGATAAAATGTCTAAGTGAACTTGGTTTAGGATTTAAGGATTCGTAATGATATATATTGGAAAGCGGCTTTCATGTTTACTTAGAGTAAACTTGAATTTTGCTCAAATTGATGAGTAATGGTCGAATCTTATAGCTTAAAGAAAGTGATATTGTGTTTTATACACTTATGTGATGATGTATAAATATGAGATATATGTTTGAGTAGTAAATATATTGTATATTTCTTTTATGTATAAAGGCTCGAGAGCTACGAATCAAGGAGCTCGTACCAAGGATTGTTGAAGTTAAGGGAGTTTACACCTTCTTTTAAGGTGAGTTAGGGAAACTATATTTCTCAAATGAGATTAGAACATCCTAAGATGTACGTGATGACTTGTATGTGAATTTTGAACCTAGGTAATGCATAATAGACAAATGGATGCTAATATGCTTTTGTATCTAAGAAACGACATTGTTTTGAATAACACTTTGCACTTGAAGTGTAAAAGATGACTTTTATTACATGAAATAATGTTTTGGAATTTACATATGCATAATCGAGTCATGTATGTTGCGTGTATGTGTTCTCTTTTGGCATAAAGCCATGGCAATGTTCCATTTTATCGATTGGAACGATAAATAAAAGCATGGTGCCTTACTTGTTTTTTGTATTTAATATTTGTATATGATTTTTGTGATTGATGAGGTAATGATTGGCCAATCGTGTGCTAGGCATAACAGATTAAATGACGTACCCTTGAAGTTGGTACATAAAAGTCGAGTCTCCATATCGATACCTTTCTACAGGATTTGTGGGTGATTCCACACCTAGGGTCTGACACCGATGAGATCATCACCTAAGGTCATGACGCTCTTGTTAACTGTAGTTCGGACTCACCACAGATGAAAGTCGAGCCAACACTGGTAATTGGTGGATGTACACACTAGTTGGGCCGACTAGTGGTGACACATATGATTGTTTTGGCTTATTCTGAGATTTATTTTATTATGAGATTTGATTTATACATGTGATGTTTTTCTGCTTTTGTGTATTGGAGCTGGAACTTATGCTCACCGGATGAGTGATTAATAGGCTAGGCCTATGTAGTTCCTAACCAGTATACGTTAAGTCATAGGCTAGGCCTATGTATTTCTATTTCATGTATGTTCACTTTTTAAGTTATCTATACCCTCTTGGTGTGTATCGAGTTCTATTTGCGATATATGTTTTTCCTGCTCACTGATTACATTGTGTACTCAACCCCTCCGCTTTCCAACCATGCAGGTTAATTTAGTGAGCTTGAAGTTATGTGGGGATCGTGCGGTTTTTTTGACAATTTTAGGGCATTACCGTATGTGGGTAGACTTTATTTTGTACTTTTGTTGTATAATGGCTCATGAACTGTTTTTATTAGATTGGTTATGTTGGTATGCTTTATGACTTTATAAATTAACTACTGACTATCTTGTAGTTTCTAAAAGATCTTATGTATGAACTTTTGGTACTGTTGTTGAGATTGCTTTTGAGTGGAATTAAAAGTCCAAAAGTTGTGGTAGAATTCTTAATATGAATATAAAAGTGCGTTTAAAATTATTTGCAGCTGTTTGATTGAGTTTTGAAATTTTTAAAATACAGTCGTTGTGCTGCCCAAATTTAAAAAAAAAAACAGAAGCGGAGAGATATTCAGTTAGCTGTGCATAGTCAAATTAAAGATACTGTGAATGTCTTTAGCCCGGGTATGCGGCAGTTGTCATGTACCCGATGTGGTACCGGGTTGTGACAAAATGGAGGTATAAAAAACTTAGAAGAATTTTTGGAAATTGGTAAGACTAAAGGAGACTTGCAAGGTGTTAGCTAGAAAGTGAGTGTTCTAATATGGATGATAATAAAATCGATGATGCTAGAATTGTCAAAGGAGAAACCTTAAGGAAGAATTAGAGGTTCATACCTACATGCCACTTCTGTGGGGTTATCGGGCATAAAAGGCTAAAATGCTATAAGTTATTACAAATGATATTTCAAAGGCTCAAAACCAAAAATTTATACACACTTCATTAAATTTCCAATAGCAGAGGTACCGAAGCACACTTGGGTTTAAAAGGGTCAATTCAAGCTCTTGTAGTTCTTAATTTTATGAAGGCTACTTCGTATAACTGTTGGTATTTTGATAGTGGATGTTCACGTCATATGACAGGAGACAGGAGCTACATGACCGATTATCAAAGTTGTGTGGATGGGCATGTGATATGTGTTTAATTGTTGATATATTTCATTTACACTTAGCGATTAATGATACAAAAATGCTTAGGATACTCACTTTAATTCATATGTGATTTTAGGTACAATTTGAAAGCAAAGAAATTAAAGTGAGTCAAAAATACCCCATTTGAGATATTTCCCGAAGATCAATACTTATTTGTCTTCATGGAGTAGACAAAGAAAATTAATAGATGAAAAATGGAAGACAAAGAAGAAAAAATAAATACAAGTAGCTGAAAAAAAAGAAAAAGCCAAAGTAAACGACAGTCCAACATGAGCAAAACGTAGTGGACTGCGTCTGTATGCGTTCAACGCAACGCATACATCTGTTTTGAGGGTTTTAAAAAGGTACAATAGGAGAAGCAATAAAACATGAGGCAGCTGCGAAGATAGGAACAAGGCAGAGAGGCGCAACAATGGGCGTGGTGCTGCGGCTGTGGTTGGCGGCTGTGGCTTGGAGCTACAGTAGCGAGCTGGTGGACGCAGGCGTGGAGGGCAAGCAGTGGACCAAGTGTTCCTGCATTTTATTTGTCCCATCGAGAGAATTAAAGGGAGAGGAAGGTAACGTTAGACTGCCGTATTACATGACAAATATGACCCATTTTTTGAGCATAAAAATGAAGATGGCAGGTTAGTTTCTCGAAGTCAATTTAGAGGCGACATCGACGCTGACGACTCGGGTTAAGTATTTTTTTATATTATTTTGTTGTTTCTTTCTTTTATTAGAAATTGATTGTGTTATCTTATATGAATTGATTTGGATATTGTGTATGGATAATCGGATTTTCGTTATTATTCAGTTATTTGTGTATAAACCCATTGAGTATTGTGAATTGATGATTTTAATGCGTTCATTGAATCGTTAACTTCAAACCTATTGCTAGGATTTCGATATAATCTGTAATTGTTATGTTGAAATTCATGTCTAGCGATTAATGATTCGTAATCGTTAGGGATAATATGACTTAGGTTAAATGACGCATCGTATATGGTTGTTGCCTTGATTAATCGATTTTTTAATTCGTAATGATACTGCCTAATTAAATCTAAAGATCGTATCCTAGGTTGTTCGGTGGTTAGGTTTAATTAACGATTGTATCTTGATTAAACAATACCTAAGGGAAAACTCAGGTTAATTATTAATCTACGATTAATAGTTGCTAGGAGAGATTAAAGAACAACAAATTAATGAAATATGCTTAATTAGGGTGTAGGCCGAGATTGAATCAAAGAACCGGGTCTCTATCGAGTTCCCCACGTTTATCATTTTTTGCATGTTTTCTTTAATTTGTTTTTATTAGTTAGTTTTATTTTATTTTCTTCTTTCAAAAATCAAAACCCCCTATTAAGTCTAAACACCGGTTAATTTCATTTCATAAACTTTATACACACTCTCTGTGAGATCGACCTAGACCCACTGTTGCTATAGTAGTAGGTCAAGTTATTTTATTTTGATTAGCGTAACAACGTGCGGTCACCCTATACAACATCTTCTTCGTCATAGAAGAAAAGAATCCTTACAACTATCTTACTTTACCATAGGTGAAGAGTAACCTTTCATAAATCTTGTTCTGAGTCAAAAACTCTTATAAATCACATCAAGCAATTTACAAAATCAGAACAAGTATACCACTCAAAACCTCCTCTTACTCACACTAGTGAAAAAAGGCTCAATATGTTTTATATAATGCAAGCATGCATTCCCTAGCCTCTTAAGGGTTTTAGCAATTCTCTAATATACTCAACTTACTTCTTACAATTCACATATGATCAACTCATACTCAAAACAATCTAAATAATCATTAAAAATAAAAACTAACCACTGTAATAATTAGTAACAGTAACATTGGTCAAGCGATGCGGCCAGAAACTAACAAAATATGTTTTCAAAAGACATTGCTGGTTAACTACGTACACTATCATGTTGTTCGACTAGTCTACCAAAATCCTAACACTACTTGCTTAAATCACCATATTGGTCGACCAAACATCTTGAAACAAGTTTTTCAATTTTTTGTAGTTCTTTCAAATTTAAAACATATTACAAAAACTTGATTAAAAAATATTTTAAAAGTTAATTCAAAGATCAATAACTTTTCTTTAAAGATTAAAATAAACTCTCTCTTCATTACGGAAGAATTTATGTATCCTATATGCAAATGATCATATAATGATTAAGTTGCTACTTTATCGAAATGAATAAGTAAGTTTATAAGAATTAAGGATGTTACTTTTGGCTCGGCCTGCTCGATTTGGCCCAATTTTAGCTCAAGTTGACTGGTCAATGGGGGGCACAGGAAAGTGGTTGGCCTGATCGAGCCACGGATCGAGCACAGGCCGACTCATGATCTAACCATTACTTTAAAAATGACATTATTTTTTTAAAATAACATCGTTTTTTAATATTTTTTTTAAAATATTAGGTGAACCGGGTTGGCTCAACGAGTCATGGGCCGGTTAGCATCGAAGTTCATATCACTTATGCCTATTCTATTTCATGTGCATTTTTCTGTTTAATTTTTGTAGTTTCATTTATTAGACAGATAAATGATCATAACTCAGGTAATTACATAATAATGAACAGGTAATCTGTTCCCAAATAATCGCAGACCAAAATCTTTATTCTTGGGCATGTATAAGAATCAAAAAGATAAAACCTTTAAGCAATTCCCTCTATCTGTTGTATTTATTTCAAGTTGAGTGGTCCTGTTAACAAAATTTTGGCTGGATTTGATTATCCTGTAATTGTTTTGTGCAGGGATAAGATTTAGCTTCAAATGGTTCTTCGTTTTGCCTCCATATTTTTCTTCCTTCTGATTTCCGCGTGCTTCCCAGTCAGGTAAACAGTGATTTTAAAGTTTTTTTTTTCATTTCTTGTTCCGATAGCTAAGTTTTGTTCGGTTTCGGAAAAAATTTGCTATGATGAATTTGAAAAGAAAACATTTGCTGCCTTAGTGCCTTTTGAAGATCATGTAACATATGAAGTCATTGTTTTGAAAATTTTCGTTGGTCCTCCCACTTCTTTCTCTCTAACCTTTCCGTTTTCTCAAACATTTAATCATATTCTTATTGATGTTGAGCAGTCATAGATGTCCACAAAATGCAAAATTTAAACTTCCCCGATTTTTGTTTTTAGTTACATCTTTTTCAGCAGGATTTTTAGAAATTTCTGTTGGTTGATAGTATAGTTTTTGGTTTGGAAAATTGTGCAACTAGTAAGAGCTTAATCTAGCAAGAGCTTAATGGTGGGTTAAGGGTTTTATCTTGTATTATGATTTGGGATGATGATGGATTGATGTGTGTTTTGTTGACAGATTGTGATTTCATTCAAGAAGAGTCCTTCAATCAAATCTGTTGATATTTTCTTTTCTGCTATGGTGATGCTCTGTGAATGTAGGTCTTTAACCAATGGCAATGCAGGGGAAGAAAGAACGTTGGCTATGATAAAGCCAGATGGTGTGTCAGGTAATCACACTGAAAAGATAAAGGAGGCTATTTTGGAGTCTGGTTTTGGCATTGCCAAGGAAATAGTCACTTCATTTAATGAAGATAGTGCTTCAAGATTTTATGCTGAACACTCTTTGAAAAAGTTCTTTGTGAGTCTCATCAAGTACATTACAAGGTATTTTCTCAATTATATATCAGTGCCTTTAATCTACTGAAATTTGAAATTATGGTTTCAGCACTTACACTAGTTGCTTTAATTTCTCAGTTGGGACCTATGTTCTAACAAACCATAGAGAACGTTATGGTCTTGAAAAGGTTTCTCACCAATTCGTGTTATGAGCTTAGCTAATATAAGTCAGTTCTGACTTTTTTGCATTAATATCAGCTATGAACATCAAGTTGTCAATTATTTCAACGTATAATTTTCTAGTGGTCTACACTCTCAACGTATAATGGTATGAATTTTGTTTGTGGCCTAGTAGAGCTTCTCAAAGGCTCCTTTTGTTATCCTGAAAGGGTAGTACTAAAATGATAGGAACCAGAAAAATAGGAGAGTAGAAATAACTGAGAATGGGATTTTATTGATGAATTTGAGAGCAAGAATCTTAAACTCCCAAGTAGTCTGTATGGAGAGGACTAAATTCCAAAACAAAAAAAGATTAATTTCTCAAGATGCCGAATTAAATCTAGCTATCAGGTATTTATACTGATAGGTTCCTAACATAATGCATAACTAATTCCTAAAGACATGGGATAAGATAAATAAGCAGTAGCTAAACTAAAGACGATGTCCAGTTGGCGTTGGAGTCTCTTGCGCAGAAGTCAAGTTGGTGTTGGAGTCTCTTGCGCAGAAGTTAAGTTGGTGTTGGAGTCTTGGTTACGTGTCCTTCTGGAATAGGTCTTAAGAGGTGGTATCGTATCATATGCACACAAGTCTTTCTCTCTCTTTGATTTATCCTCAGACACGCCCATCTGGTTTTCTATTAGGTGCAAGATTTTATGTCAGAAACTCTGAATTCATGGAATTCTTCCCTGTCTTTTGCAGCAAATTCTTTTATTGCAGCTAATGTGCAGGGTTTTAAATGTCTTAAATGAGTATGATTCCTATCTATGGTTATTTTAGGCGAAAAGAATGGATGTTGTCTGGGGAGAAACAGCTGGTGTTCATGGTCAGTTGTGGCTATTGTGCCCCATTCTCTTCATTTTGCAGGTGATTTGAACTAACTCGTAACATACACTAAATTTCAAATGCTCTTTTGTATTCGCAAAAGCTTTTCCACTGCTAGCATGTAATATAATTCACATGGTTTATATGAAGAAAAAAGTTGCTTAATATAAAAATAGTAAATTTTGTGTGATTACTGGGTTCATTATATTAAGATGGAAGGTATATATTGTTAGATGCCAAACTGTTCTTTCCTCAGAAGTTTTAGCCTACAGTTTTGGACTGTTTTTCAGCATAACATTTTGATGATCATAACTCCCTGTTGGTTAAATTAATTACTAGGTTTTTAATAACTGAATAATGTTGTTTTTAGGGTTGTCTCAATCTTTTTTGTTTTCATATTTGATGATATTTAGTTGATTGACCTTCATTTGGTCCTCAATTTGATTTTAGGGCTTCGAGGCATATGTTGGTCTACAGTTGCTTAGGACTGCGTTTGTCGGGGTCGTCTCTGAGTGGCAGGTACCACAATAATATAGATCCTTTTTTTTTTGTTCTGCTTTTGAGTTGTTTTGGGAAGCGTAATAGTAGAAATGTAATTAACCACTACGAGGCTGCAAATGAGAACTGTTTTCCGCAGGTGATTCTATGTGGGATCCTTTTGGTATTAATGGCTGTTGGGAACTTCTTAAATACTGTTCAGACGCTGATGGCAAAGTCAAGATTTAAAGCCAAAATGAAAAGGACCAAGAGCAAGCCAGAATTGGATTAAATTACCTATGAACTTTCTTCCTTAAATTTATAGATGCTCAAGTTTCTGATGTTTCTCTGATCTGGCATGTTGCCATGACACTCAGACAAACGGTGAAGTTTTAAATTTTTGTTAAAGGCTTACCTTCTTACATATAATACGTTCTTTCTGGCCAAATCTCAGAGATGTCTATAGCACTTGAAGTGAATTTAGAAAGCTTGGAATTGGTCGCAAACTGTAGAACGTGGGATAGTGCTATCCAAATGTTACCGTGTTTATAAATGGTCACCATGCTTTATCATGGTGTGAGGTGGAGACTTCAATTTCAGTAGTGCATAGTAAAATTATGCTCATTCATTGTGTCAATGTGGTTGGAACAATCACACTTCGCTTAGTGGAGGTAGAGAAATAATACTAGACTTGTATTACATACATCTCACGACAACTGTTAATATAGACATTATTTTTAGTTTACCATTTTCAACGGTGATGAAGTTCAGTTTTGCGAGTGTCTATCTAAAATCTTTTAACGCCAAAAGCCACTGGTTTACATGAAGCCTGAAGACTGAAACAGGTTGTTTTGAACGTTGAAACCATGAGTTCAAGCTTAGGTCAAGTGCGAATTGAGGAAGAGAACATGCTCTGAACAAGTGAATAGAAGCTGATTTGAGCAAACTTAAAATGATTTCTGATTAGTATAATCCAATAATAAAGCTTAAGATATTTCTTTGAAATCCTGAAGCATATGTTACGAATAAGCTGAAAGATACCAGGTAGTGTATGTGCAAGCAAGTGCTTTCAATGGGATCCAAGTTGTAAATGTGCAACTGGATGATCTGGGCTATGCTTGGAAAGAATTTTTAGGTTCTCGAGAAACATGTTTCAAATGGTAAAAAGTGTATTTTGAATATTTTGAAAGTGTTCAAAATGAACTGTGATATTTGTAGAATGTTTCCAAACTGATGAATGATCCCATCAATTCCAATTCTTCAATTCAGACTCAATTTCCATGAAAACCTTAGTGTTAGCCCTCAAAATCTTCATTAGACTCGCTGAACCATGAGTGCAATTTTCCTTTTAAGAAGAGCTACTTACATGGAGCAAAGCATCAGATCACCCACAGGATTCAAACTACAACTGTCAATGGTGTACCTTGGAGTTCCCGTCTCTCACTCAAGATTATACTCTTAAGGAGTACTCCTCCTTATTGACAGAATCAAAGCTAGAATCTTTTTTTGGAACAGCAAGAACTTATCTCTAGCAGGTAGGGTATAACTTATTTCATTTGTGCTTGTCTCCATGAATGTGTTTTGGGCTAACCACATGGCCCTACCAATATCTGTTTCCAAACAACTGGATAGGATGTTCAAGAATTCCCACGGACAGGGACACATTCACTCACAGGCAATGCGAGGATCAAGTGGACTGAAATCTGTACCCCAAGAATTGAAGGTGGTCTTAATCTCATTTCTATTAGAACCATGAACACCATATTGATGGTTAAAATACTGTGGAGCTTATGCAAAGATAAAGCAGTCCTTATGGTCTAGATGGATTCACGGTTATTATATTAAAGATACCACATATGGAGTTACAAACCCTCACCTGGCATGTCTTGGATGATGAAAACAATTATGAAGACAAGAGAAAGTTAGATCAGAAATTATCAGTCTCATTGGTAATGGTAAGAACAACTTTTTGTATGATAACTGGCTGTCTACAGGGCCTCTTCAAAATCAAATCTCTATGCAAATACTGAAGCCACTGATCCATAGTGACAGAACAGTTGCTAATGCTCTCACTGACAAATGTCCTATTCGATAATATTCCTATTCCGGGCAATATCAAGGGGGAAATCACACATACTCACCTCAGTACTGATAATGACAAGATCATATGGAGGTTAACAAGTTCTGGAATATTCATCATATGGAGGTTAACAAGTTCTGGAAAATTCACAAATCGTTCATGCAAGAACTTCATAAGAGGTAACATCACCACTGTTCCATGGACTAAAGTGGTGTGGCATAAACATCTTAATCCTCGACCTTCTACAATCACATGGATGGCTATGAAATCCAAACTTCCTACAGTTGACAAGCTATCCAGATTCTTACAATTGCCTAACTGGTGCATCCTATGCAAAAGCTGAAGAAAATCTGTCACATCTCTTTCTTTCAGTGTGTGTTTAGCAAGAAGATATAAAGGAAACTTCTACAGAATTGCCAAGTATCCAATAACCCGAGTACCTGAAATGAAATAACTAACTGGTTCTCCACCATTAAACATCCAAACAACACTATCAGGAGGTGCTTTTGCATTGCATTGACATTCAGTGTAGCTGCAGCTTGGGATAAGAGAAAATAGAAGTGTTCGAAGATACAGCTTAGGATCAAGAAAATTTCAATAACAAATTGCTACAAAAAATTAGACTCCACATTAGCATTTCAAGGACAGATTTGAGGACATTAGCTACTTCAACAACATATGGAACCTGTGATCACCTCAATTGTGTAAAGGGATGAACATTGTAATGTAATTCTACCAAGTTACTTAGTTAGATAGCTCCTTAAGGATTTTTCCAGCCTTAGTAACATCTATGATGTAACTTGCTTGCCTTTTGGCTTAATACCATCAAATTCGATTTCTTGAAAAAAAGGACCGCATTCTTCTTACTTGTGGCTACATAAAGAACTTATGAGGAAAAATATTGCAGATGCTCAATTTACAGTACAACCCTACCTCTATGGAAGAAACTATCGACTGGGTATTAAAGTTGAAAATCCATAATCCCAGTGACTACATGATAGTTAAATTAGGCATAAATCTTAAGATTTATGAATTGTGGGAGGAAAGAAACAATAGAAGATTTAAGAACATAAAGCAAGAGGTGAGGATAGTGATTCATCATATAGTGAAAAACATAAGGGAAATGTTGATAATCAGGGAACTACACATAACTTGTAATACAAGTTTTAGAACTATCGAAAACCACATCTAAAAAGGGGCATCAAAGTTGAAGGAAGCAATCGTCCAAGGGATCAAGCAAGTAGATCACGCGTATAAAGAATAATATAAACAAATACCTGGAATGTGAGAATCTAAGCTACATAGTGGAACAAAGGAGAAGGCAGATGGAATTCATAGTGGAACCCAAAAGAGGAGGCAGAAGGAGCCAAAAGGAGAAGGCAGGTGAAGAAAGCAGAGAAAATCAGTTCGCAATAATAAATGGCAACCTGAGATCAAAACAAAGATGATGAGAAGAAACATGAGAAAAGATAGAACTAACTCCCTAGGGCAATTGTCCCTATAGGAGACATAATTTAATTACTTATCTGTAGCAGAAGAAGAAAATCCCCTTTGCGAATTTGTGTATACAAGCGTCTTGCATTAAGAAACAATCAGGCACAAAGCAACCTACTTCATCTCAATATGATAGTCTTTGTGAAAGAAAGCTCTAAATGATTTAAGGACAGATGAAAGGTTAGATTAAGGATAAATGAACCACGAAAAATAATTCAGCCTAGATAAGTTAGACTTCAAGAAAGTTTAACTATTCAATCAATGTGTCAGTTCAATCATCCATTCATCATTAACACAATCATGGGTAAGCCTAATAGGCGGTTGTGATTGTTGCAACTTGATGAGAGATGCAAACAGTCAAGAAGAACAAAATGCATGTCAAAACATATCATGTTTGTCTATTTATATATAAATGATCTTCTCTTCCAAGCTCTGGACAGTAAACGCATACCAAAAAGACTAAACTTGAAGGGCAATTCTTAAGATGGATGATGCAGATAAAAGCTTATTTATGGCATAAGTTGTAGCTACGAGCTTATAAAGCATTACGACTATGATAGCATATGCTACCTAAATGCTTCTATGGAATCATAAATTGTCGCATATTCACCAAAATTTTGATATTGAAGTGCCAAGGATTGCCACCAGAGTGTGATAGAATGGCAGGGAGAATCTACTGCATGTTGCAAGGGATTGTATGCTCTCCATACGCCAAAAATTGAAGGAAGTATAACATTGGGCAATCAATAATATAGCTAACATATGACCAATTTGAAACAAAAATTGAAAATCATACATTAGATGGTCGATGGTGTTCAAATTGTTAAGTCATGCAATCATTTCAACTACAACTTTATCATTTGATCTCAGTCATGATTGAATGCGTACTTCCCAAGTCTACCATCTGATCCAATAACTATTTACATTAACTAAAATGCTCGACTAAAACAGAACGTTCAAAAGCTAGCTAACCCAACCCAAGGCGCAGGTAAGTAGTAAGGGGCTCACCTAGTTTAAATAAAATCGTAGGTTTGAACCGCTCTCATGTATGCAGTCGTTTAAAATTTGGGACCAGAGCTTTGCCTTTCGTAAAAGACCTACCCGACTCGAGTGGGGATTAATCTGGATGTAAATGGCTTAAAAGTACCTTCTCATAATTAGGACCATCCTAAAACACCTCGCGGGAAACACCCAAAAAAAAAAAAAAAAAAAAGGCTAGCTAATCCCGGACTACTTCTAGGAGGATGCCTGCTGTATTAAATGAATTAATGCTACATTCATTGTGTGGCACAATAAAAGACTTGTCTACTCAGTCATTTGTTAAGGTGTCGTATAGATCTATTTTGGTTTTATTTGGTTATAATTTTTAATTTTTTTTCCATTTTTACTTGTTTTTTCAATTAAAAACAAAGACATACTTGATCAAATAATTATTAGAAAAAATTTAAAAATAAATTATTTTTAATTTATTAAATTTGTTTTAATCTCTTGTATATTATTTATTAATAAATTATTGATCATTTTATTTTATTTTATCAAAATAAATAATTTAAAAATTAAAATTTATTTATAAATTAATATATATTTTAATTATTAAATCTAAATTTTATTTGAAATTTATCCATTTTAAAGATATTTTAAATTTAATTATATTTATTAATAATTATTAAAATAATTATATTTAATTTAATTAAAAATTCATAACTAATATCATATATCAATAATTAAAATATATATTTAATTAATAATAAATCAGATTATTAAAAAACTAAAACCACTTTCTGTAGTTTTATAAACTAGAAAGTAGAAACCCAAATAAACATATTTTTTACTAAATTTGAAAATGAAAACAAACAAGCCCCAAGTTTGAACAAGAAGGAGATAATCTCTGCAACATCAGAAACTTAGAGAAGAAACAAAAAAACATTTTTCAGGTGTAACTAATCCTCTCTCTCAACTAACCTGCAAGTTTCAAAGTTAGTTTGTAATAATTATTTACCTTCTGAAAAAAAAAAAAGAAGGCAAAGGACGTAATTCATAAGCCGACGTTCACAAGCTCACAATAATCTCAGCTGTGCTCGACAATAGATCGACTCTCATCAATTCGTTAATTTTGGATGGCCACCAACCAATAACATGAAATGTCATCAAACAACTTGCGATAGCAAGGTAGAAAAGGCTGATCTTCAAGCACATATTCATCTCCAAGATGAACAATAACATGTAAGTCCATTGTATCCAGGTCTGCAGATTTACATTAAACTGATAAAAGAACCAAAAGATCCCTGCTCACACTGCTCAACAGACACTGTAAGAAGCTCATCATTTGTTTGATTCAATTTGCAACAGGGGCGGCGCGGTGCCTGTTCACACATATTAGAAATATCATTTAAGAAATGACAGAATAATAGAAAACAAAGAGAAAAAGATTACAAGAAGATATTTATGGATTAGGAACCCACCAAATGCCAATTCTTTCTTAGAGGATAACCTAACACCCGGATATTCTTGACAAATGGAAGGGGAGGTGAATGAGGGAAGCAGAACAGTCTTCTTTTCAAATAATCTTTTTGCCTGGTCCGAGCATATGAACCCAGCGTGCAATTCCCTTGTCTACCTACATCCTTCAAGAAAAACAAGATGGGCCTTTTACAAATAGATCTTTGAGGATCCCTGGTATCCATATCAAACTCATTTCGCTGACTGATCCCATTCCAAGCAGAGTATGTCTTCTCTGAGCGTTCAATCACATGAGGGTGCAAAATGGTTGGGAATACTTGAATAACATAACCAAGTGAGACAGAAAAAGAAAGGTGCTGTGAATGGTCATAGCAGATAGCACGCTGCAAAAAGCTGATAGGATCAATTTTCATGGCTTTGGTGAAAAGCTTCAAACTTTCCAAGGAAGTTAAGCTAGGGTAAAAAGGATCGACGGCTTCAACATGGTGAATTGACACAAAGGGAGCAATTGGGTGCGATGCTAAAAGACCATGTGCGCTGCCTCTAATATCCCACTGTCAAAATAAAACAGGCAACATGGAAGGGTTAAATCCCCCCCTTTCCTTGGAGAGCACAGATATCAAAAGTCGAAAGCAGAGAAACGAGAATTCCAGTTTCGAATAACTAGATCCAATTTCAAAAGATAAAATAAAAGTAGTGTGAAGAAAAGAAAGAGTTTTAGATACACTTCCGTATGTCCTAGGTAATTATCCAATCAGACATCGTAATATGATTATTTATAATAGAGTTTTAGATACACATCCATTGGATTTATTTTGAATTGAATGCCTAAGTTTGCGTACTCATCTATAAATCTCCATTGTACAAAAATCATCATTACTCAACAAGCAATTCTTTTTAATGAATGGTCATTGAATTAAAAACATAAGAAAGAGTATACCTGATGAAAGCCATGCTCTCTGGATAATGAAAGGCCAAGCTCAGAAATGCAGGCGTGGAGACGATCATCACTTCCATAAAGCTTATGATATCTCTCAAGACACTTGTCCAGGATGCTAGAAAGAGCATCCGCGAGTGGATAACTAATGGCAATCCCACCTCCACCATAGGCCATAGAGTGACTGAAGTAAGTGTTAGCAGAGTGACTCTCAGAAGGACCACCAACGTACACCATCTCAGAGGGATCATATTTACTTAAAACAGCCACCAAATTATCAACACTGAAAATCGTATCATCATCACCCAAAACAAACCACCGAACATTAGGCAAACCAAGACGGAAACTTTCTGAGATAATGCGAGAAATCCTTAAACCGGAAGGGTGACCAGTGGGATTAGTATAGCGAAACCGCGAAGTGTCCTCGGAAATCATGATTGGAGGCAAGGAATCGTCCCATTCTTCATCGGACACACGTTCTTCCAGCCAAACATGTCCTCGCATATTGTCTGGACGCCACCAGAGTCTCACGAACTCTTTCCTCTGCTTCCACAGCTGGGAAGATCCAGCTATGCCAAATACTATGTGGGTCAGCCCCAACTCCGAGTCAGAGAGATTGAGATTGAGTCCTGGAGATGGGAGACGAGTGCGACGGTGGCGAGTGAAGGAGAGTGGGACTGAAGGCACAGAGGGTGCCTTCTTGTTGTTTTTGAAGAGAGGTCTATTAGTTGTGATGTGAGGAAGAGCAGAAGTACTATGAGGACTACCGTCCCACTTGGTGAAGCCATGAAAGCGATGGGCGGTGGCGCTGGAGAAGACGAGAGAGAGCCAGGCGGTGGTGGAGACGAGAAGGGTTGCGACGATCACCACGGCAGTTCCAGTGTAGCTCCGACGCCGTCCGCGGGAACGAGAGCGAGCAAGTAAGAGCGGAAATCGGCAAGAAGAAGTATTGTTGTTTTTGTGAGAAGGAAAGGATTCCGTTAACTCCATGAGTATCTTTCCCAATACTCATTTCCGTCCACCGCGAGAATAATGTTTTCTCGTCCCTTTTGCAAAACGGAAAAGGAAATAAATCGAGCGAAGGAAACTCCTGCTTCTTTTTTGTCTAATACATTACGGAGGCAAAAGTATCACTTTATAGTTTATACCCTAAGGCTTGTTTGGTACGAGGTATTAGAAATTCTATTCCTATCGTATTCTTCGGTAATTATTAAACCAACGTTTGGTTTAAAACAAACACGTTTTACGCATTCTACGTCAATGTCTATTCTTCGATTTTACGGAATAGGTAAAACCCACTGATAGCTGTTTTTATTTAATCGACGAATATGTAATCTTCTTCTCGTCTAAAGCTGGTTAGATTTTTACAAACCTATCCTTCTTACACACAAGCATCCTCCCGAATAATGTTTTTCTTCTTCAACATCTGAAACATCTTCGAGCCTCTCTCCAAAAGATCTTCGTCTTCTCCCAGCGTTCTACCACCAGATTCTAGAGGTAAGTTATTTGTATTGTTTCGATTGGGTGGGTTTCATGTGGGTATTTCATCTGGGTATTTTGAGATACCCATTTCTCATCTGGGTATTTCATCTGGGTTTCATGTGGGTATTTCCAATGGGTTTCCCATTTATGTGTCCCACTTGCATTCACTCTTTACCCATTTCATCACCGTAAACGTCCCTAATCCCCTTTGCTATTTCTTTGTTTTTCATCACCGTAAACGTCCCTAACCCCCAATCCGTAACTTTGTTTTTCTTCTTTATCCTCTCTCTGCTATTTCTGTAACCATAAACCACCAGTAAAGCTTCACGTACGCATCAGCTCTCCAACTCCAAATCACTGTTTGCTTAATTTGTTTGCAATCTATACTCTGTTTTTCTACGACTTTACCTCTCAAAACCCATGTCCATTCCTTGGACCTCATTTTCTACTGGGTTGATGCGTTTAACAAATCCCATTTTCCAGATCGAATGAGAGAGTACGAGAAGTGACGTGGAGGGTTTTTCATCTGGGTTTTATCTGGGTTTTTTGTGTCTGAAATTTTGATTTTTAGGGTTGTGATTGCAGGAGGCTGGACTATTAAATTCGGTTGCTCCCTTGGGTGGAAGCGTCGTAGGTGTTTCTTCTTTGCGTTGTTTAGGTATGGATTGCCATTAGAATTGCTTCATTTCAGATTGTGACTCTTTGTCCTTGTGA
>JAOTBA010000204.1:14370482-14395764 GCA_025629845.1 Erythroxylum squamatum
CTTAACTAATTCTAGATATTTTATTATTATCAAAACATAAAGGGATTTAATTTGTCAACCACCATTGGTCCAACAACATATATTCTATTAGTCACTTGATTTCAATTTCACATTCACGTTCACACTCATATTTATCATCGAACCTTGCTCTAGCATTCAACAATATTGTTAAGTATCATTTATTCATTCAAATTCACATTCAAGGAGCACTTCCAATGATTTTTTCATGCATCAAACACCTCGTACATTTATTTTCCAGAATTAACACATTCACATCAATCATATCAGTAGTAATTCAATACAGAAATTTAAAACAGAACAAAAAATAAAAATGAAACCATCTAGGTCGACTCACATTACGCTTTAGATTAGCATTTGCTTCCTTGGTCCAGAAACATCTAGATACGGATGTTCTATCCTGTATATCAACATTATGCAATACACATATTGCACACACATTATTAATTGCACAGTCACATAAACAGTCAATTGTACACATATGTATAGGTATAATGTATAATGCATGCTCAATTTGACTATTCGGGTACGTTTCCTTAATCATGTCTCTTGATCATTCAAACCTTATCATTTGTATGTGTCTAGCTTATCCTTAGGTTTACACCTTAAGAACACTTGGTTATTCTAATATCATAATTCAATTACTTGTCATTTCTTTTCTAACATTATTTGCTCTCATAATATCCAATTCTCATTCACCTTTACTTAACACATATTACTCAACTCCTTGGAATCACAACTACGATCATATGAACATCTTCAATCCCATTATACTCATGCCTTTGGTACTTTGATATCAACAATTCATTCACTAAGTTATAACCTCAATTGTCACCTCATACATATCACACATTTAGTCACATAATCCAAGCATCATTTCAGCTTTTCTCAAAACAGATTTTTGGGTAAATTTTTCATGGAAATTTTGACAAATAAAATGAGTTATTTATGCAATATATTCTTCTAAATAAATGTTATTTTATGTCTTAAGTTTCTAATGACACTAATTTCATGTAGTTTGGTTCAGTATTCTGCAATTTATACCTAAAATACTACAGATTGTTCCCAAATTGCGATAGCACACTGTACTCAACTTTAATCCAAATTTTGAACACTTAAAGACAGAATTAAAATTTAATTCCTTCATGCAAATTGTATCCATATGTCTCTGTTTTAATCTAGACTTAAAATCATCCCATTTAGATATCTAAAGATAAATATATGGCCAAATTACATATGCATGTTCAGTGAAAACACTCCATTTAACATATTCCAGCACAATTCATCATTTTCATCTGAAAGTCATCAATCAACCATTTAACAATCCTTTACTAGTAAATTAAAATGAAAATGAATTCTGGTAGAGAGGAAGGATAATGTGTGAGGAGCTTGTGGTTCAAATTTCAAGTCAATAGGAGGTCAGGAGAAGGAGTTATGGTCAAAAGAATGAAGAGTGTCGAAAGTTGTCAAACAGCAGTGCACCTTCTCTGTCACAATTGTGCAACTTCCTGCTATTTCCTCACTATCATGATCGTCCATTACTTGATGTTTCCTCTCTATCACGATCGTACTTATGCACGATCATGACAGACGAACTTGCTAAAATTTATGGGCTTTTAATATCACTTTCACACTAATTCTTCCCATTTCAAGACACCATAGTACCCTTTTTCATTAGCATCAAACTCATTTTAACTTATTTTTATAACACTCGAAGAGACCCATGTTAATACACCAAGAAAATAGAACATAAAACCCATCCATTTATCTATCAAGTCTTTCTACACCTTTTCCTACACCATCCTTAATGAGCATTCTAACTTAAAATCATCTCAACAACAACTTATGAAATATTGATCATCATATATGTAAAAGAAAGAATGAACATACTCAGGTTTTCTCATTCACATTTTAGCATATACAAATTACCATTTAATGATCATTTGACCTTTAACTATCATCAAACATGTTTCATGTAACAAATCATAAAGAGTAATGGTTTAGACTTACTTGTTTACTTTAAGATCTTCAAATAACACTTAACCCTAGCTTCTCCAGTATCATTCGATCATCAACATTCAAAGGTGGTAGGGTTGGGTCCTTAGTAAGAAATGAAGAAGATAATAAAACAATAGTAGCAAATGAAAGGTGAAAGCAAGCTTCAACGTGGATGGAGTAAGAAGTGAGTATCAGGAATGAAGACAAATAAAGAAGATGAAGATGAGAGAAGTTAATGAAGAGAGGAGTAAATAGCAAGTGAAGGACCAAAATGAGAGTGGGTCTTTCACTTAATAAAAATCGTGGGTTAAGACAAGTGATGTGGCAAATGACACTTGTCCTTTGCCACATGTCACTTTCTCATGGTCCTCTTTTGATCTTTTAATTAGCTAGTCCATTTATGTCCCAATTCTAATCCAATTGACCCCCAATTTTAAATGACACATCCCTTTAAAGCATAATGTCATTTATCAAAATTTCTACTACCATCTGACACTTATTTTTGCTACTATTCATCAATTATCTCACTATTTGGCATTTTTCTTAGTCCAAAAAAACACCCTTAATTCCAGAAAATTCTCAAATTTCACCAAAAAATTCTAAATTGCTACTTATACACACGAACTCAATTTTTAAGACACATAATCCATAATTCACATAATAATCACATTAAAACAATCATTTATACCCAAAAAGATGTCAAATGAGTGCATGAACAAATCATCGTAATGTGTGCAAAATTCAAATTCATGTGTATGTATGCTAACATTATGCATGAGTATGAAATGCATTTTTCTAATCTCTCATTGTTATTTCTCAATTACGAAAATCTAGAGTTCTAACCCTTAGTATGGAAACGAGATGTTACAATTCTCCTCCCTTAATAAATTTTATCCTCAAAATTCTTATCTGATTGATCAAAAAGGCAGGGGTATTGCTTCCTCATATGCTCCTCTGTTTCCCATTTAACGTCATCACTTGAATAATTTCTTCCAATTGACTATAGTTAATGGAACCAATCGGTCTTTCAAGTACTTATTCAGATACCACACAATCTTAACTGGTTCCTAAATATATATATATATATATTTATATATATATCAGATCACTGGCAAGTGTCACTTCCTGTGCTAACAATATGTCAGATCATATCGATATTTCTTAACTTGCTCCTATGTAACACAGTGTGAATATGATATATCTTTGTTGGTAAGATTAACTTAAGTTAATGGTCCTATGCTCTCAGTAACTTCATATGGACCAATACAATTCGAGCTTAGTTTATCCTTTTTCCTAACCTAAGCACACCTTGTCAAGGTGATACTCTTAGAAACATTTCATCTTTCACTTGATAATTTACATCTCTTCAGTGTTAATACACATAACTCTTATGTCTATCTCACTATATTCCATATCTTTGGTGTTGTTCCACCTAACTCATTCCTCTTTCTTGAGTCACTTAATTTCTAAAACAGATCAATTTCACTTATCAATAACATCTGCAATCGATTTTGGCCTTATTCATCCCAATATAAAGGTAGACGACTCTTTCTGTCGTATAATGCCTCATACGGTATTCTAACGATATCACTGGGATAATGATTGTTATGCTTAAAATCTATTAAAACTGTACATTGACCTTATGTTCCTGCGAACTCCAAAATATAAGCTTTAAGCATATCTCCAACAGTTAAGACTGTTGTCAACTCATACATGCAGTCACTTGCTTTTACAACCTTAGTCGTTAAATGCTATTTTGGTGTATTTCTACTAGGATGTATTGCATAGGTTGTTATTTGTGCTTTCTCTAATAATCTCTTTGCTCAATCATCTTTATAAGGTAAGCATACTTCTTATTTCAATCACAAAGTATCATTTTCCAATTCAAATTTATTTTGAATTTCTCAGTAAGATTCATAAATTTTGAATGTAACACCGGACTCTCTAAGCCCTTTTGTATTGTTCTATACTTGGAGATGCTACTGTATATTGATATATACATGGTTGTATATGAGTTCAGAGATGTATTTAAATCCTTTTGGGGATATATGTCAGTGATTTATAATGTTATATGCCCTTACATGAACTTAGAGTTCATCGATATGCGAAATCTTGGAGATTTCTAACATATAAGCTTCTAAGTGGGTAAAACTAAGTCCATTGGATGGATATCTATAAGGTGGCTAAGTTAAATGTGTTCTATTGCCTAAAGGTGGTTAGACATGATTTATAGACTTATTAGACACTTAGAAAACTTAATTGGAAAGATTAATGTACTTAGGGGCTTATTTGACAATTGTTAAAAGTCAAAGGACCTAAATGTAATTTTTCAATTCTTAGAGGAAAAATATGCAATTTTGTAAAGTTAAGGGGCTTCATTATTATTTTCAAAAGTTCAGGGACCAAAATAAAAATAAAAGTTTTGGAGATTCCCAAATTTGGGGCTTAATTGCAAATTTAGGAAAAGTTTGCATAACCTAAGGGCAAAAAGTTAATTTTACCAAATTTTGGTCAAAAAAGAGTCAATATTCTAGACCGTTCTTCATGTATGGCCGTGCACCCCATTACTAAAGTCTTGAAACATTTTAAAAGAAAGGAGAAGAGAGGAGAATATAGGAGGAGAAGAACCATTTTCGGCTATCACTAAATCCTACCCTTTTTTTTATTCTCCAACCCAAATCAAGGTGTTCTAAGCTAATTTGGGATCAAGGAACTCATATCTATCATTAGATTTGAGAAATTCTCAAAGGATTTTAAGATATCACCAAAGAAAGGTTTAGGTCAGTTTTGTCTCATCTTTCTCTACATTATGATCTTGAGTTTGGTGTTAAGATATGTTGTTCTCCATGCTTGAATATACATGAAACATGGTTTATATCAATGAAATGAGTCATGGAGAAGCCTCCTTAAGTCAAAACCTAAATTCCCTCTCTTTGGTGAAAGTTTGTGAATTTTTCAAAATCTTTTGAAATTGATGATTAAATGAATTCTATGGTGTTAATTGTACATGTACAATGTGAATTGATGATGAAAAATTAAGAAGATGTATATTGGATGAGGCTTGGTCGAAATGATGGGAGAAGGAATGGATTAATGTAATGAATTGCATAATTATGATGAATATGGCTCAAATGAAGGGAATTGGATTGAATGGAGTGGTGAAATGTGTTGTTGTTTGGAAGTGTTTGTTATATAATACGATAGGAGCATGAATTACTATGATAAAGTCTTTAAAATATGACTTGAAAGTCATGCACATTAGGTATTTGATAAAATGTTTAAGTGATCTTGGCTTAGGATTTAAGGATTCGTAATGATATACATCAAAAAGCGACTTTCATGTTTACTTAGAGTAAACTTGAAGTTTTGCTCAAATTGATGAGTAATGGCTGAATTTTATAGCTAAAATATAGTGATATTGTGTTTTATAAACTTATGTGATGATGTATAAATATGAGATATATGTTTGAGTAGTAAATATATTGTATATTTCTTTTATGCATAAAGGCTCGGGAGCTGCAAATTAAAGAGCTCGTACCGAGGATTGTTTAAGTTAAAGGAGTGTACACCTTCTTTTGAAGTGAGTTAGGGAAACTGTAACTCTCAACTGGGATTTGAACATCCTAAGACATGCATGATGACTTGTATATGAATTTTGAACCTAGGTAATGCATAGTAGAATTGAATCTCAGATGGATGCTAGCATACTTGTGTATTTAAAAAACGACATTGTTTTGAATAATATTTTGCACTTGGAGTGCAAAAGATGACTTTTATTACATGAAATAACGTTTTGGAATTTACATATGCACAATCGAGTCATGTATGTTGCGTGTTTGTGTTTTCTTTTGGCTTAGAGCTATGACAAGGTTCCATTTATTGGTTGGATCGATAAATAAAGGCATGATGCCTTACTTGATTTTTATACTTAATATTTTTATACGATTTTTGTGATTGGTGAGATAACAATTGACCAATCGTGTGCTAGACACAACAGATTAAGCGACTCTCGTACCCTTAACGCAAGTACATAAAAGTCGAGTCCCCGTATCAACACATTTCTACGAGACTGAGTCCCCGTATCAACACATTTCTACGAGACTTGCGGGTGATTCCATACTTAGGGTCTGGACACCGACGAGGTTATCACCTAGGGTCAGACGCTCTTGTCGACTGTAGTCCGGACTCACCACAGATGAAATTCGAGCCAACATTGGGAATCGGTGGGTGTGCACACTAGTTTGGCCGACTAGTAGCGACACACATGATTGTTTTGGCTTATCATGAGATTTGTTTTCTAACGAGATTTGATTTATACATGTGATGTTTTTCTACTTTTATGTACTAGAATTGGAACCTATGTTCACCAGATGAGTGATTAATAAGCTAGGCCTATACGGTTCCTAACCAGTATATGTTGAGTCATAGGCTAGGCCTATGTGTTTCTATATAATGTATGTTCATTTCATAGGTTATCTATACCGTCTTGGTGTGTATCGAGTTTTATTTGCGATATATGTTTTTCTTGCTCACTGAGCATATAGTGTACTCACCCCTCCGCTTTCCAACCATGCAGGTTAATTTAGTGAGCTTGAAGTTCTGTATAGATCATGTGGCTTTTTTTTGGACATTTTCGGGGCATTACCGCACCTGGGTAGACTTTATTTTATACTTTTATTATATAGTGGCTCATGAACTGTTTTTATTAGATTGGTTATGTTGATATGCTTTATGACTTTATAAATTAACTCTTAACTGTCTTGTAGTTTATAAAAGATTTTATGTATGAACTTTTGATACTATTGTTGAGATTGCTTTTGAGTGGACTTAAAAGTCCAGAAGTTGTGGTAGAATTTTTAATGTGAATATAAAAGTATGTTTAAAATTGTTTGCAGGTGTTTGATTGAGTTTTGAGCTTTTTAAAATACAGTCGTTATATAGCCCAGATTTTTCAAAAAAAAGAAGGGAGAGATATTCAGTTAGCCTTGCATAGTCGGATTAAGGATACAGTGAGTGTCCTTAGCCTAGATATGCAGCGGTTGTCATGTGCCTGATGTGATACCGGGTCATGACATAGATATTATTCACAAAATATCTAAATAAAGATAAATAATTTATGGTGTAATAATAAATATTAGAATGTCTAATAAGTATAACAAATTGAAATATGTGATATAATTAATTTGATTCACCTATAAATACTCATTTATATTCTTGTTTCATGTATCAAGAAATAAATTCAAGCGTTCAAGAGTACAACTTGTGAAGATCTCAATCTTATAGGTTCTAAGCTATAAACTAATATTTGTAACTTATAGTTTTGAGTGTTTGTATTATAAATTCTCTCTTTTTTGCTCGTAATAATATTTTGTAAATCTTATCTCTTCTAATCTTAATTAAACTGTGATCTTACTTTATTGACTAATCATTTTAATGAGTAATACTAAAACCTAATTAGGTTATATATATTTACTTATTTATATTATATAGTTGCCACTATTAATGGATCTCTCGTATCTGAAAATAAATTATATATCAATCATATTTTAAATGAATTAGTTACTGTTAATGTATACAATTATTGTTTACATAAAATAATGGGAGTTATTTCTTTTAGCCAAATTTAAGATTGAGAAGTTCAACGAGGATAATTTCTCATTATGGAAGTTAAAGATGAAATCTATCCTCATAAAAGACAATTGTCGTGTAGCCATTAATGGGAGGCTCATAAACTATACTTATGATGGCAAATGGAATGAACTAGATGTGAATGATGTTATAAATTTTTATTTAGCTTTAACTTTTAAAGTTTTATTAAGCGTAGAGGAGAAGAAAAAAATAAAAAAGATATAAGATCATCTCAAAAAGTTGTATAAGCTTAAGTCACTTTATAGCAAAATTTATTTTAAGAGCAAACTTTATAGTATTTGGACTAAAATCTTATTTAGTTAGTATATTACAAATTTGCCTACTATATTCTCTCGTCTCATATCATTAGGTTATAGAATATATCTGCATAAATATGTTGAACTTCCACTTTAAAGTATACTTAATTTGTATGATCATCTTATCATCAATTTAACAAATAATCTTCTTACAAACTACTTAGTTTTTTATGATGTTATAGTCAGAGTTATGGAGGAAGAAAGTGGCATAACAATAAGAGAAACATGTAATATGGTTCATAATAAGTTGAAGCCTTAACAATGACAAGAGGGAGATTAACAGAACTTGACCTAAATAGGAGACAAAATCATAGTAGCAAAATCAAGAAGTAAGAAGAATTTGAAATGCTACAATTATGCAAAGAAAGGTCAATTGAAAAAGGATTGCTAGAAATTTAAATAATAAAAATTTCAATCCTTAAGAAAATTTTGTAATTACTTTAGATGATGACAATGCTTTGTGTTTTGAAGCAACAATAATAATTGAAAGTAAGAAGTCACTCCTTAATTTATCAAATTAAAAGCTACTTTTCATATATCCTCTATAAGAGAATGGTTATATTATTATGAACCTAACTTAGGAGATTTACGTATAATTTAATGATTATCCTCTAAAGGTTGTTGATATTGTAACTATCAAGTTAAAGATGTATAATATTACAATTCATATTCTTCAAAAAGCACAATATGTGGAAAGTTTCAAGAAGAATTTGTTATCTCTAGTACAACTATAGAAATTGGCAACAATATTTTAAAGATAATTTAAGGCATGTTTGTCCTTATAAGGGGAGAAAAGACAGGTGCAAACTTGTACAATTTAAATGGAGAATCATTATTATAAGTAGAACCATTAGTTACTTTAACATAATCCAAGTGAAAGATTTTCAATGTTATGTCATAAAAAATTTGGAAATATATCTAAACAAAAAATTAAGATCCTTATTGAGCAAAATTTCTCCTTAAACTTATAGAAGTATCATGACCCTTTTGTGAGTAATGTTATAAGTAAGCAATACTACGAGAAATTTAAAATATCAATACGTAAATTTTTCCTTGAATTAGTTTACTTTGATGAGTGGCAAACACCAATTCCATCCGTTGGAGGAGCAAGTGCTTTGCCTCTTTCATTGATGATTATTTAGGGAGGTGCTGGATGTGCCCTATCAAGAGGAAACAGATATATTCTCAATCTTCAAAGTTTTGGAAGTAAGTGTTTAACTTGATTTTGGTAAAAAGATCAAGTTCTTAAGAATGAATAATTAAAGGGAATATGTTAACAATAAATGTCATACATTATGTAAGTAAGAAGGCATCAAAATATGGTTACTTACTACATAACTCCTCAATAACCTAGAGTGGCAGAGTAGATGAATATAATATTGTTACAGAGAATAAGAGAAGTATTTAAGAGATATAGATCTAGACAAGGATTTTTAGACAGAAGCAGTCAATAACACTTGTTATGTAGTGAAATGAGTTCCATCAACTACAATCAAGTTGGAGATGTCGATGGAGATATGGATTGGTGAAATCCCTATGTATGTAATGTATAATGTCAAAGAAACCACAAAAATAATTTAAATTTTGAAAATTGTTTATTCTTAGGATATGCTAAAGGAGTGGATATCTCTTATAGGATCTCGCTGCCTATGAGGTTATTGTTAATAAGGATATTACCTTTTTAAGAGAAAATTAATAAAGGGAAGAAGAAGACAATAACATTTTTCAAAGAAGTTTTAAAATGGTAAGAAGACATTTATCAAAGTAACATTACAATAATATAGTTAAGTACTAGTTAAGTCTAAAACTCTAAAAGTTAATTGATCTAATTGCATAAAAGACCACTAATTACATATTAGTTGCAGATCTAAAAAAGATTTTATTAAAGAATTGAAGGAATAATTGGATAAAAAATTTGAAATGAAAGACTTCAGGACTAACAAACAAGATTTTAGGGATTCAAATTCATTAAGATAAAAATAATGGAAATATTTGACTTCATAAAGAAAACCACCTAAAAGGTTTCCTAACATTTTAATATATAAGTTTATAAGTTAATATTGAGTTATCTTTATTTCAAGTTATCCTCTAGTATAATATTTAACAACAAAGATAAGATGATGGATGTTTCTTATAGTACTGTATGTATCTGTAGTAGGAAGTTTAATGTTTGCCATAATTTATACAAGAATGAACACTGCCCAAAGAATATGAGTGGTTAGTTGCTATATGGAAAATTATGGTAAAGAGCATTGAGATGTTAGAGAGGATCAAAATAAACATTAAAGAGATCTCTGATGATGCATTATAAAATGGAAGATCTAACTTTATTATCAAAAGGATATGTTAACTTTGATTGTGCAGGTGATCATGATAAAAACAAATGCATGGTTATATGTTCATGCTTGCTAATAAAGTTGTAAGTTGGGTTTCAAAACTACAATCAATTATGTCCATGTCAATAATAGAAGTAAAATATGTACTAGCTAAATAAGTCAGTGAATGGTATGCGTCGTCAAACATGTATAAGTTAATACCTTATTTCTACCATTAATTAATTAAAAATTTAGTATAGGGTGAAATAGGATCATATAAGGAGAGTGTTATTTATTTCATTCCAAACAAACTAAAATTCGTTTAGAAAAATTTAGCCCACAAAAACAAGTTGAAAACACCTATAATTTGATGTCTAATTTAACTCAAACATATGCACAAATTGTACCCATTTTATTTACCAAAATTTAGCCCTTTAAATCAGAAAATTATGATTATATAACCCAATAAATCAAATCTAGAATTTATACACCTAAATAATATATAAGTTACTAGTTTCATCTCATTAAACTTCAAAGATTGTATTCTACATAAATCCCTTTAATAACCCAACACGTGAGTTGTCATTTATCATGTCTTTGGAACTTTAAGCAAGCTATAATCATATTGGAACATTAGAAAATCAGAACTGAACGCACAACTAAAAAAAAATTGCAAACAATGCAACTTCAGCTTTTTTGAACATTCATGAGTACTCCTTTCAGGTTAAATTTAATCTCATAATCTTTTACTTGAATTTCCTAGCATATTAGACTTTAAAATATGTCAAAATCATGTTGAGAAAATAAGAAAATAATGGCAAATCATCGTCTCTCAAATCTGATAGCATAAACAATCTAATAATAAGACTTTCAAATTCAAGTTGCATATTTCTTAAAATTCTAGCTTTAGGAAACTAACTTTAGGAGGTTTTCTAATTGCCCTATAGCATTTAAATAACTCCCTAAACATACCCAAACACAAACCAATTATAGGCGACTAGTTCGTAGGAATAGATTAATCATAATCGAGCAATTTACACAAAATATATGTGCTGGATAGCCATCTGCACAATAGATTAGATCGTGTAGTTTTGTTCTATCTTCTTTTCAAAGATTTTTTAAGCCTTCAACTTTTAAAACAAATATATAATGAGATGTGGGAAAATCCCATGTAAACATTTAAACACAGTAGAAATAAAAAATGTAAAGGTTGAAAGTTTTCTAATCAATCATCTACAGTATACCACCTTTAAAATTCCATATTTAAATATCTATTTTAATTAAGTTGGTTTATGATTAATTTTGTGGAATTTAGTCATTGAAATCCTTTAAATTATGGCCTTAATGGCCTTAACTAATAGGAAAGAATAGTAAACCACATACCATACCACACACACGTAAACATGGGAAGGGGAGGGTTTAATCGAAAACTAAAACTAATTAATACAAACATAAACTACTAACACTAAAAACAAAACATAAAGAAAATAAACATACATATTAACAAGTGATCAAGCATGCATTAAGCTCATAAATTAGTCGTCTACATTTAGATTCTTATCATCGACATCCCGAGCTATAAAGTAGGCCAACTATAGAGACGCTCACCAGCTAACGTCTCCCTATCTCCCTTTACTAATCTAGAATCGAACAAACCTGACTCTAAATTGATTAATGCAATTCTTTCCAAGAAGACATCATTAGCCCCAAGAACTTTAACCAACCAGCTAGCAGAATTCCTAGATCATGCGACGCTCTAATTAAATCTCACCCCTTTAACTAACTACTGAATTAATTAGTTGCTAATTGACTCGCTAAACTCAATAGCAATTATAGACTAAAGACAAAGCGATAACAATCAATTCACATTACATGAATCATAAATAAATTGGCTTAAGCATCACACAAATACTGAAATACTTGTAATGTTAGAATTAACTTAAAAATAATTGTCTCAAATATCCAAAACAAAGAACTAAATTGAAATTCTAAAAATTTTAAGCCAATTAAATTTGAAAAACTAGATACATAGATAGTAATAATGAGAGAGACTCATTCTATTGATAGCCCGGACTCAACAGATCGATGATCATTTTAACCCAATAGCTTGAACCACGAAATCCTTCTCTAAAGGTCTTGAACCAGCTCAATTCCAATGGCTATATAACTCTCGTACCACCCAAACACCTCCTTGCACTAGCCTTCTTCACCAATAGCTCTCAAGTTCTTATGAGATTATTTTTTCTCTCAATTGAAGTGATGTGCTCGATCCTCTCCCCCTTTCCACTGTTGCTTTTTTTATAAGCTCTCGAGACACAACAAGAGATGCACTTTGATGGCTCTTTAATAAGCTACCTCTTAACTCTTCCATTTTGAAGAAAGAACATCAGGTCTGTTGCTCTGTTTATGTTTTGCTTCATTTACTAGCTGCTATGTGTATCATGCTTCTTCACCTCCCAGCTACTGTGCGTTTTACTTGTTTGTTGGCATCATTTTTGGTCTACTTCCCTATTGCCACTTGCGTTTTTATCTATCCACTGTTTACTACATTTTATATCTTTTATTTCTCTTGTATGCTGTCATTTTTGTCCAGCTGTTGACTCTTAGGGCTATGTTATGTTTCACTTCTTAGATTATTGCCATTTAAATCAATTTCAGCTATTTTGCATTTCACTTCTTCTACTTTGTATCTTTGCTCTTTGTACTGTCGTTTTGTTCTTCTTTACTTTCAATCTATGCTACCAATACACTACGTTTTGTTTTTTTTTCTAGTCTTCATTTTTTATGGACTGTTGTTGTCTTTATTTCCTAACAAAGTGAGGAATTTCAACATAAATAATTTTAGGTATTAAATAATAAAATATGAATAATCATGCCCAAATAAATAATACAAAAACTAAATGGGCTAAGTTTAGGAGAATAAAAGATGTATTATTTTGTGCTTATCAAATTTTCCCACACTTTGCTTTTGGTCATCCTCGATCAAAGAAACACACGACCAAGCGGAAAAATAAAACAACATGCTTGAAAAAACACGTAAACTAGACTCATGACTCCACCTCAAATTCATCGATAAGATAACTAGACCAAAAGAACCAAGTAGAAACTAAAACAAATTTTATGTAAGCAAAGAAAACAATGGAAACACTTGAGTTAGGAGACGTCACACCATCCATAAGAACTAACTAAACCATTGAGATTCTTAACACGTAGGCAAGGTTCCTTTGCATAGTATAAGCAATTAATTAGCATTAGAATGAAGTGATTTCAATTGATAATCACAAGGATATGTTTTATAACTCAACATTCATAGTGTTTATTAGGTCATGTGTTTCACTTAAAAGCTCAATCCCAATAAGAAGATAAATGAAGAACTTGTATATCGACTCAATTCTCCACTACTAGATATGGGAAAAATGCATAACATAAATCAAAGGACTTTAAAGGGTTGTAATGAGGCTTAGGATAATGGTATGAAAATATTTAAGAATGTGTACTAAAATGCCAAGAACATGTGGAGCAAAAGAAACTCTAAAAAGTGAGAGAAAACATCAATTATGCATCTCCATCTCATAATCATTGTAAAGCAAAAACCTCCGTCAATACTCCTCAAATTCACATGAAAAACCATCTACCATCAAATAGAGTCAATTTCCCTTCTTTGACTTAACTCTCAAGTATATCCACACCTCTTCTTCACCAAAATGAAGTGAATGAACACATTCTGTTGAAACGAATTAAAAAAAATGACAAACATGAAACAGAATTACAGGAACAAACGAACTTGAAATTCACATATATATTTTTTTCTTTTTCTTTTTCTTATTTTTTCTTTTTTATTTTTTCTTTTTTTGAAATAACAAAGTATAACGAAGATAAAAAATAAAGTACATGGCTATGGCGACAACACAAATGATAAATCATAACCCTTCATTCACACAACCAAGAGAACCACAACTTTTAAAAATATTCACCCTTTACTCCTTTTCCAACCACTCATGTCAAAACTTCATGTTCTATAGCTTAAGGCAAGGGTAGGTCATAAAAGTGAGAATCAAGGTTGTAATGTGGCTAAAATTAGAAAAATAGGATATTAAGCTTAAATGGGGTAATAAGAGGATAAAATAAAGCATTAGGTAGCTTGTGGCTATATAGTTTAAAAAAAACGAATGCCTTATGATTTTCATGTTATTATATGAACCATGTGTGTAGTCTCGAAGAGTACCAAGGCAAGGTCAAGAGAGACATCCCATGGATGAGCACAATATATACACTCAAGAGACTGATGTAGAAGTGTCAATCTATATAGGTTACCTCGCTGACTTTTTGGTCTATCCATTTAATCACATGTAAAGTTCATTGTAGAATGCCTATAAAATGGAAGTACTTTCTTTAAGCAAGTGTAGTTAGCAATTGAAACAATGTTTATTCTCAAAAGCACAATTTATGTCATGAAGAAAATTTTAGTTTAAAAATAAGTTAGATTAGAATTTCTACCTAGTCACATTTAGTTAGTTCTCTTGCCCAAGACTTGAGGTGATCTACCTAAATTTAGGCAAACAAACACACAAAATGTGAACTAATGCAAACTATCCTATGCGAAGATCTATTTTTTTACTAAAATGATTTGATGGCAATCGAAAGTCATTTTGGTGCACGAACACTTCAATAACCACAAAATTCATCCTCTAACCTCACCCCCATACTTGTTTCTTAAATTTTCCTCAATGTTAGATCTAAATGATGAGAAATGAAAACATAATCATTATGTAAAAGTTTTACAATGATGTAAAGTCAAGTTAATAGCAACACACAAAATCAAGTCATTAAAGCAAACCAAATCAAACCACTTTAGCATATAAAAAATGTGTATAACCTAGATGAAATGTCCAAAAATGCATAATTAAGCATGAAAGAAGCTTTTGCAGTAGGCTAACATCAAATCCACTCTAACAAAGAGCAATAAATCTCATGATCTAACATAAACGAAAATTGAAATAACTGCGGAGTTTTATAAAAAACTAGAATTTAAAAAAAAAGAAAAAGAAATGCAAATCTGATTTATTATTTCATCGTGGGTTACCTTCTAAGTAACGTTTTGGTTTACATTGTTAGCTCGACGTACTGCATAATTCACAATTCTTCAAATAGAATCTCCTCCACCAGTATAACTTGAGCTTGATCATAAAACAGTTTGAGCTTGTGCCCTTCACTTTAAAAATTTGTCAATTTTTAATGTGCGCACTTCTATTGCATCATACAAAAACACATTAATGACAACAAAAGGACCTAACCATCGAGACGGTAGCTTACCAGGAAACAATTTCAATTTTGAATTAAACAAGAGCACTTTTTTCCCAACAGAGAATGATTTCCTAGCATTTTCATATGCTTCCAACCTTAGTTCCTCTATTTCTTACTGTTGTAACTTCCTCTCTTTTCCAGCTAACTCATAATCAAAATTGCATTGTTTCACTGCCTAATATGACTTATGCTCAATCTCAACCAGCAAGTGACAAGCTTTCCCAAAGACCAACCTATAGGGAGACATACCTATTAAAGTCTTATATGTAGTCCTATGGGCCCACGGAGCATTGTCTAAATCATTGCTCTAGTTCTTTCTATCAAGTTTCACCATTTTATCCAAGATAGATTTTATTTTCCTAATAGACACTTCAGCTTGTCCACTAATCTGGGGATTATATGTCATAGCAACACGATGAGTCATATGGTATTTTTCCAACAAAGTTCCCAAGGTCTTGTTACAAAATTGTGTTCCACAATCACTAATTATAGCTTTGGGAATACCAAGCTAGTTAAAAATATAACTCTTAAGGAACTTGATCACAATTTTGGCATCATCTAGCTTAGTGTCTATGGCCTCTACCCATTTAGAAACATAGTCTACCTCAACAATATGTAAACTTTACCAAAAGATGAAGGAAAAGGGCCTATAAAGTCAATGCCCCATATGTCAAATACCTCACAAAACATGATACCAATTTATGACATTTCTTGCTTCTGAGACAGATTTCCCATCTTTTGGCATTGTTCACATGTCCTATAAAAAATATAAGCATTTTTACATAATGTAAGCTAGTAAAAGTTGCATTCCAAAACCTTGTAAGTTATCCTTTTGGGTCTGAAATGACCACAACTTCCAACAAATGACAAAAATTTATAATTAAATGATGTTTTGTCTCTGGAACACACCTGCGAAAAACTTGGTTAGAGCATAATTTCCATAAATAAGGATCATCTCATAAATAATACTTAGATTCAACCTTTATCTTGTCCTTTTGAGCTCTTGTCAGATCATTTTGAAGATACTTGGCAACTACATAATTACAAATATCAGCATACCAAAGCACATAATCATACATCAATGAATAAAGTTGCTCATCTGGAAAATTTTTAGCAATTAAAAGCCAATCCTCTCTAAGTACTATTATGCTCAAATGTTCAACTACTAAGTTCTTTGCACCCTTCTTATCTCTAATTTCTAAGTCAAATTCTTGTAACAAAAGCATCCATCTCAATAGCCTCGGCTTCGACTCTCTCTTCCTTAGCAAGTATTTAAGTGCAACATGGTCAGAAAAATAGTACTTTGGTACCTAGTAAGTACAATTTTAATTTCTCTAATGCAAACACTACGAAAAACATTTCCTTTTATATTGTAATGTAATTACACTAAGCGGTTCGAGGATCTAAATGCATAGTATATGACATAAGGCTCGTTGTCTTTTCTCTATCTTAGCACAACACCTACTACTTTGTCACTCGTGTCATAAATCATTTCAAATGGAAGGTTCCAGTTAGGGGGATGAATGATAGGGGCAGAGGTTAGCTTCTCTTTAAGAAAATCAAAAGCCTTTTTATACTCATCATCAAACACAAAATTCATATCCTTAGTTAACAATGCACATAAAGGAGATGCAATTTTTAATTTTTTTTTTATAAAATGTCGATAAAAGCTTGTATACCCTAGAAAAGATCTTATTTCTCTAACACAAGTAGGATAAGTGACAGCGCATCGTAATGCTAGTCAAAATCAAAACTAGACTACTACTATAGCAGTGGTGAGTCTAGGTCTATCTTGCAGAGAATGTGTGTAAAGTTGTTGAAATGAAATTAATTAGTGTTTAGGTTAGGGGGTTTTGGCTTTAGAAATACAAAAATAAAATAAGACTAACCTTATGAAAACAAATTAAGGAAAACATACAAAAAATGAAGAAAGAGGTGAATTCGTTGGGAATCCAGTTCTTTGGTTCAATCTCGGTGTACACCCTAATTAAATATTTTTCAATGATTTGTTGTTCTCTAACCTCTCTTAGAGACTATTAATTATGGGTTAATAATTAACCTAAGTTTTTCCTTAGGTAGAGTTTAATCAAGATATGATCGTTAATTAAACCTAACTACTGAATAACCTAGGACACATTCTCTAGATTCAATCAGGCAGTAGCATTACGAATTAGAAAAACTGATTAATCAAGGCAACAACCACATATAATGCGTCATTTAACCTAGGTAATGTTATTCCTAATGATTATAAATCATTAGTTGCTACAAATGAATTTCAACATAACAATTACGGATTACATTTAATATTCTAGCAATGGGTTTATAATAAAACAATCCAATGAATGCATTCAAATCATCTTTTCACAGTACCCAATAGGTTCACACACAAATAATCGAACAATAACAAGAATATGATTATCCATACACAAAACCCAAATCAATTAACATAGGATCATACAATAAATTTCTAAAGAGATAAAGAAATGACAAAAACAGTGAACGAGTGCTTAATTGAGGCATTGAAATCAATGTCACCTCCGAACCAGCATCAATGTCACCTCCGAACTGACATCAGGAAGCTACCCTTCTATGGGTCTCCTCATGGTAGAGAGCTTGCCTCCATCTTCGTGCTCTCTTAAAGCTCCTGAAGTTCCCACTTGATTCAGCCGAAAAAAACCCTATTCAGCTGACACTCTCCCTTGCTCCTTTTCTACGCTACTATTATTCTCTCATTTTCTAATTGATTTTTGGTCCAACCTACTATTCAGTTATTTAAAACCCTCGCCATTATTGAAAGTCTACGTTAAACAAAGACATTGTTTGCGTTTATGCACGTCTGCCTTTGCTTCCCAACTATAGCGTTGTTTCTCCTGTAGCGTTTCACTCTTGCCTCTGCTTTATTTTGCTCTTCTTTTCTTTAACAATGCTGAGCTGCGTTTTCAATTCCTTACCACCCAATTGCGCGTCTTCGTTCCTTCCCTTCCAACTAATGGCTTATGCACTGCCATATTGGTCATCTACTGTATGAAACACACGCACATTACTTGCTTTCCACATGCTACATGCTATGTGATTTGGCTGCAATTGTTTCTGCCACAGCCATCCATAATCTACCATTACTCATTTAAATTCAAGTTAAAACATGCATGGCATGCACAGATTTTCTACTTCTCTATTTTTCCAGCTACATACCATGAGCTACTTTAATTATTCTTCTTTGTGTTATCATTTTTCTTGTCTTCTCTTGCTCTAATTTTCTTCTTCTTTCTTAATAAAGACAAGTAAAAATTAATCTTTGGAAAATGATCCAAATATCGTGCTTTCGACTCACTTTAACTTCTTTGCTTTAGAATTTTGCCTAATCACATATGAGTCAAAGTAAGTATCTTAAGCAATTTCATGTCATTAATTGCTAAGTGTTTTGAAATAATTAAACAATTAATTAAGCACACCGTCCTCTGGCAAAATATAAAAATTAAGCATATAGACCAAAAACATTGACTCATTTCCTGTATATTCCAAGAATACATAATCATAAACAAAGATGAGTGACTTTCAAAAATCATAGCAAGAACTTAACATTCCAAGCTTTTACTCATTATCAATCAACATTTAATACCTTTAAAAACTGAGCAATCTAATGGTACACTTAAAAAATGTGTTTAAATAAAATATATCCACGGGCACACTCAACGCCATTCATGATCATGACAATCCATAACTTTGCATATCATTTCATTTCTCCACCACTAAAAGTCACATGCAAAATCATAGATCAAAGGACTTTTTAGGGTTGAAATTTGGGCAAAGGTAAGGTGAGATGTATTTAGGTCAAGTGGCTTAAAAGCCATTAAAGCTAGTGAAGCAAGCAACACTCAATGTAACATTAAGTGCAAAAACCAACATTCAATCAAAATTGTGTACAACAACTATAATGAATGCAAAAACAAGTTTCATAGCTCAAACTCGAGCTCTCAAATATAAATCACATGAAGTATATATCAATCCAAAGGGATCACTCATACAATTGATGACAATACATTAAAACCATAAAGAGTGACTCTTCTAAACCAGCATCTACCTCATATTCAACATACTTAAATAACCCGTTCAATATAACTTTAGGAGGATGCATTAAGTATGAATAACCTTGCAAACCATATATGCACTTCCTCCTTGGTACAATTATTGAAACATTTATTTAATTCTTTTTCTTTCTTTCTTTCTTGTTCTCTTGCTTCTCTATTTTCTTTCTTTCTTTTGCTTTCTTTTCTTTTCTCTTATAAAAATTAAAATAATCTACATCAGCATAGGAACTTCAATGATAAGACATAAAATAACATCCCAACATTATATCCTACCCATACATATGCATACCCCCACACTTAGAATTTTGTACATCCATGAACTCAAAAGTTAACAAATGTTCCACTAGCTTCAAAGCTTGGGAAGGACATTTGGTTAGGTTAAAACATGTAGTGTGGCTAATACACAAAGAAAAGGAAAATAAAGCTCAAGGGGGCTTATCAAATAGTAAAATCATATAATGGGTAGACTATTTGGCTAATGTAGTTTAGAAAGGCAAAGAATGCCTAATCATTTTCATGTTAATGCATGTGATAAAAATGTGGTCTCGAATAAAAATTCAAGGAAAAATCATGATGTACATGTCATGAAGGTCATACATTATCAAAAGACAATGAGATTGATATGAATATGTCAGTCTAATAAGGCTCAAAATCTCACCGGCTTTGTCTACCACTAGTCACTACTATTCTAAAGATAATGTCCATCAACCAATCACAAAAGCAAAAGTACATGCTAAAGTTGCTACCAAATTCTCTAGTCAATTCACTCTTTAATCATGACTATATAATCCTAAAATCAATAGAAAAATAAGAAAATGTTTGCATTGTTATTTTATTTTTTTCTCTCATTTTGATTGAAAAATTAAAACAAGTAAAAACAAACAAATTCAAAAGAACTTATGCATATAAAAACTAATGTGAAAAAGTAAAGGAAAAGAATGCATTAAGTATGAATAACCTTGCAAACTGCATATCCACTTCCCCCTTGATACATTTAGTTAAACATTTTTAATTCTTTTTCTGTCTTTCTTTTTTTTTCTTTTGCTTTTCTCTTTTCTTTCTTTCTTTTCCTTTCTTTTGATTTCTCTTATAAAAATTAAAATGAACCACATCAACATGTGAATTTAAATCATAAGACATAAAATAGCATCACACATATGCATACCCCCACATTTAGAATTTTGTACATCCACGAACTCAAAAGTCAACAAATGTTTCACTAGCTTCAAGGCTTGGCAAGGACATTTGGTTAGGTTAAAGCATATAATGTGACTAATACACAAAGAAAAGGCAAATAAAGCTCAAAGGGGCTTATCAAAAAGGAAAATCATATAATGGGTAGGCTATTTGGCTAATGTAGTTCCGAAAGGCAAAGAATGCCTAATCATTTCCATGTTAATGCATGTGATAAAAATCTGATCTTGAATAGAAATTCAAGGGAAAATTAGGATGTACATGTCATGAAGGTCCCACATTATCAAAATACAATGAGATTGATATGAATGTGTCAGTCTAATAAGGCTCAAAATCTCACCAACTCTATCTACCACTAGTCACTACTCTTCTAAAGATAATGCATATCGACCAATCATAAGAGCAAAAGTACATGCTAAAGTTGCTACCAAATTCTCTAGTCAATTCTCTCTTTAATCATGACTATATAATCCTAGAATCAACAGAAAAACAAGAAAATGTTTGTTTTGTTGTTTTATTTTTTCTCTCATTTTTATTGAAAACTTAAAACGAGTAAAAACAAACAAATTCAAAAACACATATGCATATAAAAACTAATGTGAAAAAGTAAAGGAAAAGAATGCATTAAGTATGAATAACCTTGCAAACCACTTATGCACTTCCTCCTTGATACATTTAGTTAAACATTTTTAATTAGTTTTCTTTCTTTCTTTTGCTTCTCTTTTCTTTCTTTCTTTTTCTTTCTTTTCTTTTCTCTTATAAAAATTAAAATAAACTACATCAACATGGGAATTTAAATCATAAGACATAAAATAACATCCCAATGTTATAACCAACCCACACATATGCATACCTCTACACTTAGAATTTTGTACTTCCGCGAAGTCAAAAGTCAACAAATGTTCTACTAGCTTCAAGGCTTGTCAAGGACATTTGGTTAGGTTAAAGCATGTAATGTGGCTAATACACAAAGAAAAGGAAAATAAAACTTAAGGGGGCTTATTAAAAAGGAAAATTATATAACAGGTAGGCTATTTGGCTAATGTAGTTAAGAAAGGCAAAGAATGCCTAATTATTTCCATGTTAATGCATGTGATAAAAATGTGGTCTCGAAAAGAAATTCAAGGCAAAATTAGGATGTACATGTTATGAAGGTCACACATTATCAAAAGACAATAAGAATGATATGAATGTGTAAGTTTAGTAAGGCTCAAAATCTCACCAACTCTGTCTACCACTAGTCACTACTCTTCTAAAGATAATGCATATCAACCAATCACAAGAGCAAAAGTACAAGCTTGGCTCTGTCTAACACTAGTCACTACTCTTCTAAAGATAATGCACATTGACCAATCATTAGAGCAAAAGTACATGCTAAAGTTGCTACCAAATGCTCTAGTTAATTCACTCTTTAATCATGGCTATATAATCCTAGAAGCAACAGAAAAACAAGAAAATGTTTGTTTTGTTGTTTTATTTTTTTCTCTCATTTTGATTGAAAATTTAAAACAAGTAAAACAAAAAAATTCAAAAACACATATGCATATAAAAACTAATTTGAAAAAGTAAAGGAAAAGAAATTTACTTCCCTTGGGTTGCCTCCCAAGAAGCACCTTTGTTTAGTATTGCTGGTTCGATTTCTTTTCTCCTCAAGTGACAAAATTATCATCTTCTAGTGGCACATGCGATTCCTCCACATGAGGTTCTTCCGTATAGGGCCTTGGTTGATAATCATTCACCTCCCGCGTCTTCCCTATCTTCAAATTCTTCATCTTTACTGAGTCCTAGCTCTCTTAAAATAATTCGAATAACTCTTTGCCTTTTTCTTTGTTTAATTCTTCCAGCCTATTAGGTAAAGGTGAAGGGTTAGTCTCGGAAATAATTACGGAATCAGTACTTACCTCTGAGCTAAATGATGTATCATATTCTACTCCAAGCTCCTCATTAACTTCTTCGACACGAGCAATTTCTTAACTATTGCTCTCGAAATTCCAAAGCACCTCATTGTTAAGTGAAGAAGACTTCACTTCTATTAATTTTGATGAAAATCAAATAATAATAATCTTAGAAGTGTGTGTGTTGTTTTGATAAGTTTGTTAAGTGTGTAGAAAAATGTAAGTGACACGAAGTCAAACCCAGAAGATACACATCAATGCTAGAAGATACATGCCATCGCTAGAAGATACACGTCATTTCTAGAAGATACTCGTCATCTCTAGAAGATACACGTCATTGCTAGAAGATACACATCATCGCTAGAAGATACACGTGACACCAAAAGAAGCGTGACAGCAAACGAAGCGACACCAGACGAAGCATGATAACAGACGAAGCGATACCAGAAGAAGCGTAACAACAGACGAAGAGATACCAGAAGAAGTATGGTACCAAAAGATAGAAAAGTAAACTATTCTAGAACGTCAGGCAGTTAGTTAGTTCGAGTTAGTTATAGCACTCAACTAATAACGGTTTCTAGAAGATTCAAGAAGCTGTTTCTTAAGAAGACATTTGAAGACTTAGGCTATAAATATCAGTTTGAGTTGTAAAATAAATAACAATTTTTACAAGAGAGAAAATCTGATTGTACAATACTTAGAAAAACTCTGTACCCAAGTGTGAAAGAAAGAGAGCGAATACATTTGTAACGTGAAGCTCAAACAATATCTTTATGAGAGAAAGAAAGGTTAAAGCCTGGAGAGGCTAAGAAAGCACATGAAGAATACTTTGTGAGAGAGACCTGAAGAGGCTCCGCAAGTGTAGAAAGAATACTTGTAAAGTTGGAGAGTATAGTGAAATCTCAGACAAACAATGAGGACTGGACGTAGCCCAAGATTAAGGGTGAACCAATATAAAATCGCAGCGTCTATTCTCTAACCCTTATCTTTTAATTTTCTTGTTGTTAGAAGAGTAGAAAATAATTTTTGCGATTGCATTACTAATCAACTTAAAAAATTGTTTTTGTGATCATCTGAATTTGCAAAGAAATCCAAAAATTTTTTAAAGATTAATATCTATGAAGATTTTACGCAATTCAGCCCCCTTTCTTGTGTATTCTATATACTTTACTTGATTTCTTTATTAACAAGTGATTTACTTCAGTTGGTATCAGAACTTGGTTTCCAAGAAATACCTTTACAAAGTGAGGACAAAGATCTATGGCTGAATCACATGTTTTTATAGATGAGGTGCCTCGGTCACAAGTCCTCCTACATTCAATGGTGAAGATTATCACTATTGGAAGGACAGGATGCGGTCTTCATAGAATCCACACAAATTGATCTTTGGGATATTATTGAGAATGGTCCACGTACACCAACAGATAATGAAGGGAATAGTATCTCTCGTGACCAATGGACGGTTGATCAGAAAGGTCGCTTTCAATTAAACTCAAAGGCCAATTTCTTTTTAAGTTGTACCCTAAGTAGAAGTGAATATGATAAGGTTCATGGATGCGAATCTGCAAAGGAAATGTGGGACACATTAGCCATTGCACATGAAGGCATAAATCAAGTGAAAGAGTCTAAGATTAGCATTCTTGTTCATCAGTATGAGCTGTTTAAGATGAAAGAGGATGAGTCTATTGATCAGATGTTTGGACGATTCCAAACAATTGTTAATGGACTTAAAGCTCTTGGAAAAATCTATGATAATCAAGATCATGTCAGAGAGATTCTCATAAGTCTTCCAAAAAGATGGAGACCCAAAGTAACGGCAATACAAGAAGCCAAGGATTTAAGTAAGCTAAAGCTAGACGAATTGCTTGGTTCACTAAAAATAGTTGAAGTGGAGCTTGATGCAGAAGATAAACCTAGAAGAGTTAAATCTATCACATTAAAGGCTAGTCAGAAGAATCAGAAAAATAAAAGCACATCTTCAAAAGCATTAAAGATTGAAGAAATCAAGAATGATGATGCCAGTGAATCTGATCAAGATTCAAGTAAAGATGATGATGAACTATCCTTCATTTCATGAAAGATTAGGAAGATGTGGAAAAAAGAAAGCAAAGGGAAATAAAAAATTTTATTTTAAGAAAAATAGCAAAGATGATGTCAAGAATGAGAAAACTTCTATCGTCTGCTATGAGTGCAACAAACCAGGACACTACAAGTCTGAATGTACGTTGCTCAAAAGTAAACAGAAGAAAAGTAAAGAAAACAAAAAGAGCATGATGGCAACTTGGGAAGATTTGGATTCGCCCGAATCTGATTCCGATTTAGAAGCATCAGTACAAGCACATATATGCTTAGTAGCTGAAAAGGAATGCGACGATAAGGTAACTTCTAATTTTAATGAACTTCAAGAGGCATTGATTGAGCCAAATTTATACTATAAATTGGCCCTGCTTTCTTAAGTATTTATGCACTTGTTGACTCCTAATTCATGATTTTCGTGCTAAATTTGGTTCCTCATATCGAACTCT
>JAOTBA010000204.1:14397765-14409577 GCA_025629845.1 Erythroxylum squamatum
TAAGCACAAAAATCATGAATTAGGAGTCAACAAATGCATAAATACTTAAGAAAGCAGGGCCAATTTATAGTATAAATCTGGCTCAATCAGTAGTCAATACACATCCTCCATGTCCCATCCTTCTTCTTAACAAATAGTACAGGTGCCCCCCGTGGCGATGAACTTGGCCTTATGTACCCCTTCTCTAACAGTTCCTCCAACTGTTCCTTAAGTTGCTTTAGCTCAGCTGGAGCCATTCTATAGGGTGGTATAAAGATGGATGTGGTTTCGGGAATTAAGTCGAAGGCAAACTCGGTTTCCCTTACTGGTGGAAAATCAGGTAATTGCTCTAGGAACACATCTGGAAATTTCCTCACAATAGGAAGATCCTCTAATCTCCCTTCATTCACATTAGTGTCCACAACATATGCCAAGAAGGCTTCACACCCCTTTCCTATCATCGTATCAACCAGCGAAGTCGAAATAATTCTTGGTGATGGTATTTTCCTATCTCCTCTGAAAATCACCCTCTCACCATTGCCCAGATCAAATTTCACCTTCTTATGGCCATAATCCAGCTTCACATGATACTTTTCCATAATATCCATTCCTAGTATGACATCTATTCCCTTTAAATCTAGGGGTAGTAAGTCCACTACCGGTTAAGCACCCTCAATAAACAATTCACAATCCCTATACACTTAACTTATTATCACTTTTCTCCTTAAGGGAGTACTAACAATCAAGGGACTATCCATGGGCACTAATTTAACATCATGCAAAATCATGCTTGTAGAAACAAAGGAATGTGTGGAGCCAAAATCAATCAACAAATATACTGCTGAGTTAAATAACTGAACCATACCTGTGACAACTTCTGGTGTGGCAGACCCCTTGATCTTCTGGAGGAATAGCCTTCCTCACTGCTGCAGAACTGCCCACCTCAGTGACTGACCTAGTTTCCACTATTTCAACCCTCCTCGGAGCTTGCAACTACGATCCCTCTTACCTCGGTATCTGGGGACAGTCCTTGATCATGTGTCCCTTGTCTCCACATCGAAAACATGCTATAAGTAACTTGAAACACTCTCCTTTGTTAAACTTCCCATAATGCTCACATTAGGGGTTCATGTTCCTGCTCCTTTCCACCCTTCCAGTGCCTCCCACATTTGAGGCTTGCCCTAAAACTGCCCTTGCTTGCTTGTTTTTTGAAGAGCCACTACTTCCTACTTCACTCAGTGTGTGGTGACTCCTTGTACTCCTCTCAGGCATTGGAGCACTCATGCCCTTCTTAGAAGACTGCTCCCTGTTTTTCCTCTTACTGCTCACTTCATTCATTATATTCTCCAGTTTTTCATCCCGGAGTGCAACATCTACTAGTTGCTGGTAGTCACAGAAATTGTGGATCAAGACTTTCTCCTTGATCCCCAAGTGAAGTCCTCCCTCAAACCTGTAGCACGTATCCTCCTTATTAACAATAATGTTGGCCGCATATCATGATAGCTGAGTGAACTTCAGCTCATATTCACTCATACTCATGTTCCTCTGTGTGAGATTTAGGAACTCCCTGGCCTTCTCTTGGATATATACCCTCAAGAAGTACTTCCTCCTGAAAGCTTCCAAAAAGTCTCTCCATGTCAGTACTGGTGGTTTGACCTGACTGTGGGGCGCTAACTCCCACCAGTGGAATGCATCCCCCTGTAGTAGACTGACTACATAATCTAACTTCTCCTCATCTGAGCACTTCATCTGTATCAAGACCCTCTCTGTCCTCTTCAACTAGGCTTCAGCCTCTTCCGGATTTGTAGTCCCATTAAAATCCACAACCCCATACTTGCGGAGCTTATCATACTGCCAAATCCTCTCCACTGGAGCTTGCATCGGAACTTGAGATCCTTGGCTCATGACATAAGTGAAAGCTTGAGCAAAGGCCTGAAAGAACCGTGGATCCATGGGGTTTGCTTGAGGCATAGGAGGAGGCAGTGGAGGCACCTCATGTTGCACACTAGGTGCCTCAGAATCCGAAGTAGAATGTGTCCCCGCATCTTATGGGACATAGGGTTCATCCGTTCTTCCTTGGACAGAACAAGATCGAGTCGTAGTTCCTCGAGTTCTTTTTCGAGGCAGCATAATCACTCCTTCAATATAAAACTATAGAAAACCTTTAGTTCATGCAAAATAATTTTTCAAAGTATGCAAAACTGTTCAGATTGTATAAAACCATTTCAAATTATGTGAAACAATTTAAAACAATGCAAGTAGTTCATTTAAAACCATGCACGTACATTTCATGTCTTAACCTACCCATTTCGTGCCTAGGACACCCCTAAACCTAGTCCTACACCTACACCTCAACCCAGTCGCTCTGATACCATAAGTGTTGGGACCTCGCCCTTGCGAGTCATGTGCCTGACGTCTTACGTGACATCTAGATGCGCATCCTATGAGGGTGGCATGCCCATACCAGTCAAACATCAAAAACGAACTCATTTCTCCTATTTCCGAACAGATTTTGGGAAAACTTAAATTGGAATTTCAATCTGACTTCTTCAGAACATTTGTTCTCCTTTGTCTTAAGTTTGTAATGACACCAAAATCATTCATGTAGTTTAGAAATCTGAAAGTTATAGCCCAAACATTCTTGGACTATTATTAAACTGAAACAATACACTACACTCAACTTCCATCTAAGAATTGAAAGTCTTAGAAACTGAATAAAAATTTGAGTTCTTCAGATATTTTTCAGCTCTATGTCTTTAGTTTATTTAGAAATAAGAATCATCTCGTTTGGATCTCTACAGATCAAGATATCATCAAATTACTTAATCTTGTTCAGTAAAATGTCCAGTTCATGCTCTTCCAATTGATACCCTTACTTTAATTCGATTAATCTTCTTAAAATCAGTGACAAAAGCTATAAATTTTTATGGAGAGATAGAGAAATGTGTTACAAATCTAATGCTTAAAAAATTAGTGCATTTGGAAGTCGGGCGAAGTTATGGCCAAACGAGTGGAATATGTTCAGGCTTGGGGGGGGGAAGTGGACCTGCGGGTCGCGATCGTAACTTTCGCGATCCTTCGGCGGTGTCGCGATCGCGACTCCCTCCTTTGTTCTTCTTCCTCAAACCCGTTTGGTAAAATAAGCATAACTTTCACTACAAAAATCATATTAAGGACATTGAAACACCATTTCGAAGAGAACTTTTAGGCCTACAACTTTTATGAAGACTTCGAAAACAATTGTTGCCTCTATAAGGGTCAAATTTTCAAAAATATGTAGCTGACCCGAATGCCCATCTTATACAACATCACAAACTTCTAATAATCATATCTCTCAACTCCAGTGTCAAAAACATTCATACTATATATCATTGGAAAGCTAGGAAAATAATCTACAACTTCTAAGAAGACAACTTTGTCCAATTCAGCCTAGATCAATACAGTATTTTTCCTGAATTCAGAACACACATTCTCGCCCTTATGGAAAACTTGAAAATGCAAAGTACAATTTTGGAATATCATCGGTAAAACACAAACATACTTCATTAACATCAAAATATAAGAGTTTTTGCAAACCTTTAGTGGGCATTTTCAGTCACAATACATCAATCTCAAAATGCCAAAATACAAAAAGATGCATGAACAGTAATTTGCTCAAAATGCAACTAAAGCCTTGTAGTTACAAATCTAGCTTAAAAAACAAAAGGTGTAAATTTTGGAGTGATGCCTCGATTTTCTTTCACTCGATCTCTTGCTCGTCACCTGGAGATGGGAAGGGATGGGGGATGAGCTTAAAGCTTGTGGGTAACAATTTTATAACCAATAATAAGCAAAACCATTGAAACACTTATTTCCTTTGTAATAAAAATACACAATTCAATCACCAAACACATATTTCTCAAATTCTCGACCAGATTCTCAATAATGCAAATCAGGTATGCATCAATCTTGTCAACATATCATGAGCACATAAACACATCTAAATAGTTTGGAAGGTCCATAAACAGAACGAGCTAGCACATTTCCCAAAAAAGGTCCTGTGTAGTCGTGAGTAGAACGAACTAACACAATCCCACATAGTGGTTTTATGTAGTCGTAAACATGAGGGAGTCCATGAAGGAGCTCCATGCCACTAGCGGGTAGGCGGGAGAAGCCTTTAGTCAAAGTGCACTTGACATACAGAATGGACCAAACCAAATCCACATAACATGTATCTCATAACTTGTAAACTTGTTGCCTAAATGACACATTTTCGAAACTTGATTTTTCAAGCACAGGATCCTTTTAAAAATCATTTGCACAAATCTTTTCATAATTCATCAACACAATATGCTCATACCAAACACATATCATATTCTCCAAGCATTCAATGAGTCATAAAGTACATTTACGAGAATAGTTGAAATCATTTATTTCCATAATTTAAAAGAAAATATTAATGGCTTATCACTTAGATATAAAACCGTAACTCACCTTGAAATCCATGCTTAGGAATTGGCTTAAGGATGTCTTTTCTCTTACTCCTCTTGCCTCTCTTGATCCCCTCCTTGATTTCCTTCATAAATAACAAAGTTCTCATTCAATAGGAATCCAAATTTGAGAACCCATAAAGCATATTCACTAAAATTGACTCTAGGTTACTTAAACCTATGCATTTTCTAAACTTCATGAATCATAACCCTTTCATATATCCAAAATATAAAAATCAAACTTACCTTGAATCTTCACCAATTTTTGAGATTATTAGCTCTAAAGAAAGCTCTTCCCTTCTTCTTTCTTTTTCCCTTCTTGAGCAATCTCCAACTCTCTCTTTAAGACTAAGAAAAGATGCAACCTAACTCAAAACTCCATTCTTTTCTCAACTTCACCGAAACCCTCTTTCTCACCTTTTCATTTTCGTATATCACTTCTTCCTTCAACTATTTTCGTTTTTCTTCTTCTCAAGCACAAGACAACACCTTTCCTTTCTCATTTTACCCTTAATGAATGAGAAAAGTCTACCTTACCCTTCCTTTAATGCCTGAGTATTTTTAACCTTAAATAAACTATCCAAAATATCCCTTTTTATGCATTCTTACCACTTTTAATTTAACTATCATTTTGTTTCTTCGAAGAGAATATTTTTGTAAAGATTTGCAGCTGAATATACATGCTATATATAGATCTTTTTTTTTCAGCTGCATAACTTGTTCTTGGATGGGACATGGAGATTTGGATGGATCGTGATGAGTGGCTCTCGTTGAAGCCATGCTCTGATACTATTTTGTTAGGTGTCAAATTCATACCAACCTTAGTTCAGCCTCGACTCCGCAGTGAAATAATTATAGACGAGTAAAATTTACAAATTATGGAAAAAGCTGATAAATTAATAGTAATATTGAATGAAAAGTTTAAGTTTTACCTTTTATTGCTTTCATTACTCGTCTAAATGCAAGAAATGATAACCACTTTACTTAATATTTTAAGGCACTATTCAACTATTAATTAATATATAGATATTTTATTTGTTATTAATGACTACTCCAATAAAAGAATATTATTCTTTAACTGTTATAGCTATTGCTAATAATTTCCACAAATTTATAAGCACATAACAGTGCAGTTTCTGATAAAGCACGAAGATGGACTTTTTATGATTGTCTTCTCTTTTTGTTTTTGTTAAGATATATTTTATATATTTTTTATTTAATTTTGATATTTTAAATTGAACATGTAAATGAAGAAAAAAAGATGTGCATTAATTTGACGTTGAGTGTTGGAATTGGGGTATTAAAATTGCGTGGTACACATGGACTCTTTTAACTTGGTTGAGTTGGGGTTATACGCGTACATCACAATTGGTGTTTTAATGGATCTCACAGTTGGTGTTTTAATTGGAGTCTATCAACACATGTCGATTAACGAAGCCTAGTGGAGTGTTGGCGTTAGTAAAGTATTACTGGTGTCATGTGTCTATGAAGTACTACCTCCGATTCATAATAAGTGTTGTTTTAGATACATTTTAATTATTCAAAATAAGTGTCATTCTTGACTTTGTATGTATGTTTATAATTTTACTTCCAAAATTAACCTTTAATTTCTCTCACATCTTAATTACACAGATTACACAGATTATATTTTCAAGGCACTTTAACATGTAATTAATAAGGGTATATAAGACATTTCATTAACTTTCTTAATAAGTGTGCATTCCTCTAAAACGACTCTTATTATGAATCGGAGGGAGTAAGTTTTTGGCTGGCTGAGCATATCATGATTTTGAGCTGAATAACGCATCATGAATGTGACTTATGAAGCAGTGGGGCTTGTGCATTAAATAGAGTTATAGGAAAAACATAGCTGAAGTATATATTGTGTGAGGGATTAAAATGTTGGAATGGGTATGCTTTAATTGTTTATTGGTGTGCATTAATTGTTTATTGAAAAACACGAGTTTAAGGTGGCATAGGATAAGGGTGTGCTCCACTTGAACAACGTGACTTTGTCATATAAGCTATGATGAAGTGATAGTCACGGTGTAGTGATTTATTGGGTTTTATATATAAGGTTTCGGTGGCAAGAAGGAGACGAATCGGCTGTGAGTTGATTTTGTGGATTGCAAGTACCGTGAACTTGATCTTCTAGAATTTTGTAGCTTCGTTTTAGTGTTTACGTGAATCAACTCATTTTGTTGCGACGACTTTCAGGTCTATTACGGAAGAGCTGAACCAATTAAGAAGTTATTTTCTTTTCTTTCTTAAGTGTTGTCGTTTATATTAAATTTTATTTAATCATTTGAGTTGTTTAGTTTGTTTCATTATCAATAAACATCGTTTAAGAAAAATTCTCTGTTGAGGCTAGTACGAAGCGGTCGTATTATTGGGTATTAAATTCTTTCACGACAAGTGAGGTTGAGAGATAGTGTCAAGGGTTGAGTGATGTCAGTTTAGTAAAGCCTTGGGTAAATCTATTGTACTTCGGTGAAAGTTATTAAGCTGAGTGAGAGCTCCGCAGATATAGGTAAGGTATGCCGAACTGCGTTATCAAATTTATAATATTTTTATTATTTCGGTTTTACTTATTTTTATTTTGTTGGTGTCAAAGAAAAGCTAATGTCAAATGGAAGCCTAGTGTATAGTTTCGAGAATTTTGGTGGGTGTGAGATGATAGCTTCAATAGCACTCTTAATGTAACATTATTCACAGTATTCCAAAGGCAAAGGCTAATGAATAATGATCATGTGAGCTTGGAGAAACGTTTCAAGTTCTTGTCCATATATATATATATATATACAGATTGTTGGGATAACTATACTACTTGGTGCCCTTGGTGTGCTCGGCTTCAAAAGAGTCTGACTTGAATCTGCAACCTCAAGTTAAGCAAATAACTTTTATTGGTAAAGCTACTTACCTAACATGACAAAATCACCTAATTGGTGCCAAGTCTCTACTATCATGGCGTTGTGCTTGCCAATTGCTAATTAACTAAGAAAGCTTCCAGGCTTTACCAGTTCTGAGGCTGAATTTCTTAAGCCTTCCAAAGAACATGACGACGATGAGAATAAACTTTCCCTTATTACTCCACCTTCCCACAAAAGCATACCATGCATCCTTGCATGAGCTGTCGGCCACCAGTTGTCGTTTACAGGAGTAGCCGGTCGTCAGCCCGACATTTCCGTATGCACTGCAAGATCACTAATTATCACATAGTTGTATGTATATTCAACTAACTGAAAGCATTATCATATGCACCATATACGTGTCACTTAATTTTTTAAATAAAATAATGTCATCTAATTCGAATAGATACCTATATTATTGAAAACGAGTTCTCTTATCTTATTTAGATTATAGTATTAAATGTGTGGACTTAGACAATTTCTCAAAAATAGTGAAACAGATGCTAGAAAACAACTCAAGGCACTGATTCTAAAAATAAATAAAAAGGTTTCGTCCATTTTTATGTGATATTTACTATATAATTATTATTTAGTAATTATTAGTGGTTATTATTATTAAATAAAAAATATTTATAAAAATTTTATTTTTTACTATTACATTTATAATAGCTAGTAATGATAACCGCTGATAAAAATTTTAATAGTTACTAAACTTTATTCTTTCTAAATAATGTATAGTTTATGATCAAGTGATTGAGTTGGAAACGAATATATATACTTGAAAGGATATATCCTCACCTTACAACTTCCAGAGTTACGTTGAGCACGTTGAAATTGAGGGGGTCATTCTTCATCTTTTCTCTTTCAGTGATAGAGATGAGAATAACAAAGATGACTAAATATGATAACTGTGAGAATAACAACCACTCCACCACAAATTTCTTTATTTGGCTCTCTCTTTTTCTCTGTTTTCCTGTTTCCAAGCTCCACTTTTCCTCATCTTTCTTTGGAAAATATGAGGTGTACGGTGGGAGATACCTGTATTTGTATATTTATATAAATATGCAACGTTTATGGTCAGAGACTACACTTAGAAATTAAATATGAAGAGTTCGACTTCAATATATGATGAGCTACAAGCGATCAAAAGAAGAGAAAAACATTGTATCTGATTGCATATTAGTCTAAAAAAAATTCTGTTGATTCATCTACTCATATGAATTAAGTCCAAAATTTCACCTATTAAGAAATGATTTTCACATATAATTTAGGCGTATTATGAATTTTTAATGCAAGAAACAATAAAGAAGAGAAGAATATGGAACAGAACATAACAGAGATTTTTATACCAAACAAAAGAGAACAAAGAATCAAATATATGGTGCAAATCTGTATTATTAGTGCTAATTTAGGCAAAGCGTACATGCATCTACAATTTATATATGGGCATGGTGATATGTATGTCTTCAAGTTGTTAGAAGAACTTAAAAAGAGCATGCAGTAAAACAATATATTATTAAAGGTATAGAATGAGTTCGATTGACTTACATCATAACCACGAAAAGAACCAATATCGCTGGAGACACGGTGGAGATGTCGAATACAGACTCGCCGGCATGCCTAGAATTTACCACCTGAAATAGTGAGCTCACGAACTTTTCAGACCCGCTCAAACCTTTCATTGCTTCTGAGTTCCACTCCATGGAGCAGAAGACGGCAAGCTGTAAGAATATGAACCCCAAGACTGTAGCAACCAGGAACGAAGAACGAAGACCAGACAACAGATGGTCATACCCGATCTCTCTCGTGTTCATCAGAATGTGTTTGAATTCGACTTTCTTCGTCAGTTTCTCCAGAACCCATAATAGAAATCGCTAGGATGGTGCATATAATGTATTTCCTAAGAGAACTTGGGGGACGAGAAGTAGTAGGAGACCTGAATTCTTCCTAAAAATAATCATGTTTTCATTTGTAGGCACAAAACCACAGTTTGTAAATGTCGATACTGTAGTGAAGACTGAAAATATCAGTTTATTGATGCCTCTGAGAGTTATCACTCCTTTGGCACTTGGATTGACGCTTAGATACGACACAACTAACGTGGAACCGACCAAGTGAGCTACCAAAAGGTAAGCCAAAACCACATAACCCAAGCACTTGACAGACCTAAGCTTCAGAGTATCACTCTTAGATTCGAGCTGATTGTCCAGGGAGACTCTATTTTTGTTATCTAAACCTAAACAATTAGCCGAGACCAACTCCAGGTTACGCTCATGATGGCTAGTTTTGGAAGGATTCTTAATCGGCAGAGCGGTTCTGGTTTCAAAACAGGATTGGCGTTCAGAGAGTTTGGTACTTCGGAAAAGGAGTCCAAGCATGGAAGTGAAGACCTCACCACCGAAGAGCATCAAAATTGTGAGAATAATGAGCTGACTGTTTGAAAAAACCTCCATTTCAACAGTTGACATGCTAGAAACTGTTGCAGCTGACACAGAAGTGAATAAGGTATCTAAGTCTTTAGGCCTTAACGAGCCCTCTTTCGGCTATAAAACCTTCAAAGCGAAGTACCCAACTAAAGAGAGAGCAACGAAATAAGTGAGCTGAATCCATAATGGTTTTACTTGGAAGACCATGAAATTGAATAGTGACTGGAATGTTAAACCTTGCCAGGTTCTGCGAAACCAGCCAGCGACGTCACTTGGGACTTCACGAACATGAGCCAGTTTCTTTCTAAAACAAGAAAAGTGTTGCATGTTTGAGGAGGAACACTGGCTTTGCCTCTTCGGTGATTGTGCACATGCAGTGGGCAGTTGGAGGTGCAACTTATATAAAGTAGCACAGGTGCACCATAAATTTTAGAGTCCAGATCCTCCTTCAACATGGGAAGCATAATCTCAATTTTTGATATCATTCAAATGCATAAAATTTGGTCTGACTTGCAAATGATCTTCTATAATTCTGTAAAGCCCAAATGACCTCTATCAACACTTTCATACAAGCTCTTTCAACTTTCTACAATTATTCAGGGTTGTGGATTAACTTTAATAAAAGTCACATTCTTGTATCCAAGAAAGCTTCTGATCTCAAACAACATTTGCATAATTGACGGGCATACAATCCATCAATCCCCCTCTCCTATACTTGGGACTTTCGGTGACAACTAGACGCCTCACCTATCTTAAGTGCCTACCTCTTAATAAAAAACTGCAAAAACATATTGACTCATAGGTAAACAAGACTCTCCTTATGCTGGTAAGTTACAACTCATTAAATTAGTGCTTAGCTCACTGCATATATATTGGAGTTCGCATATTTGTCTCTCCCTAAACGTTACCAAAGCCATCGAAAGATTGTTAAGAGAATTTCTATGGAGTCATTCAGACAGCTCCAGCGGAGCTTCCTAGGTGAAATGGACTGAATTAACTAAGAAGGAAGGTAGACTAATAGGGTCATTCCTATTGTTTTATAGACCCTAGGTGAAATAAAAAAATGCCCAATAAATCGACAATATACTTAAGTTTACATGTTTGTATGAAATATAAATAACTAAATTTATAAATCTACATACTCAACCAAATATTAAATGATCATAACATCAGCTAATAATATCTTACAAATATCATTAACAATAAAACAACTAAAAATAGTAACAATAACAACAAAATAGCAATAGCAACAATCAAACAATAATATTAGATTGCAAAACACTAAGAAAATTACACTAACAAATATACAGAGGATCATGATTTATGAAAAATAATTTCTCCGTGCATTTCTAGATGCAAAATCATTAATAATATTAGCAAGATCAATATTGTCCAACGTATCCTTCTCGATACATAACATAGCTAAACCATTCAACTTTTCTTATGACATTGATGACCTCAAGTAAGTTTTCAATAATTTTAACTTTGAAAAACTTCTCTCAGCTGATGCTACAGTCATATGTATAGTCAATAGAATTCAATAAGCAATTGAAACATTTGGATAACAATTTGCAGCTTTAACAAACTCTAAAATTTCAACTGATGACATCAACTCATTTATCAAAGTCATTGTAACACTTTTAATTCAGAAAAAAGATCATCTAAATCTACATCTGACACATTATCATGAGAAAAAGTTGTCATAAAATTAGTGCAACATTCTCTTAACTCGTTATCATCCAATGACCTCAACTTCCTTGAATCAAATAAGAATCCAAAAATATTATCAAATGTCGTTAATTATTCAAATCTATTCTTTAACGAAGTAATTGTCATATCTACAACAACTAGAAAGTAATACTCTGAAAGAATCATCAGCTGATTGTATTTCTCCATTATGGTTAATTTCATCAAATTATTTTTTCCTAATAATACAACGTCTAGTTGGAAACGTAGGCTCTATATTCATCTCAAGCGCAAGACTTTTGGCAATATTCATACTAGAGCTAAACCCTTCATCTCTATATTT
>JAOTBA010000204.1:14441395-14453802 GCA_025629845.1 Erythroxylum squamatum
ATGTTGAATATGTGTGTGTGTGTGTGTGTGTGTGTGTGTTGGGGGGGGGGGGAGTGGGGGGGTTAGCATTAAGTACCTCCTTTCCCTCCTTTAGATGGATTTTATGATCATAAGCCCTTTATAGTGATAATAAGTTGGGAGTTTCGAAGATTGGGTTATATTCCACCAATGACTCAACTAAATTCATATCTCTTAAAGTCTTCATATTATCCAATTTTAGGGTTAATTCAGCATTCATTGCTTAATTGGCCCTATCGATTTGAGCATGCACCAGTGACTTGCTACCTGAGCCTTGCAAATTAATTTCTTAAATTTATTAAAAAGAACCATATTTAGTTTATTAATTGATCCCCCCAACCTTTATAATTCTCACTTGCCATATAAACTACATGATCTGCTCTTTGAAGTTACATAAGACTTATATTTAGAGTGGAGAGCCTTTGTACTCATAGCACTATGTCATATTCTCCTACTCACAACACTGATGCATTAGTGGAGAATTGAACGCCCTAAAGAGTTCACTCAAAGTTTACGCAAATTCTAGAGTATGGCAACTATAATCCTCCTCCTATGTGTTTCTGGAATTAGAGTTAACTCCTCATTACCTAAAGTTATCTCTCATCTTCTTCATCATTCTTTACCATAAATTGATTTCATTCCTTCTTTTTTGCTTTTAAGATCAAGTATGAATCTCTCATCACACCAAAAATGCATACCTTTGGCTCTCTTGTCCTTTAATTCTTTATTGCTCATTTGTCTCTAATTTCATTGTAACTCCCTATGTCCTTAGATTCTAATAGTGATTATTGGAAATGGAGTAAGAATGGATAGTAAACTCACTTACGAGTTAAGCTTTTTATTATTATATTTCAACTGAGATGGTAGGTATGCCATTATCACCATTCCATTGGAATTAAAAGTTTGAAAGGATTTATCATACACAAATTTATTAGGATAATATCTATTGGATATAGCTTATTTCATTTTTTTGTTAGCATAAATGCTTATTGAAAGGTTTTTAAATTCAACATTTTAAAAGGATGGTTTTAAATCATTCAAGAAAAATTCCACCAAATAAGGTTCAACTATGGCTTTTAAATACAACACAATATTCTCACTAATCATGTTTGCTACAGTTGTTTGAAGTCACCTACCAAATCTTTAAAAACTTCTTTGAATTGTTGGATTAAAGCAATAAGGTATTCTTCCTAACTTAATAAATCATGTTTCATTTGATTCCTTATGTAAAGTTAGTGCATTTCTAGAGCAGCTACCTTTAGATTCCTTGACCTTTAATTATAGGCGTGTTTTGTCCATAAAAAAGTATTTTTCCTTATAGTTCCAATTTTTACTATTCTCCATCAAATTTTAGAAATTAGATTTTACTGAACTTCATTAGAATTAAGTACGAAGAGCCTTCATTAGGTGAAGACTCCACTTATGGCGCATGGTCTAAATTGCCTCCTATCATTGCAGAAGGTTTGCTATATTATGTGGACTCTTTTTTTAACTTGTATACATTGTTATGATAGTTTTCTAAGTTCAATCAACTCTTTATCGCATTTTGAAAAGACTTCCTAGATCTACTTAAGCAACTAGTCTTTAATGGATTCCTCTATGGGTCTCATGTTTGGAGTACCTTCAGCAATTAATTTTTTTCACCAAAAAAGTGCTCTGATACATTTGATACATTAATTATTTGTCTTGGAAATTTTTTAAGAGATTAAAGATGAGGTGCTAAAGAAGGAAGAAGATTTAGAGTATTTTAAAAGAAAAAATAAGAAGAGAAAAGATAGAGGTTGACGAGAGAGGAATTCAAACATATTTTTATGAAAAAATAAGTTTATAGTAGGTGATTAGTAAATATTGGTGATTATCAATACCATAAATAATAAAAATATTATTTTTATAAAATAAAAATTTTCTTATGTAATAATAATGTTAACTAATAATTACTAAATAATGGTTATAAAGTTCAACTATAACAGATGCATTATTTTTTTCATAAAAAAACACCACATGCAATTATAGAAAGACATGCACAAACGATAAACTGATTGTGCCGGGCCTTATAACAAAGATACATAAGAGATTTAAGCAGTGTTAGATCATTTGTTATATTTGAACTTGAGATTTTGGAGATAGTTTTAAGTTGCCTACTATCTCTAGCCACAATACTCTTGCCACTTTGGACCTACCAGTCAGTCAATGTTAAAAACCATCTTTACCTTGTAGACATTTACTAAGTCACTTGCTTCTTTTACAACTTCATTTCTTCCTTTAGTAGCAACGTTAGCCATATCTTAAGGAGCTTTGACAAATCATTAAAATAAAGTAACAACTATGAATTAACCAAATAACCACCCTAATAATTGACCAACATGAGGCAAAGTTTTCACAAGCTTTGATTTCTACCAAATACCAAAAGTTGAAAACCTAAAACAAATTCTATACCTCCTCTTAAGAGGATATTTCACTCATGCACAATAGTGCCTTATACCAGAAATAGTTAGTTACAGAATTAATTAAGAAATTTGTAGATCTTTGATTGTACAACAGAAATCTAATAAGCATATAGCTACATTTAGGTCCACTAGCGTAGTATTTTACTATAAGCTTTAGTTATACATCCAAAGAAGAGGCATGCTTCACTTACCATTGTTTCTATAATTGCAAGAAGAGTCATAACATTTAGTTTCGGACTTTAGTTGAAATATACACACCATGCCATTTCATCTTTATATTTCAACTGCCTCTTTTATTTACCCATATCTAGAGTTAGCCTTAATCAAAATAGTTCCTATCTCCATGCTCATTCAAAATTGCATAATCTTAAAGTGTTTATCTTTTTAAGTAATGCTATAAAGTCTGTGAATTTAGTTCCTGAATTTTAGTTCATGTTTTTCAACATTAAGTTGGTGGGTTTCGCGATTACTTGGTTAATTAGTATATGAGTTTTCAACTGGAGTCCTTTAGTTAAGAGTGGGCGTGATTAGTTGACCATATTTTAGCTTAATTTGGTTCAACTATAAGTTTATTTATTTACACCCTTGTTTTGTAACTTGTTGGAATGACATTACAGTGGATTGTTTTCTAGTAAAAGCTCACTACCTTGACTTCTTTTTTCTTTCCTAACATTATTTTTGGTATTAGAGCACTAAGAGAGAGAAAGAAGTTAAAACACAAGCATGTTACTTTCTTTTCTTTCTTTCACTAAGTTGGGTCATAAACTAGGAATATGAAAAGAGAAATTTAGAGAAAGAAAGTGAGTTGCATAATATCTGAGTAAAACATGGTAAAGAAAAATACAAACTAGAGAACAAAACATAATGAAGTAAACACATATTAGGAAGAATTTCAACCATGTTAGGTAATAATTCTAATTCAACTTCTTAATCCCCACTTCAAAATTTCAAAGGTGAAAAATATCACCTTTGGATCCTTAAGATGAAGACCATGTTCAAGTCTCAAGAGTTATCGGACTTAGTGGGAAAAGGTTTATAGACTCAAAGCTAGCCAAGTTGATCAACGATTGCAGGATAAGAAGGATGCAAAGGCTTTGTTTCTTATTCAATTAACAATGGACAATGATATCTTTCATCAAATCTCATAAGCTAACACCTCCAATCAGGTTCAGAATATCCTAAAGAAATAGTATTTAGGAAACAAAACTTAATTTTAAACTGCTAGCCATGAAAGAGAAAAAGAACTTAAGTAAGAATATTTATTTAGTGTTTCTGAAATTATAAATCATATTAGGTCTTACAATGAAGATGGTAGTGATGAAATTGTTATTAGTAAGGTTTTGAGGAGTTTAATAAGAGACTTTGATCATGTTATTGTTGCAATTGAAGAGTCTAAAGACTTGTCAACTTACACTTTTGGTAAATTTATAATCTATATATTAGCCAGTGAAGATAAGATCAGTTGGTCCTATAAAAATTTAAGAATAAGACATTTTAGGTGAAGGAAGAGTCTTCTTATAAAGGAAAATTAGAAAATCAAAGTGTTTGAGAACAAGGTACAGGAGGTTTATAAGGTTGAGTTATGGTTATTGAGGAAGAGGTCAATTCAATGACTAACACTAGTGTAAAAGTAACATTCAATGTTTATATTGTATGAAAAGTAGTCCACAAAGAACCTGATTATTGGTCTAGCAGAAGGATGAGCACAATCAAGCTAATTTTACAGAGAAATTTGGAAAGAAGAGTAAGAGCCATAAATAGCTTAATCAGTCATAGAAAAGTGAAATTCGTCTCAGAGACAACAAGTTGATGTAAGTGAAACAGAAAAGTATAATTACATCAAAATATCAATAGATAATGTAGAACTCCTCTATAATATGTAATATGTTCTTAATTTAGCTTATAATAAATTAAATGTTGGGCAATTGATGGGTGGTAGTTACTTTATTATGTTTGATTATGGTTTCTAATGTATTTACGATAAGAAATCACACAAATAAATAGTTAGCATTCTTATGGCATAAAATAACATATTTTTTTTGGAAGCCTCTGGTATGAAAAATTGTGCCTTTGTGGTATTGATTGCCTAAGAAGAATTCAACATATTGGGTGCAAAGATGAAAAGCCTAGTTGTTAAGATTTCCAAGAGTTAACTAGATTGCCTAAAAAATTCTTAGACCTAGGAATTAATAGACAAGTTCAAGAGTTATAAGTCGGTATAGTTGAAAACATGATGAATATATAGTAGCAGTTAGTCAGGACGTGACCTAACATTAGACGATAGTTGAAAAGGTGTATAAGTACACCAGTAGGATAAAACAAAAGGAAATCACAAACACACAATCAGATTACTCAAAGACACATAACCTATCATTCTTTTTACTTTCTTTGCATTTTGTACTCATCTTGCTTAAATAAAACTATCCTTTTAATTTAAATTTTAAGCCTCAATACTTTTTAGCATTTAACAATTTGGTTACTTAGAAATCTGTTTTCTAAGTTTTTCAAAGCCTACCAATATCACTATTTAGAAGTCAGGCATAATTTTGGAAGACTTCCTACCTGATATGCTCAAATTCTAGGTTGATCATAAAAATGATCAATAATTTGGCACACTTAGAAGGATTACGATGTTGCGTATGAAGAATAAAAAAGAAGTCATTATGCCTCTATCTTTGGAGGAAGAAATCCTACTATAGTAAGAAATGAAGTTTTATATTTTAAATGATTGAAAATTTAAAGAAGGCAGCATTGCCTTCAACTAAGTATCCAACTGACAAGAATTCAAAATGTCAATAAAGAAGAATCAAATTCAAAATGTCAATAAAGAAGATGATTTTTTTTTTTTGCCGCTTTGGTACAGTTTACTAGGTAGAATTCTCCTTCTCTAACAAGGCAAATTTCTGAAGGGATCAAGGGGTAGCTTACACCAAATATGATGGAGGTTGGTGAGTATAGTCATCCTTCAGTTTCTTTCTTTGTGGAAAAAAGATATGCTATTTCTTATAAAAGACAGGATATTCTTGTGGTGCCTTTACTCGCTAATTCTAGGAATGGTCGACAACTCTTAGATGATAGGGATTTAGTCTTCAAGTTGAAGCTAATAAACCAAATTACAACTGAAGGGGCAACTTTTTGGCATAAACCAAAATCATGTTCTTATTATGACTCCTCCATATATAAGATTTCAAATCAATATATAGACTGTCAGAGAGGTTTTTCAAGAGTTGTATAGGACTGGTTTAAGATAGGTTGGCCACCCATAATTCTTTAAAGCTTATTCGAAGCATATTGACCATGAGAATCTTTATCTCCATGGTTATAAAATTCCTTACTTTTCGTTATTTTCTAGTGAAGATGGTCAGACAACTATCGAGTACATTACTAGATTCACTATTCAGTGTGGTGATGTCAACAATTTTAGGATTAGGTGTGACTTTTTCCTGGTATACTTTGTTATCTAAAAATTATGTCCTTTCATGGGCGAAGATAGGAAGAATGTTTCATACTTAGATTTTTAGAGCTGAACTGAAGTCGTTATAGACGAATTGTTTATTGTTACTAAAAAATAGTGAGAATGTAAACATATTTATCATTCGATTTAGGAGAATGAGGAGTCAATGCTGAATTGTACATCCAGATACCAAGTACATGAAGCTAGTTTAGCCCTTAATATTGAAAAAAATTGTAAGGTATGAAATTATATGATTTTTATGAATTGGCAACAAAAGTATCTAAATGTGAAGAGCTTCGTAAAGAAGTGTATCATAAAAGGTGTTCAGTAGGTACTTATTTGATAGAAACAAGTTCATATGCCTCAGCAGTGGTTGAGAATAATACCCCAAAAAATTATATTTGTCTGTTCTATAACAAAATTAGTCAAAGCCAAAAGAAAAGTAAAAGCACCAATTACTTAGATGCAATGCACTTTTGATGTCTCCAAAATGGAAGAAATTTTTTATTTCTTGTTGCAAGATTTTTTTTTTAACTTTTCCACCAAAACATAAAATTCCCACAAGGGAAGAGATTTGAGGGATGAACTACTATAAATACTATAATATATAAAGTCACCTTATATATTCATACTGGGGTTTCAACAATGTTATTCAAAATTGGTTTAACAAAGGAATTTTATTGTTTGTTGAATATGATCAGACCATGTTAATAGATAAAGATCCACTTCCATCAGTTACAACTGTTAATGCAACTGAGCTTTATTTATGATTTTTGTTGGATGTCAAGAGGAAGCTAAAAATTGTAAAGAATTCAAAGTTGATCCAAGTCAATAAACCGAATCTCACCCTATTATTATTGAAAAATTCTAGAAAGTCTTCAGTACCAAAAATATGTAAGGAACAATTGTTAATAACCTGAGTGAAATTCAACCTATTAGGCGTAAAGATGAAAAACCCAATTGCTAGGATTCCCAAAAGTTAACTATATTGCCTAGAAATTCCTGGGCCCAAGAATTAGTATAGAAGTCGAGATGGTTAAAAACATGATGAATTTGTGGCAAGCAATTGGTTAGGACATGACCCAAAATTAGAGGATAGTTGGAAATTGAGAAGCTACTAGAAAACTGCTTAAAGCAATTGAATTTAGGAGAGGTGTCTAAATATATCAGCAAGACAAAATAGAGTGGAATCATAGGCACACAATCAAACTAGTCAAAGACACATAACCCATTATTGTTTCAACTTTATTTGCATTTTGTACTCAGAATTTGCTTAAATAAAATTATTCTTTTAACTTAAATTTTAATCCTAAACACTTTTTTGCATTTAAATATCTGGTTAGTTATAAATCTATTCTCTAAGTTTTTGAAAGCCTACCTATATCATTGTTTAGAAGTTTGGTACCATTTTAGGATAATTCTTCACTAGTACACTAGAATTCTAGGTTAATTGTAAAAGTGATCAATAGTTGGTAGAACTAATGATGCAAAAATGTGGCATTTACATTATGAACATTTGAATATGAAAGGGTTGAAATTACTTTATTAAAAAATATAGTTGTTGGGTTGCCCAAAATTGATGATCTTAATTTATGTTAATTGTATGTTCATAGAAAACAAAGTATAAATTTATTTCCACTGGAGAAGTCTTAAAGGATTTTGAATTGACTTAAGTTAGCACATGCGAATATTTAACATCCGATGAGTATTGATTTTTTAAGTGAAAGTTAATATTTTTTGTTATTCACTGATGATTACTATCGTTTGAGTTAGGTTTATTTTTAAATTTCAAATAAGAAAATTTGGGAAATTTTAAGAAATTTAAGGCGATAGCAAAAAAATAAAAAAGGTGTTCCACTAAGACTCTGCAAAGATGGAGGTGGTGAATTTACCTATAACATTCGTAAGGGGTTAACAACAATATGCACACTAGAGCAAAATGGAGTGGCGAAGTGAAAAATTTAAATGGCGATTGAAATGACCAAAAACATAATGACAGCAAGTTATCTTCCAAAGAAGTTTTAGGTAGAAGGCATAAATCCAATAATGTATCTTTTTAATATCTCAACAATAAAAGAAGTTATGAACCAAACTCTATATGAAGCTTGAAAAGGTATAAACTCGTTGGTAAGTCACTTAAAAATTTTTGGATGTATAAAATATGCTTTGGCCACTTCTCCATCTAACCATAAACTTAATAACAATTTAAACAATATATATTTTTTGTCATCTATATCCTTAATCCAAAGCATATAAGTTGTATAGCCTCATGAATGACAAAGTTATTTTAATCAAGAATTTTATGTTCAATGAAGAAGAAACTTGTTCTTGGAATAATAAAAATGCAAAACTAACACATCCTCTAGTCTTAAAAAGTACATCTGCAATCCTTAAAACAGAACCTTTAAAACTAGTAAGTCCATGTGTTTCACCTAGTGGTTGCTCCTCATCATCCATTCACTCAACTCCAAGCAGTGATAGTTCATCTTCCTCATCAAGCTCTAACTCACAATTAAACTCTTGTCTGAAACTCCTCCAAAGAAATTTCATTCCTTGAGTGCGAGATAAGGTCGTGCAATTTTGCATGTCATGTTTCTAACCCTGCTTATTATGATGAAACTGTAAAAAGTCAAGTATTTGCAAGATGCATTAAAAGAAAAGATGTTGGTTATAGAGAAAATGAAACTTGGGAGTTGATTGATTCATAGGAATGCAAGAATGTTATTATGCTGAAATGGATGTTTAGAAAAAAGTAATATACTAATATAACAATTTAAAAGCACAAAACTCGTTTGATTGCTAAGGAGTACTCACGACAATAAGGTGTTGACTTCAATGATACATTTTCTCCAATGGCTTACTTTAAAACGATGAGAACTTCTTAACTTTAGTTGCTCAATTAAAATGATCAATGTACCAACTTAATATTAATTCACTTTTTGGAATGTCAAGCCAGAAGAAGAGATGTACATTTCTTAGCTTGAAAGTTTTGTTTGTAATGATGATAGTAAAGCTTATAAGCTAATGAAAGCCTTATATGACCTTAAGCAAGCCCTATACGATTAATACATTAAAATTGATTCGTGTTTCTTAGATAATATGTTTGAAAAGAGTAAATGTGAAGGAGTGAGCTAAAATTTATTTTCAATTGTGTCTTTATAATGATGGTATAATATAAATGGGATCTTATGTCTATAATTGCTTAATTTAAGTCTTGCATGATGAAATATTTGAGATGTCAATTTTAGGTTTATTACATTATATTCTTGGTGATTTGATGCCTTTTGTTAATACCCTTAGAGGTCAAATCAAAAATATAATCCAAGGATTGCAATATAGGTTGTAACCTCGGGTCGTTTCACTTAATCGGAACCTAATGAAATGGACTTAAGCTAGCTTATATGTCATGAAATGCAAGCTAATTAGTAAGTAAGGGGGTTTTGATTTTTAGAAGTCTAAACAAAATTAAATGAATTGTAATAAAAGTGCTTAAAAAGCATTTTTTGGATTTTTTTTTGGGAAAAGAAATTAGAAAGATAAAGATAATGATCAAATGTGATAGAATCCTCTTGAAAATGAGCTTTGGCTATCATAGTTTAAAATTAATTTTGGTGGGAGTGAAAATCACTAAGTTTCAAATGGTAAACCTTAAAGAACTCTTTAAGTCCAAGGTCTTAATCAATGAACTCCATTCCTTAAGACCTTGTTAAATGCCCCTTAGTGTGAGTAGTGGGTAAATCAATGCAACAAGTTACTTGGGATCTCAAAGCGACTCACTATCAAACACAACTATGTAAGATAAAGGAGATTCAAGAAGATCACAAATAAACATATATGAGACTTCATATATTTAACGCTTAAAGTTCTACATCAACAAATCCCAACAACACAATGAGTATCCAATACTTGATTAAACTCTAATCAAGGATGTTCAACTACAATTTATAAATCCTAAACCTAGGAATTTATAAATCATAGTTAAACATGGATTAAGTCACTCCCTTTCTAAGCCCATTGAACTCAAGCCATCGCTATATCTTCAAGAAGAGAGAGATGCCTAGCCACACATAACTCCAAGAGATTTCACAATCGAGAACCCACTGGAAGCATCTATGGCAGCAGTCAATGGTCGAAGGAGCAGAACAGTGGTGTCGATGATAGGAGGAGAGGGTTTGTGTAGAAGAGTTGTTCGGATGGTAGAGAGAGTGAGTGATGTATATCTATATTGTCGGCTCTCTCCTCTTAACCTAAAATAGGTAGTTTTTATAAACCGGGTTGATGGATCGGGTTGTACAATGGGTAAATTTCAAAAAATGGATTGGGTATTTGAAGGTTCGCCGCGGCGACAGGATGCGTTCGTCCTGGCGAACTTTTCCCAAAAGGTTTCTTCAATAATCTATCTCGTTCGATGAGGGGAAAGAATTAATTCACACTGCGGTGAAATTAAACCGAAGAGTCTGCGTGAATTCTTCATGATTTGCCGCGACAAAACATCAACTTTCACCGCAGCGAACTTTCTTGTTGCCCGGTTGACTTGTTGACTTATCAATTTCAGCCTTCACTCTTTGCCTCTACTTCTTGAGTCTCCTACAATAAACAAATAGTAGTTTGCAGTATCAATTGTTCGTAAAAAAATAATTTAGTGAAATTACTAATTATTTGTGACAATTTTACTCTCAAACTAAAGTAAAGGCAAGCACTGAAGAGTCAAATTAAGCATAAAATCTAAAAATGAGAGCCAAAAAGTGTAGTAAAAATTATGAAAATGTCATCAATTTATATAAGAAACTTGGGTTCAATCATAGATCTACCACCAGATCTAAGAGCCATAGGGTGTAAATGGATCTTTAAAAGGAAAAGAGGATCAGATGGAAAGGTAGAGACTTTTAAAGCTAGATTGGTAACTAAAGGCTATACTAAAAAAAAGGGTATAGACTATGAGGAGATTTTTTCTCCGGTTGCCATGCTTAAGTCCATCAGAATTCTTTTTGTCGTAGTAACCTATTTTGATTATGAAATATGACAAATGGACGTCAATACCACATTTCTTAATAGGGATCTTAAGGAGACAATTTATAAGGCCCGACCAAAAGGATTCATAAGCTATCCAAATTGCAGAGGTCCATTTATGGACTTAAGCAAGCATCTAGGTTTTGGAACATTAGGTTTGATATGTCTATCAAAACCTATGGGTTCATACAAAGCCTAGATGAGCCTTGTGTCTATAAAAGGATACAAGAAGGCAAGATTCTAGTCCAATTTAAAAATGGAGCATTGGATTACGGTTAAGTGCATACTGAAGTATCTTTGTTAGACGATGAACATAATGCTTGTTTACTCTGGAAGTAATCTTATTCTGACAGGATATACAGATTTCAATTTTCAATCAGATGTTGATTTAAGGAAATCAACTTCTTTTTCGATATTTGTTTTAGGAGGTTGAGCCATAGTCTGGAGGAGTGTCAAATAATCTTGTGTTACTGATTCGACTATAGAGGCTGAGCATGTTGCTGCTTGTGAAGCAACAAAAGAAGCAATCTGGCTCTGCAAGTTCCTAAATGATTTGGAGGCAATTCTTGAGGCAGAAAATGCCATTACACTTTATTGCGATAATAGTAGTGCAGTGAGTAATTCTAAAGGACCTCGGAACCATAAAGCTATCGAACGCATTGAGAGAAAGTATCATCTCTCAAGGGAGATAATACAAAGTGGTGAAGTGAATGTGGTAAAGATTCCTACAGAGCAAATCCTTGTTGATTTGTTTACAAAGACGATGTCTCAAAAAAGTTTTGAGGGTTACGTAGAAGGGATGGGAAAGAGGTATATATCAAACTTATTCTAGGGCAAGTGGGAGATTGTTAGGGTTATGTAAATATAGTGCCCTGGAAAGCGACTGTATTTGCATATAACTTAATCTTCTTCCTGTTATTTTTGAAATGAAAATATTTATTATTAATAAACCAAAAGAGTTTAGTTTTATTTGTATAAGCATTATATAACTAGTCGTAAGGTACCAAGATTCTTCTGTTAGTAATATACATATACATGGATATGTATGGGAAACATGTATATTATTAGAATCTAAATTAGTTGATTCATAATTGAATATTCGAGTTGGTCGGTTCCCTTGATGAGTTTCATATTATAATAGTAGTTGACTATTGATAATGGCACTATTAAATGAATCTGAAATCATGTTTGTTTTTAAAGATTAAATGTTGGACCCCGAACTTTCTTTGGAAATTAGAAAATATAAAATGATATGAAATGAGGAAATATAGTATGATTTCTAGAAATAAATGAAAAGTATGAATGAATCTATGAGCATTTGATGAAATGAAAGACATTTGAGTCTTCTTGTGTATTGTATTAAAGATGTTTTTGTGCCTTAAGGAAATCGATGAGACAAGAAATTGATTAGTTTTGATGACTTTGAGGTTTGAGTAGATTTGTATGGGTCATGAAAGCTTAAGTGAATGAGAATGATT
>JAOTBA010000204.1:14478777-14497824 GCA_025629845.1 Erythroxylum squamatum
CCAAACAGCCAACTGGCTTTTAAAAAAAGCTCTTCTCAGAAAAGCTCTACTGATAAAAGCTCTACTGATAAAAGCTCAACCAAACGGGATGAAACTCATTCCTCTCATATTTTGAAAGTATGAACTAATCCCCAAAAATCAAATATAAAAATACCAATCCTTTAATCATAATATAAAATCAATTACCTTTTATCCATTTCATATCCATTAATTCATTCCCAAACTCATAAACAGGAACCCATTAGTTTTTACCATGTTTCATGTTTTGAAATTCCATCGAGTTTCTCTCTGAATGTGACGTCTAAAACAGATTCTAATGAGTCCAGATCTTCTGTCCAGTTTTACTGTCTTATTCTGTCTCATGAAATCTCAGCTATTTATTTTGCGAAACCTACGTAAATCCTATGCAAAATTTACATAAATTAATGGCTGAAATTTATTGGACACAATAAGACACCGTAATATTGAACATAAGATCTGAACTCGATTCTAATAGGCTTTAATAATCGATAGAACCAGAAAGTGGCACCATCACTATGATAAACCAGACTGCAGCCTCTTAATTTGATTTAGAATGTTTATTTCTTATTATACCAAGTGATAATCAAGTTTACATTGGTGTTTTGTTAATTTCTTCAGGAAGTAAAAGCTGATGTTAATGGTGAAATCAAAGTGCATATATCAACTTTGGTACATATATCCCATTTTCACACACTCCTTGATCGGATACTTTTCCAGGAAAAATATATTGTAAAGTGATTGAAGAAACTATTATTCACAATTGATGCTACAAGAGGAAGACTGGACAAGGATTTCTTTTCATTTATACCAGCTCCATATTCTTGTCAGTAACTAGAAAAGTGAAAGAAAAAGCAAGATTAAAAAACTAAGAGAGAGGGAACCAAAGACCATTGGAAAGAACTTTGAGTTAGTACGTACTATCTGTCCGCTCCTGTGAAATGCCTTCGTCAGTAATCCAATGCCCACCTATGCCAAAACTGAAGTTCATCATATCCACCTATATCCGTGCCACTGTGCCATGTATATGCTGGCCGGCACCATACACCAACATTCCCCAATATCAACAACACATGTTTTGCACAGATTCTCATTCCATATCACTGCTTTTCTTATCTCATTCTATGCCAAAAATTGGTGTCTGAAACACCGATAGATTAGGCTTTGCAGATTGGAAAGCATGTAAAGATTGTGCATTCCGGCTACCATAACTAGAATTACGCTCATAATTACTACCACTACTATTAGGAGCAATCGGAGCAGCAAATGGGATTGAGCTTGATGATGTACTAATCCCACCCACACTACTTACCGGTTGAATAAAGCCAGTGTTAAACAGTAATCCATTGTTGTAGTCTCCGTCATTTCCTGAAGCAACTGCCTTGAAATCCATAGCAAAAACAGGAGGGTTTTGTATAGCAGGTCCATTATTGTTGGATCCAGGAAATAAAGTACTAGGAGCAACAGTAACATTGGTGTTCTTGGCGCTATTTAAAGTGGGGGATGATGTAGTAGTGGTGGTCATGGTTTGGTACCCAAAGATATTAGACCAATAATCTGATGTGTCTTGTTTGATGGGTATGGCAGGCTGTGAATTATTAGCAAAAGTTACCGAGGAGGCTGAGGAGAGATCGTCGGATCTTGAAGCATCAAATCTTTTACTATCAGAAGCCGATTCTGAGGAGTTTTTGAACTTCCCCGAAACTCCTCCAACGGGGAGATTGCTGTTAGCTATGCTTTTCACGTCATATCGGCTTATGTCAAAGTTGGTTACAGCATTTAGGCCTCTAAATTTGATTGCTGCTATGTCATAGGCCTCAGCGGCTTCTTCTTGAGTGCCTGTTTGACAAAACGACCAAAAAAAAGAAAAAATTAGCTTTGTTCTCACCATTAAATAATGCCACAATAAATCACAAATGAAGTTCTCTCACTAAATGTGCCAAGGTAAAGGTCCTTGTTTCCAGCAACTCTGCCTATTCTTGCTTGCCACCGACCTTGTTGATGGTGCCTGAAAACATAACCACGAAATTTAATATTACAAAATGAATACGTCTTCAATTCAGTCTTTCGACTAGAAAGACAGAAACCTTGTAACTCCTCTGTATATAGAGGCTCCTCTAGAAAATCCACTGCTTTTCCTGCAGAACAAACATATGTAGGCGTCAACATAAGCATAAACTTTTCACATTTTTTTGGAAAAGAAAAAAGATTTTCATCAGTATTATGACCTTCGAAGTGAAGCAACAAACTCTTGCCTGGTCATGTGCTTCATCTCTTCCAATTCTTTCCGGTAGTTGGAAACCTAATGGGTGCATAGCATGCAAGTCGTAGACTCCAGAGTGGATACTTAAAATAAAAATGGATTCAGACAATTTTTTTTTTAAACACTAACAAAAGAAAGGTCTTACCGGAAAGTTTGTAGTAGTGGTCGGACCCCAGTACTTTAGAGCTGCAAGATCGTAAGCTCTGGATGCTTTCTCCTCCTTATCATAGCCACCTGAAACCAAACATTAGGATCTTTGGAATACAATGTAGAAAGGTTATAACTCATCAACGACACATCCACGCAAAAGAAATGGAATCTTAGGTAAACAGTGACTAAAATCTAGAGTCCAATCCGAATTCTATGAGGAATGAAGAAAACAATGATATTAACATAATTATTGATGGAAGGCCAGAAACTTACCCAAGTAGACTGCGAGATCAAATGATGATTTTCAAGCATCGGCAGCAATCATTCGTAATTTACATCCCACGTAAAAGAAGAAACAAAAATTAGATCAGAATCTTCCATACATTCAGTCTGCATATTACTGTAGCCATGAATGGGCAGGAATACAACCTAATTTTACTCAGAAATCCCCCGATATCTAAATCCCTTTAACATGATTTGCAGATATAACTTTTATTTAGCGTTCTTCGAAGCCATTCTTCACACTAATTTACAGACCCAGATCTCGTAAGTCCGTCTTAAGCACTGCGCCCACTAGAGGCACTTAAGAAAGAGACCCACTGAAACACCTTAAAGAAAGATGTTTTCTATTTCAGGTTCAGTTTTGTTTACCTTGTCTCCCTTTCCTACTCTGGCCTTCTCTTTTGCAGCTGTTATCCCATAAATGAGCTTCATATCTACCAGTCCACCTATGCCTAAACCATAAGGGAGTTAAAGATGTCATCCTTTCTCTTTTTTGTTCTTACTTTTAGAGGCCATTTGAATCATGCGTTTGAGATGCTATTGTGTACTACCTGGTGACGCCTCTGTAGATTGAGGTTCGTTGTCCAAAGGTATCAACACTTTTCTTCGGGGCATGTTCAGCTTGAACCAATGGTTGATGTTGCTTCTCGTTATCAGTTTGTTCACTGGTTGAATAATCACGAAGGAAGCTAGCGGCTAGGGTTTTAAGCTCCGAGTCATATATCTGGATACCAGTGTCAGGAAGAGTACTCACGGGTGTAGCAGTAGAGAACTGATGAGCCAGTGACTGAGGCGGTGGTGGTGGTGCAGTGGCACTGGAGCCACCGAGGAAGTCCTCGAGCTTGGGTGCTCCTGTACACGAAAATATAGATAGGTCTACTATTGCTCTACCAGCGGTTGTATCTTCTCCTCGTGCAGTACTCCCAAGACTCACACTCACTGTTAAAACAATAACAAGATAATGGCGTTAGGGAAACAGGATTACAACTTTAAATTAACCTAAGTAGTAGTGTAGTAGACAAGGACGACCTGGTCCAGAGGAAGATGTGGAGTTAAAGACTTCAAAGAGACTGCGCTGAGAGCAGTGAGAAGAATTGTTGTTGATATTCACGCGATGGTTAGAAAGAGAGAAACCAAGCCAGCTACCGCTCTGATGGCGAGTAGACGATTCCATGTTCACTGTGGTCGGAGGACGTGAGAGACTTTGGGAAATATCAAAAAGAGAAAAGGGTTTAGTTTAGTTAGTGCAGCGAAGGGAAACGGAGAGAAGTTGACACAGATATAGAGGAGGCTCAGACAGATGAATATGAAGACAGATACCAAGGGAAGGGTTCCACGATAATCGAGGCTTATAATGCAAAATTTTGTCTGCCTCGAGTGATAAAGATAGAGAGAAGCAAAAGCTCTCTATTCTATAGGACGAATAGGGCGGTGTGTTTCTGTCTTCCCTTCCCTTCGCCTTCGGGCCTTTGCCATCGCCAAAGCATTCTCATTTTTCAATTTCGATTCATGATTTTTCATTGGCTTTTGGTGTAGGACTAGGATCTCACAGTTCCTTTATATTTTTCGTTTCCTAAAGGCTCTCCTCCAAAAGGGCAGATCCAAATACGAATGCTGGATCGCATTCTAACGTAATCTGTGTAGTAGATACATAAGATTTTCAAAAACATTAATGATCAATTTTTTAAACTTTATTCAACTTGGTATACAAAAATTAGATATAAAAAAAACATATTAGGCACCACAGAACATAATTAAAACCACATATAAACCTGATTATTGGTTCTTTGACTCTGATACACTAGAAAATACATTAGCTAATAGTACCATGGTTCAAACTTTAAATTCAGAGGACTTTATGAAGAGTCACCCAAATATAAAGTTAGTAACAAGTAAATTCTTGTTTCCATGTACCTTTTTTTCTACCTTGTATTTTGGAAGAACTCAATAATATATTATTATTTACTTATCTCTCTTTTTATTATACACTTTTTAAGTGCAGAAGAACAGTACATTGAAGCAAGCGTCCATGTCATGAAGTTGGAATTATTGACGTATGAAAGTGGGGAGGCAAGAGTAAGAGGTGACATGTTCTATTATGAAGTTTTGTATTTATAAAATAATGCTCTTCTTCTTACGTCCATTTTTAGATACATGTACGGAGGAGAGGAAGCCTTGGAAGTTGGAACATACCTAAACCTCACACGCCATGAGAATCGAACTCTCTCCTCCCTTTTTCCCATCTTTTAACACAACTGAATCATTATTATTGGTCCCAACTTGTGCTATGTGTCTTTTCTTTGTCTCCATTTATGTTAAAGCGCCTCAATCTCTCCAATGGGTTTTTACTTCTTTTCTCTTTTGACTGGAGCAAACCATGATGACTGAGCAACTCGCACCTCTTTAAGGGGAAATTTTGTCTCCATGTTCTCTTCGCTGACTAATTATAAGCCTCATCAACCTCACATTGTTAGTGCATAACTTTCAGATGATTTTAAGAATTACAGGCTAAAGGTCGTACAGTATCCAAAGAAAGGAAGATACGATGAAGCAGGCATATAGAGATGGAGGGTTTTGTTCTTAATTACACACAATGTACCCCCTCTGGCAAGAGGATAGACTTGCTACTGGCACCCACTTGCCTTGCATGTCAGCTGCTTGACACGTTCGATTTCCTTTCTTCCAATCAAACACACGTGTCGCATTCATTGGTTATCTAGAGATGAGATGCTGCATGTAATCAGACTATGATTGGCTTGATATCTTCAAATAAAATTGGCAATTAATTATTCATGCGGTAAATGTGGCAACAGGAATTCAAGAATAAGGGTTGCTGGGGTGGCACCAAACTCTAAGACATACTATTATTTATCAATCAAGTGAAGTGTCTCGTATCTACTTCATAGATATACATATGCACGTAATGTAGTCATATAATGGGACGGGTTTAATTGGCTTCAATATTTATGTTTAAAACATAAAAGGAATATTACAATTAAGATTTATATGATTAACGATACGATATATTGGATTTCTTGTAATTAGCCACATAAATAGTTTCATTTGTAATTTATATTGTTCATGTTTGTAAAATTTTTTACATCTTGTTATTGAAGTGAAGCAAGCAACTAAAATTAGATTAGATTTCTTTCTAGGAAGGTTATACTTGTGAGAATAACAGCAATAATAATAATAATAATAATAATAATAATAATAATAAATCATTTGAATTTCTTGATATTATATGACTACATTATTATTACTAGGAGTACTTAGTTTAGTATTCATAAATAGAAATAGAAATATTTCTCTTTTTATTAATATTTAAATACTTATAACTATATAGAATTAGAAATTTAATTACTTCGGACAATTTTAGTATAATTGTCGTTTTCAAATCCCTAAATAAGTCAATTAGGCATCTCTTGTGCATGTCATATGTGCAAATGAGATCCTCTCTACCATTTTGCCGGTTCCTACCTGTGCCAGAGGCTTCAGATTACCTATGTCATTTACCCTGTGCTCTTTATATTTAGATGGTTGGGATGATTTGTGGCCTTCTGGTGCTCTCTGTATTTAGATGGTTGGGATGATTTGTGGCACAAAAGGCAAAGGGTAAGTGCCTACTCTATGTGCCAGAGGACGTCAGAGGATCTCATCCTCCATATGTGGCAAGGATTTGCAGAAAAATTGGACAGGTTCGATTACTGGATGCCGTCATAGACATTAGCTCCAAATTACTGTCAAATGAACGATTACGTGAGACTGAAAGATCATCCGAAGAATAGAGTGACAAGAAAACTATGTGATGTTCGACATAACTTTTTTATGGCATGATTCTCAAAAAAAAAAAAAAACAGTTTTTATGGCATGTAATGTACACGTCAATATAAATAGGAGCGTCAAAACGATAACCTTCACATGGCCTAACTAATAGGTAAAACTAAAACCAAGCCAATGTAGAATTGCGAGAATAATATCGTCATTCAATCTTCTTAAGCATATGAGAACTAATAAAATGATATATATATATATAAGTTTCTTATATCAATCAAAACACTACTACGGTATTTGTCATAAATCATGCTAAAAGTGGACCAAATCCAACTTAATTGAAACTTCATATATATAGGTCAATTGGAGTAGGAGGAGTAGGTAAGAAACTAGATCTCATTACATTCCAAATTTGCCACTCCACTCCTAACTCAGAGGCCATATGTCTCCAAGGACAAGATCTTTACGCTTTGAGCATGGTGACTGGCAAGGTATGGCCAACAACCACTCCATTCTATCAAGCAAAAACCGCAACACGAGTACACCCCACATGAATGAAATATAAAAAAGAAAACATCACAAGGGGCTGGCCTCAAACCCCGGATAAGTGTTTAAAATGCTTTTACACTAAGCAAAGCCAATAAAGAAGGATTCAAGTTAAATAAAGTAGTCTGGCAGAGGGTTCGACGGGAGTGTGTTTGCTAATGGTAGATTTTGATTCTCTTCGCAGTAACAATGTAACATTGAAGAACTAAACAATTGGGCTTATCTTATATAACCGAAAGCTAATTTGTTCGTGGTCAAACTAACTAGGCGTTTGGTTTGAGCACGAGGTTGGCTATGAATATGGGTATAATAGTAGAAAAAAATGGGGATGGGTATAAAAAATAAAAAAAATGATGTTTGGTTTGTAACTTAGGTTTCATTATTAATACCAATAATATTGTTTGATTTGTTGCATTAACGGGAATGAAAAATAATTCAATACCATTTTTACCCTTAATAAAAATGAACATAATATGCCCTTCATATGTTTATTAGGGCTATCTCTATATGTTTGTAAAAAAAATGAATCGGTTTTGTTAAGAAATTTTATCGCAATTTTCGAGCATTAGATGAGCTATATGATTATTTGTCAACAGAGTTACATAATACCAACAATACAATTGCAACTATATTTTCATATCATATTTAAAATGGGAGATCGTAAGGAATTGAGAGGCGATAAGGAAGTAAAGAGGATGGTAGGGTAAAGGTTGGAGATAAAAGAGTAAAAAATAAACGTGATAAAACTTAGATTGGAACGAAAACTCGATACCCACCCCTTGGTGGGTTTAGTAGATTCCTAAATTTAATGGGATAAATCCATTCCCCTGGAATTGAAAACTCCAAAGCAAACACTGTTTTTTATAATTATTTCATTCATTCATTCTTAAACTCTCAAACCAAACGCCCCCTAATTCTTATATTCTTATATTAATAGTAGTCTTCAGTGAAACGAATCATTCCCCGCGTTCAAGACTATCTCAAATATTATTAGTAGTCTTTAGGGAAACGAATCATTCCCCACGTTCAAGACTATCTCAATATTTACAAGAGATTATAGAAGACTTTAATATTTCAAAAGTGTTGAATTTGAAATTCTAAAGTTTTCAAAATATTTAAAGCGGACTCTAAGTAGACGAAAAATTTATCGGAATTAATTTTTCGTCAAATAAATATCACATTAATATTGATGTAATATTATTTTTATTTTTTAAATAATAAGTCACATTGTCACATGACAAATGATAAACATTGTCACATGACAAATGACAAGAAATTAACCGCGTCAATTTTTTTTCATTTAGGGTCTGTTTTAAACGTTTTAAAAACATTAAGGTTCAATTTGAACGTTTCAAAATGTTAAGATTTAAGTTGTGAACGTTAAGTTTTAGAATCCACTTTTGGCCGTATTTTATTATTGCTTCCCGATCACAACTATCTTTTTAACCTAGTGGGAGTATAAGAGCTACTGTTCCATTCTGGGTAGATAAAACTTATGTGCCAAGCTTGAGATTTTCTTCTTAAACATATAGTTCATTCCTTTTCTAACCATTAACATACAAAAGGGTTTTTGTACATTTTGTGTATGGGAGAGACGTAGTTTCTTATATTCCTCTCTTGCTTAGATGACGTATATGTAGTCTTTTTTTTATATCAGAACATCTTCTAAATATTTTCTATTGCAATTACATTAAATAAACTCCTCCTTGTACAAAATCATCTTAGTTTAATCATATATAATCTGATCATTTAGTTTAGAGTGAATCAATTACAAATTTCTTCTTGTCTCAAATTATGTATAAATATAATGTACGTTGTAAAGCAAAATACAATAAAAAATCAATACATTACACTTTACTTTCAATTTCTTAGCCTTATTCTTCCTTTCATAGTATCAGAGCCTACCTAAGCCAAGTCCCAATTTTTTTCTTTCACCGCTGCTACATCTACCATACATAAACACAACTCTACTACATCGTTATACACAAAACATCACAATGTAGACTGAAAACACCTCATTATTGATTACTAACATCATCAATTTTATTACAACATCTCTGGACAACAATAACTATTTTGTTTGGCAAAATCAAGTCAAAGCAATACTACTTACCAGTGACTTCATCAGGTATATTGACAGATGCATCACCATCCAAACATCATGCATCAATCGATGAAACTTCATCCCCTTCAGCAGAATTTCTAGGATAGCAAAGACAGGAAAAATTAGTATATTGTTGTCTCAAAGCAACACTTACCTCCACAATTACGTCTCTTGCTCCTGGCTGTGATACTTCTCGAAATCTCTAGACAACCCTTGAAACTCACTTTCTTTAACAAATTGTAACTCAAAGATCTCTTTTTTGTCGTTGTCTTCACACCACCCAAAAGGGCAATCCCACCATCACTGATTATCTCATGAACATTGCAATTACAAATTGAGGGTCTGGAAGTTATAAGAGACCCAGTCTTGTCGACAAACCTGGTCCTTTTTATGTTCAATAGACTTCCCCCTTAATATGAATCTTTCCTCACCATGATGGAGAATCATGAAACACCTCCTTCCTTCCCTGAGTTGTGAGAAAAGTTGTTGCTTCACGAACAATTACTATTGTCCCTCCATCAAACTCCACCAAACATGGCCTTTACTACTCAACTTTCACGTTGCCCCTTTCCTCACGACAGCGGTGACAAACTTGGTTCCTACTGTTAGAATTTTAGAAGATAAAGAAGAAAAATAAAAAACGATTCGGAAAGTTTATTATAACTTGAAAGTGGGCTGTATTTCTACCTGTTAAAAAACAGAACAGTCTTGCCTTATATAGGCTTACAAACTAACGATGAATAAGAAATTTCCGGACTCACGTAAACAACAAAACTAGACCCACTAACTAACCAACTCACAAAACAATCTGCCAACTATCTCAACTTAATAACAAACTACGTACCAAGTCAAACAGATAACTTTGAATCATGCTTCAACACACCCCCTTGATTCAAAGTTGCAAAAATCGAGTTATTTTGTTAGAGCACATATCTCTAATATGCTAAATTCATAGCTTGAAGCACTTCTCTTCAATGGACGATGCACTTCTCACCATCTTCAACTGTTAATCCACTTCTCATCAAAATTCAATTATTGATGCACTTCTCATCAATTTTGCCAATAATAGTACCGGAGCACATCTCTCCAATTTTAAAATAAAGTTTCTTCTTCTTCTTGAGCAAAATTTGATTGCTCATTTTTTAATCTGCAATTTTTCTGTAGATGTCCAAATCTTTTACAGTTGAAACATTGAGGTTTTTTCCTTATGCCAACAATCTTTCTCTTCATGCCCCGGTTTCTTGCAATGGTCACATTGAGAAAATTTACCTTTTCCTTTTGACGATTTGGCAAGAAGAGCTCTTTCATCGATTTGCTCAGTTTCAACTTTTTGCATGGCCCTTCTTTGCTCCTGTGCCTGCAAAGCGTTAATCAATTCGGATAAAGTTAAATCATTAATATCTCTTGAATCTTCAAGAGATGAAATTTTCGTCTCAAATTTTTCCGGTAAACTAATAAAAATATTTTCTACAATTTCGCTCTCGGATAGATCCTTCCCCAATAGCCGTATTTTGTTCACCAAAATCATCAATCGATCAAAATATTCTTGTATGCTCTCATGTTCTTTCATGCTCAAAGCTACAAAATCTCTTTTGAGATTTAAAACTTGCATCTTCTTCATTCTTTCATTGCCTTGATATAATTCTTTCAACATATCCCAAACGTTTTTAGCTGTTTCACAAGTCATAATTCTTGTGAAAACTGATTATGAAACTACAGAGAAAATAATAGATAACACTCTTTGGGCTTTTGTTGCTTCTTCTTCATGAGCTCTTATTTGATTAGTGTTGGATTATTTCCCAAGGCGGGTAATTCCCTTTCTTCTTCCACCCATTGTCATAAGTCGAGACCTCATAAATGAGCTTTCATCTTGACAACCCATACTTGATAGTTTTCACCATTGAAGTTTGGGCGTAGGAGAGTATCTGAATTGCTAGCAGCCATTGGAAGAAAAAAAATTTCACTCAATCTCACAATCCCTCAAGGATCTATGGCTCTGATACCATGTTGGAATTTTTGAACATAAACGATATAAAGAAGAGTGAGCAGAGAAGATGAGAACAATGAGATAAAAAGAAATGATGTTAACTCACACACATAAATTAAATTATTAGAACATGGTCTTATATAAGGCTTACGCATAGTGGCCAACATAGGTTACAAAATCATTAATAAAAACTACCCACTACTACTATCGTGACTCAATAACTTAGAAAAAATTTACTGACTTCCTAAAGACTCGGACAACTAAATAACTTTGCTAAACATGTGACATAAATAAAACTAATTCTTAACATTCTTTCCATTCCTTCGGAAACTGTCCACGAACCATCCTAGTGTAACTATAAATAGACCATCTTTTGAGACATGTTTTAAGGCATGCTCGTACTTACATCCACAACAACTGTAATCCATATCAAGGGTTCATAAAAATAGTTCATGCAGAACCATAAGCTTTGATTATAGAAGTACTTTTCCATAAGAAAGAATTTCATGTTGGCTAGCTATGTCAGGTATATTAAACCATAGTTCGCTGCGCTTCACCACACCCTCTAAAGGAACATTATAACAAAGTCTAATTTGGAATCCGTTTGAAGGTTCTAATTTCAATTAATATAAACTTATTACTCATATTTCAATGAGCCAAACCAATTGTAATAATTGTAGAAAGGGTAAACATATTTCTCTTTTCCCTCTAATAAAGAAAATATCATTTGAGGACAGAAGTATAGGATAACTGGACCATCGAATAGGTACACAAGGGATGCAAATTAGGACTATATTCACCGCATAATCTCTCAGTTGCTTCCCTCTTGCCTCTGCACAGAGAAGGTGGGATTATCCTACATATTTATGTAACAAAATAATATGCAGAAATCATAATATCCTTTCTCACAAAATAAAAATTAAAATTATTAGTTTTTGTTTTCTTTTTCAAAAAAAGAAGCAAGAGTATTGATTCTGTCGGAATACTCTCTCATGTATATATATATATATATGGTTCATATGATTCACAACCATCACAACGTTTCAGAAATGTTGTGATGGTGTGTTGTTGTCCGTTGTCTCTGTAATGGGCAGAGCAATATATGGATAGTTGTGGGTTGTTTTTGGGTCCCTAACCTTTTGCTTTCGTTTTAGAAAACTTGACACCTTTAACTTGAGAGTTTAAAAGATTCAAAAACACTTCATTCGACAATGCAATTGAATCAATGGATAAAGTTTTCAGGCTGCAATGGATGGAGTTATGGTGTTCATTGTTTCGGTTATGCTTCCGCCTGTTTCTGATATATATGTATATACATACATTATGTTTATATATATACGCGAGGACTTGTATGTGAAACATAAAATGCATGTACATTAGTTTTTTTCTTTCATTTGGTATCAGAGCCTTAGTGTATGCCTTTACCTTGCATCTGCATTGGTTCCTTGATCTGTTAAACATATCCTCTGTTATGCTCTATTTTATTTTTGGATATGTTTGTCGTATGCATGTGTGATATCTTTAAAGAGGAGCTAGATGTTGGTGTGCATGCGGGACATCATGGTTGTGTTTTGGCACATCATGTTGCATAGTGCACCAACTAGAGGCGTGATGCATGTTGCGAGGATGGCAGGTGTCAGGTTGTATGATGATTTTGGACATCGCCATCCATGCAATGTGCGTCTTCTTTTCTTCTCCTGATCGTGTCATAACCGTCGCTGGCTCGTCATCGACATCCCACTCTCCTGTAATGTCTCTTTTACGTCTGGTCAGCCTCTAGTATGGGTTGGAACCAGGTCACACCAACTTGGCTGGAGATTAAAGACGACTATTATTTTTTAATTCTTAATTAATTAAGTAATAATTAATTAAGTTAATGTTTTGATTCTTTGCTGGGTTAATTAAGCACTTAACCTATATTTGGGATTTTAATTATAAAAACACTCTTTGAAATTAATATTTTTTGTGAATATTGATTATTTTAATTTGTATGTCTAATGTATTAAGAATTGTACATTTAAAATTGTATGTTTAATATTTGTATTAAATTAGACATTCAAGATTAAATAATGTGATTTTATGCACATTAAAGTTGTTTATTTGTGAAATAACTATTTGCAAACGTTATATATGTAATTAAGAGAAAATTGTATGTATAAATTTATGAACATTGTATATGCAAAAGTAGATTAAATAATTTGTGCATTGTTATTTGATTTTTTTGCATTAACTAATTATTTGATGCAACATTTAGTGTTAATTACAATTAAATTAATGTGAGGTGGTTAATATAATTTTAATTAATTAGGGAGTAACCATAACATTTTTAATTGATTAAAAATATATATTTAGGTTTATGGATCACTGTAAACATTAGTTGTAGTTAATCATATATATATACTAAAATTTAATCACAATTTTAATTAGGATAACATATCAAATTATATTTCTTTATTTACCCACAAGAATTAAGAAAAGGAACATAATTTGATAGTTTTATCAAATGGACCTAATTGAGTAGAATTTTAGCATGATTTACATTGGTAAAACATAGCAGTTTTTGGTCTCACATTTTTGGTTAATCAACATGTATGATTAACAATTTTGTAGTTATTTTACCTATGAATATCTCTGAAGTTAAGTGTGACATTTTCGAATTAAGGGGTGATAATTATAAGGCATGGAAGGAGGCAGTTCTTTTTTATTTGGGCTTAGATTATGCTATAAGCAAAGACGAACCACCTGTTATTACTGAAACCAGCACTCCGGATGCAATTAGTCTTTATGCAAATGGGAGCGATCCAATCATCTCCCTGTGATGTTCATAAAGACTACGATATTTATTGGTATCTGTGGTTTCGTTGAACAACAAACTAAGGTGAAAGACCTTTTAAAAGCCATCGATGACCAATTTGCTACATCTGACAAGGCTCTTGCCAACACATCAATAATGCAATTGTCATCTATAAGGCTCATCGAGATAAAAGGCGTGCATGATCATATCATATGCATAAGGGACATAATGGCTTAGCTAAAAGCTTTAGAAGTGAAAATGTCATAATCTTTCCTAGTTCATTTTATTCTGAATACTCTACCCCAACAATATGGTTCTTTTAAAATTTCTTACAACACACATAAAGACAAATGGTCAATTAATGAGTTGTTGATCATGTGTGCTCAAAAAGAAGTGAGGTTGGCTATGGAAAAGGGTAAAAAACTGAACTTGAGTACACAAAAGGAAAGAAAAAGAAGGATCAAGGCAAAAATAAGGGAAAAAAGGCAAGATTCCTCCTTATCCTGAGATAAAGAAAGCATCAAAGTGTTTCTTCTGCAAAAAGAGGGGACACATGAAGAAAGAATGCTTAAAATTTAAGGACTGGCTCGAAATAAAAGGTACTCACCTTTCTTTTGTTTGTTATAAATCTAATATGGTTAGTGTTAATCATAACATCTGGTGGATTGATTTTGGTTCAACAATCCATGTTTCAATTACCTTGTAGTGTATGCATAACTTAAGGAAACCAGTGGGCAGTGAACATTACATCTATTCAGGAGGCAAGATGAGTTCATATGTGGAATTCATTGGCACTTGTAGTTTGAAGTTAAGTAGTGGATTTATTTTACATCGGGAAAATACCTTTTATGTACCAAGTTTTTCTTGAAATTTAATTTCTATTTCAAGACTTATACTGTAGGGTTTTACCTTTAATTTTACAGATTCTAGTTTTCAATTATCCAATAAATCCAAAGTTCTTGGATATGGTGTTTTGATTGATGGTCTTTATTCTCTTAAATTACGAAATGACACTACTTATACTTCTATGCATATTACTGTTGGGTAAAATGATGTATTGTGAATAAGGATTTCTCTATGTTGTGGCCTTAAAGATTAAGACACATCTCCATTAAGAGACTTAAGAAATTGGTAAATGAAGGAGTACTTAGTATTTTGGATTTTTTCTGATTATGAGACTTGTGTTGATTGCATTAAGGGTAAGCAAACTAACAAGTCTAAAAGAGGTGCAAAGAGGAGCACAAATCTATTAGAAATCATACATACGGATATTTGTAATCCAACCTTGGATGCAAATAGTCCGAAATACTTTATCACCTTCATAGATGATTATTCACAATATATGTATCTCTACTTAATTAGTTCTAAGGACTAAGCTTTGGATGCCTTTAAAGTTTTTAAGTTTGAAGTAGAAAATAAATGTGAAGGAAAAATTAAGATCATGAGATCAGATAGAGGTGGAGAGAATTATGGTAGATACATAGAGAATGGACAAGCACCTAGTCCATTTGCTAAGTTTGTTTAAGAACATGGGATTGTTGCCTAATACACCATGCCTAGTTCTCAGGACCAGAATGGTGTGGCAGAAAGAAGAAACCGAACATTAATGGACATGGTGAGGAGTATGTGGAGTAATGCAAAACTCCCTGATTTCTTATGGACTGAAGCACTAAATACGACTGTGTATATATTAAACTGAGTTCCAACTAAAGCTGTCTCAAAGACACCTTTTGAGTTATTTAAGGGTTGGAAACCAAGTTTGTGACATATACACATTTAAGGATGCCCGTCTGAAGTGATAATTTACAATCCATAAGAAAAGAATAACCATGAGTGGTCATTACATTGGATATGCTCAAAAATCCAAGGGGTATAGATTATATTGTCCATCTCACAGCACTAGGATTATGGAATCAAGCAAGCAAAATTTCTTGAGAATGACTTGATCAATGAGAGTGATCGATTTCGAGATGTTATTTCAAAAAAGGAACATCAAGAAATTCATCCCTCTAGCTCAAGTGATAGAATGATTATCTTTCACACCCCTCAAGCATCAATGGGTGTTAGATAACCAATTGCTGAAATTCCATAAGCAATTGATACCGATTCAATAGATCAAGTTGTTGATATGGAACAACAAGAAGTTGTTGATCAACTAGTTGAACAACATACTCCTAAGGAGAATGTTGAAACAATATTAAGGAGATCTACTAGAGTAAGGCGATCAGGAATCCCTAGTGATTATATTGTGTATCTACAAGAATCAGACTTTAACGTCAAAGCCAAGCATCATCCTGAAACATTTTCACAAGCCATAAGTTCTAAAGAATTAGACTTGTGGTATAATGCCATTAAAGATGAGATGAATTATATGGCATGTAATCGAGTCTGGGATCTCGTTGCATTGCCTAATGGTGTAAAACTCATTGGGAGTAAATGGGTTCTTAAAACAAAGAAAGACTCACAAGGAAACATTGAGCAATATAAAGCGAGACTTTGCTAAAGGATTTTCTCAAAAAGAAGGAATAGATTACACGAAGACTTTTTCTCCTGTATCAAAGAAAGATTCTCTTCAAGTAATTATGTCATTAGTAGCCCATTTTGACTTTGAGTTACATCAAATGGATGTAAAAATGGCATTCCTCAATGGAGAACTAGAGGAAGAGGTTTACATTAAACAACCAAAAGGATTCTCCTCTAGTGATGGTGAGCATTTGGTCTATAAGCTAAATAAATCCATAGATGGCTTAAAACAAGCATCTCATCAATGGTATTTAAATTTCATGAAGTCATCACTTCATTTGGTTTTGAAGAGAACCTCATGGATTAGTGTATATACCAGAAGGTTAGTGGCAGCAAGATTTGTTATCTTGTGCTATATGTGGATGATATTTTACTTGTAACTAATGATAAGGGTTACTGTGTGAAGTGAAACAATTTTTCTCAAAGAATTTTGATATGAAAGATATAGGTGAGCCATCTTATGTCATTGGCACTAAGATCCATAGAGAAAGATATCGAGACATTTTATGATTGTCTCAACATACCTATATCAACAAAGTTTTAAAAGAGATTTTGGATAAGAAATTGTGCACCAATGTAACACCCATAGTGAAGGGTGATAGATTCAATTTGAGTCAGTGCCTAAAAAATGAGTTCAAACGGGAACACATGAAGAACATTCCATATACTTCAGCTATTGGAAGTTTAATGTATGCGCAAGTCTACATAAGACTAGACATTGCATTCGTGGTTGGAATGTTAGGAAAATATCAGAGTAATCCAGGTATTGATCAGTGGAAGGCTACGAAGAAAATGATGAGATATCTTCAAGGAACAAAGGATTACATGCTTATATACAGATGGACTAAAAATTTGGAAGTAGTTGGGTTCTTCGATTCAGAGTTTGTTGGTTGCATTGACTCAAGAAAATCAACCTCAGGTTATATTTTCATATTAGCTGGTGGAGCTGTATATTGGAGAAGTATCAAACAGACCTTCACTACTACTTCTATTATAGAAGTTGAGTTCTTATCGTGTTTTGAGGCCACCTCACCTGGTGTATGGTTGAAGAATTTTATATCTGGGCTTAAATTTATGGACTCTATTTCTAAGTGTTGGACCCCGGGCTTTTCTTGGAAATTTGATTTATTAAATGAAATTAAATGAAGAATTAGTGGTGCTTAATTTTTGATTTGGGTAATGTTAATTGGAGCAATTGTAATGATATTTTGAGGTTAATGCAAGAAATGGGTGTTTTTTAGTATGTATGTGTTGTGGGTGTTTTAGAGTTAAATGAAATTGATGTGAAAAGAAGTGGATTTTGGTTTTTGATGACTTGGAAATTTTGAATAAATTTGTGTGTGTAAGGATACCATGACAATTATAGTGATTAATTTGATTTGAATGGAAGTTGAAAAGCAAGAAATGAATAGTGAAAGTGTGAGACTTTGGAGAATTGTATGTTTGAATTTTGTTTGGGATGAATAGTAGCAGAAAGTGATTTGGAAGCTGAAACTTTCATGAATGTTTTTGGATTGATCTGGAAGGATTTTGATAAAATGATCTTCATGAAAGTTATAGCTTTTCTTGATAGCTTCATATCGCTATGAAGTATGACATTTTTCAATATCGGGATTGAAAGTTATGAAGTATGACCTCTGATTTTTTGACCGACCTCTGACTTTCTGGCCGACCTCTGATTTTCTGACCAAGCCCTGATTTTCTGGCCGAGCCCTGATTTTCTGGCCGAGCTCTGATTTTCTGATCGACCTCTGATTTTCTGGCCGATCTCTGATTTTCGGCCGATCTCTGATTTTTCTTGCCTATTTCCGACATCTCTCCATTCTTTTGGCCATAACTTTTTCGTCCGACATCCGATCGATCTGATTTTTGAAGCATTAAATTTCTAATACATTTCTCTATCTCTCCATGAAAGTTTATGATTTTGAGTTTTAACTGAGAAAGACCAATCGAATCAAAGTGGGAGGATCGATTAAAAGAGTATGAGTTGGATATTTTTCTTGACATGGTTCAGTATTTTGGTGATATCTTGAGCTATAGAGCTCCGATTGAGTTGATTCTTGTTTCTAATTAAACTAGAGACATGGATCTACAAATTTTTAGAAGGAATCTAATTTCAATTTAGCCTCTAAGATGTTCAATTTCTGGAGTGAAGTTAGGTGTAGTGTTTAGTCTTGGTTTAATATTGGTCTGAAAGTGTTTTGGCCATAACTTCTTCATTTCTGAACCAAATTGAGTGATTTTGGTGTCTATGGAAACATAAGACATAGAGGAACATTTCTCTAGAAGGAAGTGTTATCAAATTGCTTCATTTACCTGATCAAAATAAGGAGTTAAGATGTCAGTTTTAAAGATAAAATAAGGGCAAAGTGGGAAGATCACTTAAGGTTAAATGGTTTAAGGCTTATAAGGAGGGGCAAATGGGTCATTTTTGTTTCATTAAAAGAAAGAAGGAAACAAAAGCATTTTGTCTTGCTTTTTGAAAGAGAAGAACGAAATTTTAAAAGAAAGGAGAGGAGAGTGTTCGGTTGAGTGGAAAAGAAGAGAAGAAGAAGAAGATAACTTAGGGTTTTGATTTTTCTTTGCTTTAGAAGAGAGATTCTAAG
>JAOTBA010000204.1:14546863-14557991 GCA_025629845.1 Erythroxylum squamatum
AGGGCAGAACTTGTACTTCTCAGTGAAGACAGAGATAGGGCAGCCGCTCGTTCAGAAGCCATCAGACAAAAAGCAACAAAGTTTTATAACAAAAGGGTAAGGCCGAACGACATAAAGATCGGTGGTTATGTTCTAAGAAAGGCCGAGGCGGCTGGGAAACATCCTGGAAAGCTCGGTCAGGCATGGGAAGGGCCCTATCAAGTGGTCAAACAAGCTGGACACGGCTCTTACATCTTGCGCGACACGAACGGCAAGATTCTACCAAGGCCCTGGAGTTCTCAAAACCTAAAGACATTTTACCAATAGATAAGCTTTGCTTCATTTGTTTCTTTGTCTTGTACTTTATTATTGCTCACGCATGTGTACATGTAACTAGTGGGTACCTTTTCCTGGCCTTGCCAGTCAGGTTTTTTAACGGCCTACGCCCTTATCATCATCAATAAAGGGTTTCGAACTTATTGGCAGAAAAAGTCTCATCAAGTTGGGCTAAAGGGAGAACATTCTACTGACTGGTTGTCATTAGCATCGTTCGGCCAGGTTGTCAAGACCAGATCTTGGAACCAGGCGGTACCAAGAAAACAATCTTGGATCGTTTGGCCTCAGCATCGTTTGGCTAGGTTGCCAAGACCGGATCTTAGAACCAGGCGATACCAAGAAAACAATCTTGGATCGCTCGGCCTCAGCATCGTTTGGCCAGGTTGCCAAGACCGGATCTTGCAACCAGGCAGTACCAAGAAAACAATCTTGGATCGCTCAACCTCAGCATTGTTCGGCCAGGTTGCCAAGACCGGATCTTGGAACCAGGCGATACCAAGAGCCAAAATCTTGGATCGCTCGGCCAGGTTCTTTCGCATCGATCAACTATGATTCTCTCAAACCTTAGGACCGACTGACATGTATCGAACGCACTCGTTCGTGAAAAGACAACCCTTCATACGAAACTAATGACAGTCTAAGCTTCATTCACAGAATTAAGAAGACAACGAAGGACAAAAATAAGAAGGTTTTATTTCTTTGTATTTTTGTTCTGATCACAGAGCCTGACCAGATGGGCTTTTAGGGTCCTATTACATAAGTTATTTGGCCCCTTCGGTAGGAGGAGAAGAAACTTCGGAGGTTGGCAACACAACCGAAACAGGATCAGGACCTGGAGGAACAACCGGAGGGTCACTCCCATGAGCTCGCCCCTCTTCCTCCTCTGAGCTAAGGTCCAGCAGCTCATCCGGCAAGGCCTCTACGTCTTTCTCAGCTATCTCCTTTATCTCCTCGATTGAAAGGCCAAGTTCGGAGGGAAGCATTAGCTCAGTATAATCCTCGAATGAAGGACCATCCGACCCATCAGAGACGTAAACGCAGTGGCAGTTCCTCAAGATGGAAAGAGCCAAATCGCAAGCAAATTCCTTGCACTCATCATTTAAATACCGCTCTTTCCATCGCTTGATTGCTTCAACCCTTTGCTCTTTGACGGAGCCTTCTAGCTCCAGCAGTTTCCTCTCAGCCTTCATTTTCTCTATCACTGCTCCCTGGCAGTCATGGAGGACTTTCAAACGAAGCTCTTGTTCCATTTTTGCTGTAGAATTGGCATTGAGAACTTCTTTCTTCATGTCCTCATTATTGAGCTGCAATGCTTGGCACTCTTCTTCCAACTCACCCCTTGACACAATCATTCTGATCTTCTCCTCCTCCATAGAAGCAAGTTAAGCTCTCAAAACGTTCTTCTCCTTATCCGCCTCTGAAAGTTGAGCTCTCAAAACGTTGACCTGACCAAGAAGATTTTTAATCTCCTGGCCCATCGATCGGGTGACTTCAGCGAATCGGTCAATACGTTGATACATTCCAGAGGCGAACGCCATATCCTTTTCTAAGCCGCTCACGAGGCTAGCCATCACCTCCTTGTCGCCCAGCGAATCCAAAAACTCTTCGTCCACAGGAGGAACAACCTTCTGGGCAACGTGAAGAGCAACATCGGTGTCCATGAGCAATGCAGTCTTGCTTAGACTGATAGTGGACACCCACTTTTCGGAGCTGGGCACTCGCTCCTTCCCCTTACCTTTGTCCAATCGGCAGGGTGACCGTTCGACATTGCGAGCCGTTTTCTTCCTTTTGAGCGGTCGCTCCACCTCACTCTCCATAATCGCTCGGTCCTCACTTGCCGATCGGATCAACAGCGCTGTAGACTATTCAGGCACAGTCGGCTGAGCGAGCGCTGTAGACTGTTCAGGCACAGTTGGCTGAGCGAGCGCTGTAGACTGCTCAGGTACAGTCGGCTGAGCGATATTCTTGCTTCGCTTCTTCACCTTCAAGGCAGGTCTAGCGACTTTGCGCTGGTCTTTGGATTTGGGAGAACTGGAAGACGAGGTGAGATTCTTGAGTTTCACCATGGCTGCACAGTTATAGAAGCAAGTTAGAAATCGAAACTAATACTCATGAAGGCAGCAAGTAGTTAAACTACGAGGAGTCAACCAGAAGGGGCAGTTTCTTCTTCTAGCCCATTAATTCGAGGTGGGGGATTAATTAAAAAGGCATTGGCCGAGGCCCCTCCACGATACCCTAGAATAAGAAGGTCAAAAGCGTATCGACCGAGCGCCTTAATTTGGGGGATCACTTCTACTTCCTTTCTAGTAAGGGACAAATTAGAAGTGTCATTCCATAGCTCGGTCAGGGGATATCTCCACGGCCTGGATTCAAAGGTAGATCCTGGGGGCCTTACAAAGAAGTACTTCGTCTTCCAGGCCTTGACCGACGAAGCTATTCCAGCAGAACGATACCTTGCGTCTCTATACTGGAGGTGAGGGATCCCGACCCCAACGCTTGAACTTTGGTTCATTCTCAGAAAATGACATAGGATACCGATCGATGGGGGACACCCGAAATGATGGCACAGCAAGGCGAGCCCGTTAATAAACCTCCAACCATTCGGGGGGATCTGGCTTGGCCTTAATTGGTAAGCGCAGCATACCTCATCGATGATCGGGGCATACAGAAGCTTCATACCACCGATTGAGAAAAAGCTATCTGAAACAGCAAAATAGCCTCCCAGGTTGCTGTAAATCCACTCGTTCTTGCAGGCTAACCTGGGACCCCAGGACGCAAGGATATTATTCTTGATGACCGATCGGTTCAATTCCTTTTCAGTCATCGTCGATCGGTCGTGAGGTAGCACTTCAACGACTTGCCCATCTTTCTGGTCACTCGTCGCGACTTCTTCATTTTCCTTTGCGTCTGACGCATCATTTCCCCTCGCCGCCAGCACCTCCATCGCTTTCGCCGTTCTTTCAAGCAGCTCGACAATTTGTAAAACACTCTCGACGACCAGCTCTCGGTGGAGGTCTTTCTGAGCCGCATCCAACTCTTCATTAAACCCCACAAAAGTTTGCGATGAAGGTCAGCGAGGAGACGATGAAAAAGAGGAGGAGGACGACATGACTACAAAAAGGAAAGTTATAGGAAGAGGAGAGGAGAAAGGACGTACCTAGTTTAGTGACTAAAGTTAAAGTTTGGAGTTTGGACGGCGGTGAAAATGAAATTCCGATGACTGCAGGCAAAGGGATGAAGAATAGAGAGAACGAGAACAGAAGCTGGAGAATTGAATACGCAGAAATGGTAGTGAAGGAAGTTTCTCGATTCCAAGCAGTTATCAACTGAACGGACGAACCAGAATCGAAGTTGGACGCGTGGCAAAATCTGAGCCGTGGCGAATTAGGGTTGTTAGATACCCGAAGCGGCGCAGCAGCTGAAAGGACGCGCACGATCATTTTTTCTTTATTAAAAGCAAATGAAAGGACGCTTCTTTTCAAATTTTGAAAATCTGTCAGGGGACACGTGCCGTAAGTAATGATCGAACCTAGCGCTCAAACTAAACGCCGATGTCCGATCATTCGGGCCTATCACGAGCTATCATGCAAGCGAGCCGCACGAACCTTCTGTACTCCATCGGTCCTTCTCGCTGATCGGACTCAAGGAGTAGGGGCTTATGGTTGGGTCGGTCGTGCTAGGCCCAGGCCTAACCCTAAAATGGCATGTGGGCCAATCGACCCATTCCCAGATGATGACCTAAACCCGGCAGGTATTTACTATATAAGTTCACTACATCATGACGCAGGTATGACAGAATAACCAAGTTCTCTCTATTCCTAACCACCAAAACTATTACCAAAACACTAACTTAAGCATCGGAGGGGCCGCCCGGCGATTAACCCCCGGTGTGCCTTCTATTGTTTTTGTAGGTCCTTCCTAGCTAAAGTTGGCTGAACGCATGGATCCAAACAACGGCGTCCAGCCTCAGCAAGATCAGACCGAACTAGGTCTATTGGTCAGCTAATGTACCCTACCAATTGAGTCGTCTGGGTTTAAATATGGTTTGAGTAGAGTTTGTAGGGACATTGGTCGACCAAATATTGGTTCTGTTCAATGGGTGACAATACTATTTAACTGGTTTGGAATAACTATTGTACCTCGGCCCCTTTTACTTATATTTTACTGTATTGTAAAATGTTAGTAAATAGAAATTGGTTCCATAGTTTTAAGGTCTTTCATTGCGAGCAGAACTAGAATGTTACAAGTTTAGGTATCCTGAATTTACAACAGTGATTTGGTAAAATTATTATGTCAGAAAGGCGCCCCTCTTCTATGGATTCTTTGTATAGATCTATAAATACGAACCTTTCTTCCATGAAAAAAAAAAAGGTTAAAGTATGTTGTGCCTATGTATAATTTTCATTTAGACCCTAAAAGGATCAGTTATCAGGCCTAGAACTAGCACCTAATGATTCACCTTGACAAACTTGAAGAAACTCCATTTAAGGAACCCTTTACGTAGTGTCCATAAGTGCTCTGATATCTTCTGTAGTCTGATGGCAGGAACAAAGGAAGACGACGATGACGATGGAGATGGCGCAAAATAATCAGCATGTAAGATTGGGAACTTATCAAAACCATCAATCTCGCCATTTTCTTGATGAATACCAATCTTCCCAGTGCTGATTACTCGATCTTTTGCCTTTTCTTTCTTGACAGAGACAGCACTATTGGTCTTTATGTCCTTCAGCTTCCTGCCAACTTGAATATTGTTCTTCACTTTCTTGATGCGCTTAAAGAAACTGGCCATGGCTTTAACCTTTGTCCTTGACATGCTCAGGTTTTGGATAGCCGGTGGCACCCTGAAACGTATGTTCTTAACTGCTTTCATCTGTTTGAACTTCTTTAACGTGAAATCCTTCGCACCTGATTGAGGGATACAAGGCGTTGGCTCTATGAAGCTATGAATACCATGTGAAAAGCTAGAAGCTGGAGCAATCGTCTGAGAGTCTCCAGGATACATTTCCGATATGAAATGGAAACTTCCAGGGCTCTGATATAAAGAATGGCGACTAGAGTGACCGTCTGAGGAACTCCTTGAGACGATTTTCCTGTAAAAAGCAGGATCTATTTGGTACAGAGAAATCCCTTGCTCGTCCTTTACAGGCTCCGAGCAGGAATTGCTCGTTTTGACATGAAGATTATAATGATAAGAAGCCATTTTAGGCTTGTAACCGGAACCTAATAACAGTACAGATTGTTATTGTTGTTTGCACGCTCTTAAGCAATGTTACGATGATTTGATATACCAATGCTATCTACCTTTATTAGGAAGGTAATCAGGGCATTCAATAGTTGGATATATGAATATGTCCTGTTCAATTACGTAATCTTTTAAAAAAAATCTAATCATGGTTTTCTAATTTGACTATCTTATCTTTTCCTCTTTGACCATATGTACAAGTAGAATGATTCCTGATGGAAACTGGGATATATAACGTTCTTCCTTTTTGGATAGTAAGAATATAATTCTCAATTGCCATTATATGATAATTATGAATAATTACGTAGATAGTAACATAGTGCACTAACGGGAATTGTTTCTTCATGAATGGTTAGCTTTCAAAATGAGAAGTTTTGAAACCATTATAAAAAGATAAAAGGTAGATGACACATCTTTTTTCTCTTTTATTATTTTAGTATAAATATAATATGCAAAAAGAATAAATTTAACTCTATGCATTTTTATCAAGATACAAGTTATATTCTAATGTTTTAGAGCATTTCAAATGAAATTTAATATTTACAAAATTTTTAAAATAAATTTTTAATAAACGAAATTAAGTCTTTCTTTATTGTATTGATGTGGTATAAGCTCAAACTTTTTTATTTAGAAAGTGGATTTCATCGTCCCACATGATACATATGTGATGTGGTGGGACTCAATTTTAAAATTTTATTAATTTTAAAAACCTAATTAATTCTAATTAACCCAATTTAATCTCAGTAAAACTTAATTTTTTCTAATTCCTCTCAATCTATGAAATTTTTTTAGTTCCTAATAGCACTCAAGAGAGGGTGAATTAGGTGTTTAGAAAGTTCAACAACTTTTCTAAATAATGTACTTAATTAACAATAATTAATGTAAATAAGGATGAGGAAATTGCTTAATGTAAATTAATTAAACAATTGAACAATAATTTAAAAATGATATGGAAGAGGGAATATAAGCTAAGTATAGTGATTTAGTAAACAACTCTTGCTTACGTTCACTCTTAAGACTCTTTTTGGAATTTCATTATAATTCTTCTTTCAAGACGAAGAAAAACGTTTATACAATCTTTTTTAATAAAGAGGAACCCTTTCTTACTATCTTCTTCTAAGGTGAAGAAAAACCTCAATTTCACTTAAATCACCCCAAAAAAATAATATATTTCCCAAACCAAATATTACAACTCAAAGTTCCTCACTTTATTATTTGATAACTTTAAAATATCTCATTCACACAATTATAACACAATGATGCTCAAATGATGGAAAAACTCTTTGAAATTTGTGTATTCAATACCCAAAACCTTTTTGATATTAAAACCAATGAGAAAACACCTACTTATAGTGTTTTGAGACCCTAACTAGCCATTAAAGACAAGAACTAGTCATTACAATGGCTATATGCAATGGTCGACTAGTATGTATCAAAGCTCTAAATTCACTAGTCGTTAGAATACTTATTGACCAGTGGGCATATCAGTCGACAAGTACAATAACCAATGTTATAGCAAACTCATGGTAGATAAAATCTAACAACTTATAACCAACATTACAACAAACTCTTGGAAGATAAAATTTAACAACTTTAACTTATATTAGTCGACCACTAACCCATATAAGTAAGCTAATCACCCAAAGAATATGATTTTAATACCTTCAAATGCTTAAACTTAATTTGATTAATGCAATTATGAATTAAGCTTTCCAAAAATATTCCCTAAATTTGATTTTTAAAAGATCAAGAAGTTTTTAATTAAAATCAAAAGTTTCAATGCCTCTTGATGAATGTAAAGACTTATATAATGAAGTGAAATAAAATATAAGTGAATGGTGAGCCTTTTAGATCATATAATTAACAAAGTGAGATTAATATTACAAACTAAATAATAACCTTGATAAGATTTGATCTTCTTTTATTCTTGGTTTGATCTTCATTTTGTCGATTATAAACTTCAACCTGTGTATCAACTTCATAAGCTATCTTTTTGATTTTATGATTTAATTTTGTTCTTATATTCCTTTAATTAAAATAATAAACTCGTTATTAGTAATTATGTATTGTAATCATCAAAACACCAATTAGAATCTCCTTTGGTTTAATAATCTCCTCTTTTTAATGATGACAAAATATTTGTGATATTAGAAGACAATAATAAAATTAATCACACAAATAAATATCAAGATAGTGATTAGCTCCTCCTTAATTCATGTATAAAATATAATTCACTATGAAGATTATAATTCAATATAAATAACAAAAGAGATAATCAAAATCAAAAAAATATCCATATATAAACATGAATTTACTCAAGCATAATACAAAAAGTGCAAGAAATACAAAGATGATAAACCAACCACTCTCCCTGAATTTTAAGAAATACAAAATCAAAGAAATACTTCATACATAAAGATAACATAAATTTACTCAAACATATCACATAAAGTGTAAGAAATACAAAAATGACAAAACAATCGTTCCTTGTGAATCTCATCATTGCCTTTGAGTGTTATCACTTCCTTTAAATTTAACATCACCAATCTTTCTCCCCCTTTTTGAAATCATCAAGAAGAAATCATAATCTAAAAATGAAAAGTATAAAGTGTCATACTTTAAACTAACTTGATAGAAATAATTTAAACGTATTTGACTAAATATGATAAATTTTCTCACTAAAAAATGTTATTGAATATTTAAGGAGTCAAAACAAAAGGTCAATTTTGATAGAAACGTCCCTAATTGTGTTTAATTTGAAAATTTCCAATTTTGGTATTATGCTAAGCTAAATTTTCAATTAAGCCATCAAAGGCAAGTTTTGACAAAATTAGGGGCTGGAATTGTAATAAATAAAAGCATAATTGCAATATCCAACAATCAATTTCATAAAAGAATGTATAATTTATAAAGCCTAAGATTTCAAAATGGGAACATAAAAATTGCTAAAAATACAAAAAAAATAAAATTAAAGATGTATCAATATAATTAAAACATAAACAACCTTAAATTTTTTTACAATTTAACTATGAAGACATCAATTTGAAAAGGTAACTTTTAATCAAGAAAAGATTGAAAATCTCTAAATTTGAAACCTAAAAATAACGAAATTTCAATTTGATCTAATTTAATGAGATTTTTATGAAATAGGGAATGACGCTTTTCAAGAAAAAGAGTGAATTGTTTAGGACTTTGAAGATATAAACATAAATTACGAGAATAGAAGAAAAAAGGTGGATAAAATATTAAAAAACATGAGGACTTGTTAGTGTTTTATAGAGAAGCAAAAGTGAGCAGTGGAGGCATGGTAAAAAAAAGGTTGGTTTTAAAACTTGATCTATTGGTCAATCATTGAGGGTATCTGGTTGACCAATAAGTGCAACCAAACTCCTCTCATAATCCGGAACATTGGTTGACTACTGAAAGATATTAGTCGACCAATGTGTCTATTTAGGTGACTAGACATGTGACTAGAACATGAACAAACTCCTGAGAAAGGAAAAAAAAAAAAAGGCATGATTTTTTGGTACATTGGTCGACCAAACTAAAATATTGGTTGACCAATGTGTTCTGAAACGTTAGAAAACAACAACAAAACGTGAACAAAAACTATTAAAACATATATCAACCTACTAAATATCAATAAAAATGAGTTAATTCACATAAAGGGCCTTATCAAATAAAATTCCTATAATAAGTAATTTTCTTCTAATTGTGCAAAATTTGTTCTTATTTAATAGTTTAGAGAAATTATTATCCAACTTATATAAATTATAACTTAGTAACTTCATTTTGCTTATAACCTCTAAATATAAGTACTAAGGTCCATACTATTTAAAGAATTGTTAAAAAAACTTATTTATAACCCAAACAATCAACATTAAGGATTTATACTTAAATTGAAAATTTCCTAGAGTAAGAGCTAATAGTTACTTCTTATTAAACATTATCTATAAATTTATTTAGGTGATGATTATTCTTGAATTCTCAATCCATTAGTAGCATCTCATCCTTCTCATCTTTCTCACTTTTTTCAATGACCGACTCTTCTAAAAAACTCTTAGTAGTTAAACATTAGATTCATCAAGATTAAAAAAAACATAAATTATTCAAAACAACATCCAATTCAATGAATACCATCTCTACTTCTTACCATTTTCTCCTACAAAATAAGCAAATCATTGTATTTAGGAACCCAAATGAACTTGGTTCTTTGATTGTTTGAATTTTTTCAAATCATACTTTTATGGGTTTGTTTTTTATTCTTTGTTTGAGAAAACAAAATATATAAACATTTCCAAACTTACCACAATAATGATATGCATATTATATGAATGATGATGATATATAAATGCATTACTATATGTGTATGCATGATGAAATTCCTTTGGACATTAAAAGTGTTAAATAGTTTCCTAGAGTAGTGAAATGAGCTACCACAGTTATATGTATGATGTCTACTATGAATGGAATCTTGATGTATGGTTCTTTGAGTCCTAAAAGGGTATGAGTAGGTTTTCATATTATCATTGAAGTTAAGCACATTCTTCCCTTGATAGAGTTGAACTCTATGCCTAGGTTGTGAGTCGTATATAAAAGCATAATGCTTACATTTAGGATTAGTCCTAGTGGATGTGGAATGTAAATACATATGTTTGGATGTGGATGCTCCATACTTATTTGTGATATTAGGCAATGATTTTTCACTATACAAATATTTTCTCAAGAAAGAAGTGATTTTAGAATTTCCTTTACTTTTATGGTTATATCATGTTCCATGCCTATCATTGAAATTATTTTGAGCTCCTAATATGTTCTCTGATTTTTCACTTCCTTTATTAAACTTGGACAACGAGTCCATGAGGAAATCTACCTCCTTTTTCAATATTTCATTCTCATTCCTTAATATATCTAAGTCATTATTATCATTAATGAACACATTTTTTGATGCTATAATGTTATACAGTTCATTTATCTTTTCATTCTCACTAATACATGCAACTATGAACTTTTAGGCCTCTTTAAGTTTGGAAAATACTTTTTTTCTTTATCATGCTCATAATTTTAAGGCTTAACTAATTCATTATATATATAATCAACATCACTGTCATTATCACAAGAATTAGGGTTGAATGTTACATCACTAGTGTTAATAGTGATAAAACATATATGAGTTATCTCTTCTTTCGAATGCTCACTTTCAGATTCACTTGTACCATCCCAAGTTGATGCTTTAAGTACTTTCTTCTTGTCCATCTTCTCTTTCTTATAATTTCTCTTATAATTCTCATTATATATGAGTCAAGGATATTACGACTTTATAGGATCAGGTTTTCTATATACAAAGCAAGTAATGTTACAAGATTTATGTTTTAAATCACGTTTACCTTTTTAAAATCATTTCTTTTAAGTAATGTATTCTTCAAGAACTTCTTGAATTCTAATGAGTAAGCCAATTTCTTCTTCTTCTCTTTCACTAGTTGATATCTTTTTGATGGGTGTCGAATCCACCAAAAATAAATCCCAAACACCAAACGAATATAAATTGCGCACAGTGGTAAATGGGGT
>JAOTBA010000204.1:14558183-14576923 GCA_025629845.1 Erythroxylum squamatum
GGATTGCCTTTAGGGCACTACTCTAACAAACTCACAATACCTGACATAAGTCGACTTGTGTCACTAAACAAGGCGCCTTATGGGTATCGTGACAAGATAATTCGCCTTGTAACAGGTACAAGTCGCCTTATACTAACACCCTGTATCAAGATTTAAACAAATATTTCCAATAGATATTATATTAACTTCTTCATTATTATACCATTAGTTTTTCCTCCTCTCTATTTGACTTTCTCTTATGTATGAACCCTTGCATTGTACAGGCAATATGATTAGAGACTTCAATATCTAACCACCAAGAACTTGATGTGACTATACAAAGATTAGACTTTTGGATCATATAAGACAAGGAGTTACCTAATAGTTCTTGCTTTTCTTTCCAGATTTTATATTTATGGCAATCTAACTTCTTATGTCCCTTCTTCTTACACGAGAAACACCTTATATTCTTTACATCCACAGGACCTCTAGTAATACTAGATTGACCAACATTCATTTGTGGAGAGAATTTAGATTTTTATCTTTGAATATTTAGTGCTTTACCTTGCCTTTCCCTTGGTTGCTACTAGGGTTATATGAGTCGTGTTGTTCAGCGTCTCCTCTTTAGCACCATATCGGGTAATTAAAGCATTTATGTCCTAAGCCTTATCCTGAGAGTTATATGTTATAACCATAATAACAAACTCTAAAGCAAGTGTATTCAGAGCTTAGTGAATAATTCAAGCACCAGGAATGTGGATATTCAACGCCTTCTACTTAGACTATAGGTGGACCATCCTAATGATGTACTCCCTTACTCCCCTTCTCATGTATACCTCAAGCAATACAATTCCTTCAGTATGGTACCTATCTCAACATTAGAAGATATCTTGTATCTCTATAAGACCTTGTTAAGGAAGTTCCTTGCTATGGTTGTTTCTATAAATATACTGAGTAGATGGTCTATAATTGAACTCTTTATAGTCAAATAGCACATTCTGTTTGACTTTTCCTAGGCTGCATATACTGCCTTCTTATCCTCCAAGCTGAGAGATGTAGGTGCAGATGGCCTGTCCTTGACCATGGTCAGGTTAATATCTACTATCTCTAAGGCAAATTCTACATCTTGCTTCCATTTCTTGAAGTTGAAACTAGTTAGGGTTTCAAAGGTGACACTGTTTCTATTCATAGGAAAGGTGACTGAAATTTTAAAAATGTAATGATCAGCACAAATATAGGATAATAACGATACTCAAAGCCACAAAATAGTATCTACATCGAGAATCTTATCACACATATCATGAAATCCTGTAGGCTGAATACATAATATATGCAGATAAGATCTCTATATAAAAGCGATTAGAGTACACATCATTAACTCTTATGACTCTACCACCTATGGGTGAATAGATCACTTAATTGATAGCTTTCCTCCATCTTATGCCTTTATGCACATTTCAGAATCTAATATAAGGCCAACAATTGTGAGTAGAATAACCAAACACAAGACTAGAGACATCCTTAAACGTGCAAGCAGAACAATTCAAATACTAACTTGAAAGGTCACTGTGGTGACTACATTCTCATTAGTACCTAAATAGATCCACAAACACAAGGAATATACTTGTATGTTATCCTCACATTCCGTATGGGCATATAATATATGACAATATACTATTAAAAAATGCAATACCCTTATGCACATACTCATTATCATAAACTAGTGCTGAAAACATTATCAATTAACTATATTTGAGAATTCATCATAAGGAAGATTTCAATAAGAGTAATAATCATGCAATGACAGACAGCAAACATACCATATGAAATACCAAAACCGTATTTATCTCTTTTATTTCAAGTTTAAAGTATGAAATTTCACTCAAAATTGGCTTTAATAACTTTAATCGATTTTTCTAAAGTTAAACCTTATTTATAACTAATATAATAAATCCAGAAAATTAAAAAAAACTTTATAAATCCACAGGACCTTAAAACTGACTTAAAATAACTTAAGGGACCACTTTGTGAATTCCAAAAACTTTTGGTTTTGTTGGTCCTGTAGCGTGCTAACATTAGCACTATGTGTGGCCGGAGGGCACATGAGACACGCCTCTAGATGCTTTAGGCGCGTTTGTTGCATGTGCCACATGTGCACAGATGCACTTTAAAGCGCGTGTGACACACAGGCCCTCCATGGAGACGTGTGTGTTACACGAGCCAGACACACGTCCACACTTGTACATTAGCCAGAAGTCCACCGCCTCTCGCACGCCCAACATTCTCCCACCTTCTACTATTATTTTCTCTCTCTTGTCATTGAAAAAAGACAATTTTCAGCGAATATCAAACATATTTTTTCTCTCGAAGCCTGTTTTTAAGTCATTTTTTCTTTACATTCAACATCAATTCAAACAACAATATGCAACTTATATAAGCAAAGACGAAATGATTTTTCCAATTTCCTTATGGAGAAATTTGAAAATCTCCGTTTAAATTCATACAATCATATAACTACTCTGATACTACGTGTAATGCATAACACAAGCCTTAGTTACACACCAAGGATCAAACGTGAATCTTAATAAATGAAGAAAAGCACGGAAAATACCTAATTTGCTTTCCATCTCTTAGAACGAGCTTTTCTACACCGAAACGTTCGAAATTGCTTGATGATCTTTTCAAAAATTGTTTTACCGAAAATCATTAACGTCTTTCTGCATCCTTTTTAACCCATGAACCTCTTAACGAGTCAAAGAATCTGAATGTTCACTAATTTTTTTAAGCAAACAACAAGAGACTTTAGCAACTATATATAGTAACGGTATTGAGCCCCCTATTATAGGCCCACACTGATTAGGGTCTATTTTCTTCGCTGGACTTCAGCCCATTAAGTCAGATCCTTTATCGAGCTTCTTTGTTATTTTTAACCAGATCAAATCTGATTTATTTAATCATAAGATTGTTAAAATCGTAATTAATTATTGTCCAAATTCGGAAAATCACTTACAATAATCTAAATAAAAACATCATAATCAAAATCAAATATTACGAGACTGAGTTGCAGAAGTTATGCACAGCAAAAAAAGTAAAAAAGATTAGAAAATCTCGATTGCAAGTTGAAGTATATATATTCGTACATCTTGCATACACAGTTTGACATTTATGTAGCGACGAAGATTGAAGAACACAGTAATGAAAAGGGTTACATGATTGCATCAGTTTCGCCTTCTGAGAGAAACAAGAACTGAAGTAACACTCCAAGGTCCACAACCATAAAGCCCTTGTCTAGTCTCCCTTGCAGGACTCTCCAATCTTGAAGACCGAATGGAATGAGCATTGGAGTTGGAGAACGACAAGGACGACGAACTTGAAGAGATTGACTTACGCGGCGACGTCATAAAGTCACCATCGGAGCTGTAAAACTCTAACCTATCGAACTTATCTGGACTGCTTGTCCCATCTGTGATGACATTACTCCGTCGAGACATACTCTTTGACTGCCTGCTTAAGTGCAGTTTCTTTATATGTTTCCAGATCTTTAACCTAAATCGCATTGAAGGCTTAGGTTCGTCAATGAGAATGCATGGTCTTGGCAGCCCTAAGCTAAGGACTGCCGGCGGTGGGCTAAGCGGCGGAATAACGTCTACTTTCTGCGGATCTTTGGGTGTCCCCGGTTGCATTTCCCATTTAAACGGAACCCCTTCACTGCTTCGGTAGTAAAATACGCGCGAAGAGCAACCCACCGAGGAGTTCCTTGAAATAACTCGTTTCATGTAATCATCCTCTTGAATAACGGAAACGAGCTTTTGTGTCGTCATTCTTGCATGCTCAACGTCCATACTCGATCGGTACAGAGAAGTTTATGGGTTTGATGATTGTGTAGGATTGGTGTAAAATGGGAATGGGTTTGTGAATGTTGATAGATATATAAAGAGGTGTTAATTTATCCGGTTTCATGGGCGAATGATATGGAGTCTTGGGGGTGCAGAGACTGTTTGAATTGACGATTAACTAAACTAATTATCAGTTGATTCTGTGTTTACTCTTCCTGTTACTTAGTTTCTGGGTGACGGGGGTTCTTTTTGTCATAGGCACGCGACTGTTAGATTACAAGAGGATACATAGCATTCTTCTTTCTCAAGGTTACGTTACGCTAATGGTTATGTAGGCTTGCATGTGCAATTACCAAATTCTTTTATATATTGGGTCTTACCTTAGAATTGATTCAATTCAATATTCATCCGCGTATACGTTGGTGAACCACATGTCTAGTTGACTTTGGATGCTTTTCTTCGACCAAGCCCCTAAAAAGTTATGAATTTGGAGAGTTTTAAGGCTGAGACCAATTGCCTTTATCAGTTTTATTTATTGTATGCATGTAGGATGATAATTTAAATCAGACAGTGACTCAGGGTTCATGCACTATTCCACTGAAACGAATGGAAATAATATAGAAAAAGATTAGAAATGAAATATATACACGTCAATCTTGGACGTGCTCGCATGAAGGTCTGACATTTGGAAGATTAAACAATATAATTAGACTGAAAGGTTTATAGTCTAACTAGTGGGTCCAGATCCTCTGTCCAATATTACTCTGTCTTATTCTGTCTCATAGAATCTCAGCCATTTATTTTACGGGACCTACGCGAGCTCTATGCGGGACCCACATAAATAAATTACTGAGATTTATTAGACATAATAAAATACCATAATATTAGACAAAGGATTTGGCTCCTAACTAGTACCTTTGTATGTCACGTCTCTTCGCAACGTAGAGGTGATATAGTCGCTCCGAGTCCGAGTCCGAGTCCGAGCCCACCGGACAACTTACCTGCAAGCCCATCGTTTTACCAATTACAATCGTCAGAGGAAGGCTTCTCTTCCGGCTCGGTAAAAATAAACATATCATTTATTTTGATTGACAAGGCTCAGATGTTTATATAAACTAGCACTTCAGTAGAACAGACGGATCAATCATTAATGATAGCTTATATCCACAACACTGATAGGAATTGAACCATAACCAGCAACCACGTTGCAACCGAGCTTTCCATCACTTTATTTTGGTGGTGCAATATTTGTGATAGCTTTGCTAACATAAAAATCATTCTAAGGCATTAGAACTAATGTTATAAGTCCAATATCACCCACCTTGTGGTTGCAGGCTAATTATTTGAGAACTTGAGAAGCCGAGCCTCAATCTCTAATTGAAATGGACCAGTACATTCTTATTAAGCAATGACACCGATTTTGAGTAGCACCATTTTAGGAGTAGGCTTGGATTAGGAATCGTAGTCCCTTACTTCTTCGAATCACTCGCTCACATATTTTTGGCTGTACAAAATGCTTTATAGTTTTTGGATATAATATTTTCTAAAGTGCCAAATCCCTTGAGATTTTTCCGGTTCAATGTCAAAACTTTTAAATTTTTAATTAGATGATCAACCTTAACAACTTAGTTTAAAATATTACTTCTGTTAATATTTTGCTGATGTGGTTAACAAAATCATTTTTGTCTATGGCATGTAAGCTTTCATGTAAAAGATTAATGACAAACTAAGCATCCATGTGGACTAATACACTCAATCCACAATCCATTTTATTTCAAAATAACCACATCACCTTCATTCTCTGAATCTCCTCTCCTTTTTGTCATCGTCTGGGAAGCTCCCCTCTCCTCTTTAGCATATATAATTGGAAGCACCATTTTCTTAGTTCTTTCAAGGCTAAGCATTGTGGGGTTTAACATTAGGATTTGAAAGTTTATAAGCTAGATATGTTTTTCTCTTTCTGTTTGCTGTTTATTTTTATATTAAAGGTGTCATTTGCCTTTCATTTTGTTCAATAGGGGTGCTTGGTGATCTTATTATTGGTGACAGAGAAGATGATTCAAAAATAAGAGTTTTAGACTCTTATTCATGGCAAAGAGTTTCGCCATGGTTGGTCGTGGGAGTCAAGGTTTTATTTTGTCCCTTGGACTTTGTTTGTGTCATTTCAAGTAAGTTAGTGAGATTTAGGAGATTTGAGCAGAAACAGAGAGTTAGGGTGCAGAGAGCAAAAGCGGTCCTTCTGAGAACGATGAAGATAAGTAGGAGGAAACCTTTTCAGGATATACTAAACAGTTCTTGAGTGTTGATTTCCTGTGAAGATGAACAATTATACACACTATTAAAGGAGGTGTGATCGTTTGTGTATCTTCTGTCAGTCACATATGGAAAGCTGTTAGAGAGACGCGTGCATGTTTTAAAAGCTAAAACGACACTATCTAATAATTGCCTTTTTAAGAAACATTTACTCTAGCCTATTAAACCAAGAGGAGCCTACTAAAGAGTGAATTAGAAGGAGCCTGTCAATATCTATAAAAGGAAGTAGCATAATATTTTGAAGCAGAATTAAATGTCAGATAATCTGCACATACCAATTTCTTTTCTTAATAAACAAAATCTATCTTTAGAAAGTGGCTTAGTAAAGATATCAACTACTTGATTTTCAGTTTTAACATGTAAAAGATCAATGGTTCCTTTTAAAACATGATCTCTAAGAAAGTGATGTTTGATGTCTATATGCTTAATCCTAGAATGACGCACATGATTTTTAGAAGATTGATTGCACTTGTATTACCACATAATATAGGAATGTGATCAAAGTTTAAAGAAAATCCTAGAGTTAATGTTTCATCTATAAGATTTGAGCATAACAATTGGCATCTACTATATATTCTGCTTCAATTGTCGAAAACGATGTGCAATTTTGTTTCTTGCAAGACTAAGAAACTAGACATCCTCTAAGAAATTGACAGTGACCACCTGTACTTTTTCTGTCAACTTTATCACCTGCATAATCTGCATCACAATAGCCAACTATATTAAAAGAACCAATTTTCGGATACCATAATCCAAAATCCATAGTTCCGAGAAGATAATGAAATATCCTCTTAACTGCTTGTAGGTGGCTTTCTTTTGTATTTGATTGAAAGCGTGCGCAAAGACACATACTAAGCATAATATCTGTTCTTGAGCTTGTAAAATATATAAGTGATCTAATCATTCCTCTGTATTTTGTTTTATCCGTAGTCTTACCTTCTTCATCTCATGTTTAGTTCTAGTATACATAGGAGTACACATCAGTTTGACATTCTCAAAATGATATTTCTTGATGAGTTCTTTTATGTATTTGTCTTTACTGATGAAGATTCCTTTTTTCTATTTACCTAATTTGCATCCCAAGAAAGAAAGATAGTTCTCCTTTCATACTCATTTTAAACTCCTCCTACATTAAGGTTGAGAATTATTCACAGAATGATGGATTAGTAGCACCAAATATTATGTCATCAACATCTATTTGCACTATGATTAAATCATTCTTCTTTTTCCTTAATAAATAAGGTTTTATCTACCTTTATTCTTTCAAAATTATTTTCAAGCAGAAAGTTACTTAACCTCTCATACCATGCTCAAGGAGGTTGCTTTAGACCATACAGAGCTTTAGTTAACTTTATCACATAATCAAGATGGTTTTTGAAAACCTGGAGGTTACTTAATAAACACTTCTTCGTTAATATATCCATTTAAGAAGGCACTTTTAACATTCATTTGGAATAATTTGAAATTTCTATGACATGCAAAAGCAAGAAAAATTCTAATTGATTCTAATCTAGCAATAGATGCATAAGTCTCATCAAAGTCAGTACATTCCTGTTGATTATAACCTTGGGCTACAAATTTAGCTTTGTTTCTTACCACCTTATCATTTTCGTTAAGTTTGTTTCGAAATATATAGCAAGTTCCAATGACTGACTTGTTTTATGGGCAAGGAACTAGATTCCAAACTTTATTCTTGTCAAACTGATTTAGTTTGTCTTTCATAGCTGAAACCCAATTTTCATCAGTAAGAGCCTTTTCAACAGTCCTTGGTTCTAATAGTGAGATGAGGGCAACATAATTGTTTTTGAACGATGATCTGGTTCTTAGACTTTCAGAAGGGTCTCCCAGAATGTACTGATGTCTATCTAGACCTCTTCATTCTCTTGGTATTCTTTGTTGCATAGGCTCCTGTTGAGATGTTCTTGGAGAAGAAGCCTGCTCTATCCTAGCTTCAAAAGGACCTTCTTGATCTTGTGATTCCGAAGGTACTATAGATGTAGTTTGGGTGTATGTCATATTTTTGTGGACTAAAGGATGCCCTTCATCATCTAAATCAGTTTTTGTTGTCGAGGGTAGTGCTTCATCAAATACCACATGTATTGTTTCTTCTATCCTCTTTGTTCTTTTATTATAAACTCTAAATCCTTTACTAAGAGTGCTGTAACCTAGAAAAATATTCATCTAATTTTACATTAAATTTTCTAAGATTGTCTTTTTCATTATTTAATATGAATCACTTGCAGCCAAATGCTCAAAAGTAAACAACATTTGGTTTTCTTCCTTTCCACAACTTATAGGGGGTCTTTTTAAGAATAGGTATCATAAGTCACCTGTTAAGTATGTAACAAGCAGTAGATGCAACTTCTGCCCAGTAACTATAAGGTAGACCACTTTCACACAGTATTATCCTAGCCATATCAATAAGAGTCATGTTCTTTCTCTCAATAACTCCATTTTGCTGAGGAGTCTTTGGGCATGAAAAATTACGAGTTATACCACATTCATTACAGAAATCTTCAAATTTTCTGTTATCGAATTCTCCTTCATGATTGCTCTGTATTGATGTAATGCAGTATCCTTTCTCAATTTTAATTTTCTGCAAAATTTTTCAAAAACTTAAAAAGTATCATCCTTATTTGATAGAAAATAAACCCATGTAAATCTAAAATAATCATCTACTATAACAAAACCATAGTGTTTACCACCAAAGCTTGAAGTCCTAGTAGGACCAAATAAATCCATATATACAAGTTCAAGCGGTTGGTTGGTAAAAACAATATTTTTAGGAGAAAAGTTATTTCTGGTTTGTTTTCCTTTTAAACAAAACTTCGCAAATATGATTATTCTCAAACTTCAAGTTCAGTAGTCCTCTTGCTAACTCATTTTTGGATAATTTTGATAAAATGCTCGTGCTAGTTTGTCCAAATCTTCTACACTAGATCAATGAATCATTTTCTAGTGAAACAAAGAACTTAACATTTTGCGAAGACATGTCTTCCAATTGAGCATAATGTATATTTTGATTTCTAGGTTTCACAATGGAATGCATAGAAAGTGTCACTATAGCCCTTATCACATAATTGACCTACACTTAACAAGTTATGTCTCAATCCATCAACATAAAGAACGTTATCAATAGATGCAAAATCAAAGTCACCAATTTTACCAATTCCAAAGACTTTTGCCTTGTCTTTGTTAGCAAAGACAACATTACCTCCATCTTTCCTTTCAATATAGTTAAAATGTGATATTTCACCTATCATGTGTCTCGAACAACCACTATCAACTATCCATTGATATTCTCTAGTCTCTATTCTGAAGCATATCTGTAGAATGTATTATCTTATGTTAGGTACCCAAATTTTTCTAGGTCCTTCCAGGTTAGTAGTTTGACCTTTTGGTCTCCAAGCATACATTTGAGATAATTTCTTCATTCTCTAAAAGTTACAGGAATGAATAATATGACCATGTCTACCACAGTAAGAGCATAAAACAGATGAATGAGAGTTACTTTAATTTTTGTCATTTATCAGGTTCCTATTATTTTGGCTATAGCTACCGCAGAATTTAACAAAGAAGTTATTGTATGACCTAATATTATTATTTTCATTATATCATATTCTAGCCTTATCAAAAACACCTTTACCATTCCCAAGTAGTGCATCAAGATTATTCCTTCCATCAATAAAATTTGCAAGATCTTTTTCTAGAAAAAATGATTTTTCCAACCACTTTCTCTTTCTTAAGTTTTAGGGCATCAACTTTTTCTTCTAATCATTTTATCTTATCATAAACATTCTCAAAGAATGCATTCTCTAACTGACTTATCCAAAAATTCCTTTTCAGAAACATTTTTCTTATTATTATTTTCAAGAGACATATTTTTAGACAACAAATTTTTATTCGCAGATTCTAATAATTTAATCTTATTCTTTAAGGAAGCATCATTATTCTTGGACTTCTCATCCTTTTTGAAATAATGCGCTATTAATTTTTTATACTAATGATATAGTTCATGATATGCATCTCTTAATTCATCTATTTCAATATCAGAGTTAGAATAATATACCTCATCGTCTCCTGATTCAGCCATAAAACAAACGTTGTTGACTTCTTCAGCCTCTTCTTCTTCAAAGTTTTCAAAATCCTCATCTGACCAAGTTCCAATCATAGTTTGCTTTTTAGGTTTTCTGTTCTCTGTTTTGTCCTTTTGAAGAAGAGGGCATTTTGTTCTTATATGTCCAGGCTTCTTGCAGTGTGATAACATATGATTTGATTATTTTGTGTATTGCTACTACTACTACTGCCTTTTGGTAGGAACCTATTATTTCCAGTTTTCTTGTTTCCTTCTTTTTTTTCATTAACTTCTTTTTGTAGAAGTGACTATGAAATTAAATTCATCATCTCCATCTATTTGCAACTCAGTGTCGCTTTCATCACTGTTTGATGGATTTGATTCATCACCGTTTGATGAATCAGCTACTTTTAGTGTCATTCCTCTTTCGTATGAGGATTCTTCATCTCACCTAAGCTCGACTTCATGGATCAACAAATTTCCTCTTAACTAGTAGAGTGAAATAGTGTCAAGATCCTGCAATTTCTAGAGATGTCACCTTAGGTCTCTATTCCTTTAGTAGTGACCTTAGAGTCTTTGTTACAAGCTCATCATTGGGATATATCTTTCCCAAGTTCTTTAAGGTTGTGATGACTTTATTGAAACGTCCGAAGAATTCGTTTATGGTTTGTTCATGTTTCATACAAATAGTTTCGTATTGATGCACTAAAAGACTTATTATATTTTTTTTTTACCTCATTTGTTTCTTCAAAAGTAACTTGAATTTTGTCTCACTTTTCCTTTCCTGTAGAACAGTACGATATCTTTTCATACTCTTTTGGAATTGTGCACAAATAAGATAATTTTTGCTTTGGCATTCAACTGTGCATTTCTTGTATTAGCATCAGTCCACACTTCTACATCGTCAGTAGCAAGAGGTGTAGCTCCAACTTTGATAGCGTGCCAAATTTTGATATCTACAGATTGAAGATAAATAGTCATTCTCTCTTTTCAATAGGAATAGTTGCTTTCATTGAAATATGAAGGCTTTGAGATGGATTGTCCTTCGAGGCTTCTCAAGTTATTTGTCGTGATCTATCATATGTTGTAAAGCACAATAAATGTGAAACCTCGCTCTGATACCAAATGATAAAGCAAACACACGCAAGACGGGGGTGAATAATGTGTGACTTAAAAAAATTGCAAGTTACTATCAATTCATATAAAAGATAAGAACGTGCTATTTCAACTGAAAGGTTTGTAAATAAAAGGAGCCTGTTAAAGTTTAAAACAAAAGGACCCTGTCAACTTTCGAAACGAAAAGATCCTATTAACTTTCAAATTGAAAGGGGCTTGTTAACTTTCAAAACAAAAGGAGCATGTTAGCTTTCAAAATGAAAGGAACCTGTTAACGAAAGGAGCCTGTAAAAATTTAAAACATAAGAAACCTCTTGCAATATTAAAACATAATGACCCTATTGTAAAAGTGAAGGAGCCTCTTCCAAATTTAAACACAAACATTATAATGCGAAAATTTAAAATTAAGAGAGAAAGAGTGATGCAGTTGATTTATAATAGTTTGGCTTATAACGAAGCTTATGTCCAATCCCTAAGTATCTAACTTGAGTATTTCACTATAAAAACTCCAAGTAGTAAATTTTGACCAGCCTCTCTAAGCTCATAAGTACATATTTTCCAAGGTTCTTCAACCTTCCACACTCGTAGTGTTTAACAAGCCTCTATAAGTTCTCAACAACAATGTATATAAAGTTTGCTCAATAAAAGCTTCAAGGAATAACAATCTATCTCAAAAGAGTGTTTTCACTTTCTAAAGCACAAGGAGTTTGATAAAGATATGACTTTCGAAAATATTGATGCTGCTGAAGTATTTCAAAAATCTAACTTATTCACAAATGCAGTGGCTCATCCTTAAATAGGCATTTTCTTCAACTAATCGTTGCTCCATTTATATTCTGAGTTGATTTTAAGTCTAAAAGATCTTCAATATCATCTTTGCTAGAATATTCTAGTACCCAGATGTCAAGAAATAATTTTAACAATTTCTCGGAGCTAATTGTCGAATTATGTGGTTGGTAAGATCCTTTTCGATATTATGGAGTCATTTCTAATAAGGTAAGTTCATTAAGAGGGATCTTGTAAGAAAAGAAACATTCTTTTGCAAAACTATATTGTTACCTATTCGAATAAATGGAAATAATCCAAATTTGAAATTTGAAATATCATAAAGTTATCATCAAAATCATTATTATAAAACCTTGAACTAACAATAAGTCAGCAGGTGAAGAATTATAAGTCAATATATTGAGAATTAACTAAGTAACTAAAAACAAATTTCAACTTTCAACATACTTTTTATATAAATTATTAAGGTAAATTAGTCAAAGCAATCTCTAGGAGTGGGTGATGCTAAAATAGTATAGAGACACCTAGGCCATTGGTCATATATCATTAAGAACACATAAGGGGAAAACAATTCAAATTACAAGGTCCAAAAATGATTACATCAAGAAAACTGAAAGGAACATCCTTTAATTGGATTGGAGGCTCCTACGACACAAAATCAAAGGCAAAGGAAACACAATGAAATAAAACATGAAACTAACTAAAACGTTTTTTTTTTAGTTTAGATGATGGAATCAGAGCTTAAATGTGTTATTGCTTTTTATATCATTTTCTTGCCTGTTCCTTAGGATAATAAATGTGCAGTAAATTCTGACCATAACTGCGAACTAGAACCCTAATGGAAAATTATTTTAGATTTGTGCTTTACTTGCACGGTGCAAGTTTTTACGTTGCTAAAAATAATATTTTAAGAATATAACGCCAATGAATTATGAGCTAATTGAAATTTTTTTGTTGTTTTTAAGTCCATCAACATGATTGAATCCTTGGGAATTTGAATTGATCTGCCTTGTGAGATTCAAAAGCTTTTGACAGTGCATTTTGGTAATTGGTGTAATCAAATAGATAGTTAAGCAATTGACTATGCAAGGTGACTAACTATATATGAGAATTACATCCTTAGAGGTGGTTGGAAAAGACTAGGTGAGAATCTCCTCGGTTGGAGTTGTAATAATTCCTTAAGACTAAGTGAAAAATATACATGAGTATGGATTATACAAGTGAAGAATTTATAAGTTCACAAAGTTTAATTTTGTAAGTTTTTGGTGAATTGTTAATAATTTTATTCAGATTCCATAATTATCCTATAAGGATCTTAATTTAGTTTGAAAGATGATTCAACACAATATATATCTTTGTGGATTCATTGGAATAATATTGTCTAACTTAATTGTAAAAAACTACATCATTGTTATCAATTGTATTGAACATTTAAATATTTTCAAAACATAAATAAATTGATTGACAAAAAGTAACTTATATAATTAGTAGTCCATTCGTTAATATTAATTTAGTTAAATGATTTATATTAATTTTTTAACCTATTCAGGATTTTTGACATTTAATATATACTTTAAATTTATAAAAAGGGATGTGGAAAAGCAAGCTCTTGCTATTTATATTACATCATATCATGTGCATAAACAAGACAAGGAACATCATGTTCTTGTTGGAACAAACACAATGCTATGAATTGAATATGTTACATGGTAACAGTCATGGAGCATATGGGGTGTTGGATCAACAAGTTAAAGTCAAAAGATAAGTTGAAATCAACCAAAAAGAAGGAAGCCAATGACGATGGGAAGGAGGGCCAAAAACATAAGTAGGAGAGTGCCATCAAATGTAACAAAACAGAGGGTTGGAGATGGGCACATGCAAGTTGTTCGATGAAATGCTCATAAGATATGTGTGCTTATAGTTCTAACTTGATGCACATAAGTAAACCCGATGCATACAAAATCAATAAAAACAGACAAAGCACCATGAAACACTTAATACAAAAATGAACAACCAACAAATAGGGAAAAACATACCTAGCTTATAAATTTTCAAACCATATTTTAAACCCCACGATTCCCAGCCTTGAAAGAACCAAGAAAATGGTGCACGCAGAAAATGGTGCTTTTCAAATGATGATATTGAATAGAGGAGACATGGAGGATGAAGATGATATAGTTACTTTGAAATAAAATAGGTCATAGGTATAGTTTATAGATATGGGTTGTGAGTATGGGTTATAGAATATAAGTTACGAGTTGAGTGTATTAAACTATGTTGATGCTTACTCGATCATTAATTTTTCACATAAAACTTACATATTATAGATAAAAGTGATTCTGTTAGCTAAATTAGTCAAATATTAACATAACTAATATTTTAAACCGAGAATTTAAGTTGAAGCTTTAAAATTTTTTGCACCAAATTATAAAAATTTCAAAATAGTTAATACTTTAAAGTTTGTTATTCATATTATAGCTTTAAAATTTGCTGTCGGTAGTTTTTTTTGAATGAAATGGAAAGTAAACAACGAGATTATTACATGACTAGTCTAGGGAAACACAACATATCCTCTAAAAGGATTAAGAGGCACCCTATAGGTGTAGTATTGAAAGTAGTGATCCCTAACTCAAAATGTTCTGCAAAGTTAGCAAGCCAGTCGGCACACCGGTTACCCTCTCTGTAAATGTGACGAGATAAAACTACTCAGTTCCGAGTAAACAACTCATTGATACCCATGACTAAGGGATTGAGAGACGTTGTTCATTTAGAAGAGGAGGACAGGATATTAATCACCACTAGAGTATCCGCTTCTAATTCAATCCGACGATAACCCAAGTTTCAAGCAAGCTTGAGCCCAGAAAAAACTCCCCAAATTTCAGTAACAATAGAGGAATACCAGCTAAGATCCTGCACCAAGCCTCCAAGTCAAGCACCTGAACTATCACAAATAAGGCCGCCTGCTGTGGCCGAAGAGGACGATCTTTTGCACGCTCCATCTGTATTTAATCTTACCTAACCAAGAGGAGGTTTGCACCAGCCTATAAGTTACTCACACTAAGGGCGATGTCCAAGATTTGCTCTTCCTTGCCAGACCGAAGCCTTAAAAATCCGCTGGGCATACTCCAAAACATAATACGCTGGGGAAGTTGCCTAAGAAAAGTGCTCATCAAAAAGGGCCATATTTCTCCAGGTCCATAAGAGCCAGCAAGCAACACCAAAGATGATTGACCAATCAAAGCCAAGCACAATCTGGTGTTTTTGTAGATTCCTGACTAGCCACTCATGATTTGTCAGAGTGAAGAAATCAGAGGAGACTACGTGTGGAGGGAACGCACTCCACAAGTTGCGAGCTTTGGTGTAGTCACGCACTACATGTAACGAGGATTCTTCTGTTCGTCAATGATAGCACGCAACATCTGTAGTTAACTTTTTATGAACTGGTTGTTGATTAGAAAGTAATTGATCGTGAGCAAAGAGCCAAAGGAATGATTGAATTCATTGCAAGTCCTTCCACTACCATATTGCCTTCCAAAATCCATTGGATAAAACATCCTCATGATCCATTAACATGGAATATGTCGATGCTGTATTGAACTGCCCAGTGTCCGAAATTCCCCAGATCGGCTTATCAAGCCCTAAGTAGGGGTTAGGAGGAAAAATACCCACAATGGACATGCAAATAGAAGAAGGGAGCAAAGATTGGAACGCTTCCCATTTCCAATTACCAACAATGTCCACAAAGTGTTGAACACGGAGATCAATAGTTGATTGTGGAATAGGAGCCGCTGTATGAGAGATAAGAGGTCCCAAACCCTCAACCCAAGAGTCTAGCCAGAATCAAGTCCTAGATCCATCACAAATCATCCATTTCATGCCCTGAAGAACATGGTGCCAAGTAGCTTTTATACTCTTCCAAACCATTGAACCGCCAGTTGCATCAAGAGAAGTGGGAATGTTGTTGGCATCAAAAGTATACTTCGCAGAGAGAATTTACACCCATAACGCATTAGGCTTAGTAATCAACGACCACCCTGGTTTTGCTATTAAGGCATCATTAGTTTCTTGAATTTTTCGAATGCCAAGACCCCTCAGCTCTTTAGGTTGGCAAACGTTATCCCAATTTACTAAGTTAATCCTCCTTTTGCCATTAGTCGAGCCCCACAAAAATTTTCGCATTAATTTCTCCAAATCATTGTAAAGACTGCAAGGCAGGCGGACCGTCTGCATGTTATAAGTGGGAAGAGCCACTATGATTGATTGAGTTAATGTAATTCGTCCTGCGAATGAAAAAAGATTGGTCGTCCATCCTGAGAAACGTTGATGAACCTTATCAAGAATATGTTGATAGGTTCTTTTACTGACTCGCTCATGCAATAGGGGCACGCCCAGATAACGTCCTAAATCGTTCGTCTGTTTAAAGCCCAATTCTCTGCTTAAATAGTGCACCACCGAGTGATGTATATTCTTGGAATAAAAGAAACAAAATTTGTCTTTACTAACCCGTTGTCCTGATGCTGCACAAAAAGAATTTAAAGTGTCTCGAATCACGTACACTTGTTCAATTGAGGCTTCTGAGAATAAAATGAGATCATCAGCAAAAAACAAGTGAGAGATAGAAGGCCCTCTTCTACTTAATTTAATTGGCTTCCACCGTCCTTGAGACACAGAGTTAGTAATTAAGTGACTTAGTCTTTCCATACACAGGACGAAAAGATAAGGCGATAGGGGGTCACCCTGTCGAATACCTCTGGTGGGAGTAAATGTGTCACTGAGTTTTCCATTCCAATTCACTTGCATAGAAACCGAGGAAAGACACTTCATAATAAGGTTTATCAAAGAGTCAGGAAGCCCAATATCGATGAGTGTATCTTTGATAAAATCCCAAGAAAGCTTATCGTAAGGTTTTTTAAAGATCTACCTTAATAGCAATTATCCCTTTTTGTCTAGATTTCCATTTCATTGTATGGATGACCTCTTGGGCAATAAAAATATTGTCTGTAATCAATCGTACTGGAACAAAACTGCATTAAGTTGGAGCTACGAGATCATCTAGGTAAGGTATGAGCCAGTTAACAATAATCTTGGTAATAGCTTTGTAAATCACTAAACACAGAGCAATTGGCCTAAATTGAGTGATCGATATGGGTGAAGGGAGCTTTGGTATAAGAACCATAATAGTACAATCCAGTTTAGATTCCCAAGCTTCATGTCTAAAAATTCTCTGGATAAAGAGTATCAGTGAAGGCCCGATGATGTCCCATTGGGATTGGTAGAATAAGGCCGTAAATCCATCAAATCTTGGTGCCTTATTAGGTTCCATATTAAAGAATGTTGTCTTGATTTCTTCAGGACTGAGTGGACTTTTTAGATCAGTTATAGCCCTGTGAGAGAGAAGGAAAAAGACCGTTGATTGGAAGTTCCTTAGGTGTATGTATTTCTACCGTATAGAGTTTCTCAAGGAACTTCTTTGCTATTCGTTTGATACTCTTTATGTCCAACCCTACGCAACCATTTTCATCCTTCAAGGAAGCAACCCTCACTTTCCGTCATTTGGTAGTTGTAATAGCATGGTAGTATTTAGTATTTCTGTCTCCCTGGCCTAACCATTAACATCTCGAGAGTTGGTGCCAATAAAGTTCTTCTTGACAAAGGTCCTGCTCCAGTTCCGAACGTAGATATTCCTCCAACTCTCGTAGGGAATCTTCATCTTCATCTTTTAGTTTTTTTTTAATGCCTTCAAGTCGAGCCATAAGTCTTTTTTACAGATGAAAAATATTGCCAAAAGTAGTAGAGTTCCAATGATGTAATCTTTCCGAAAAATTCTTGGCCGCACCATTAAAATTAGACATAGTAGGATTCCAATTATCTGCAACAATCTAGCCAAATTATTCTTATGTCAACCAAGTTGATTGAAATCTAAATGGCTTAGGGGTTGGAGGTAGATGCGTGCTTTGTTGTAGTGTCATAAGAAGTGGGAGATGATCTGACTTTATAAAGAGCAGATGAGTAACTGAAGTGTTCTGGAATGCATACTGCCAAGAATTAGAGTAGAATACTCGGTCTAGTCTAGCGAGAAGCTAACCTCTCCTCCATGTGAACTTTGGCCCTGAAAATCCAAGATCATGCAGTTGATAACATTGCATACAGTCCCAAAAATGTGTATTAACTATTGGTTGGAGTCTAGAACCTCCTCGTTTGTCATTGCTCTCTAGTTTGGCATTGAAATCCCCACCCAAAAGCCATGGTTTAGAGGTAACCCTAGCAATTTTACGCAGATACTTCCATAAGAATTATTTTGAAGAATACGCAGGGCTAGCATAAATGGGAGGGAAGCCAAAAGATGTTTGATTCCATTCAATATTAGTATGCACAAATTGTCGGTGAGCTATCAGAATTCAAACCACAATATCAGCTATCCATAACAACCATACGCCTCCCGAGAATCCTTCAGCTTCCACCCTAAAAGAATGAGCAAAACCCAAGCTCTTAATAACTTTCATTGCCCAAACCCCACTAATTCTTGGTTCAACTAAGACAACACGGAGAGGATTATATTGTTAAGTCAAAATGACTTCACGTCTAATAATTTTGGTGAAAATCAAATAATAATAATATTAGAAATTGTTGAACCG
>JAOTBA010000204.1:14624564-14653507 GCA_025629845.1 Erythroxylum squamatum
TAACGTATCCCACATCTCCTTCACAGTATCGCATCCGTGGACTTTATCGTACTCACTTCTGCTTAAGGCACAACTCATAAAGAACTTTGCCTTCGAGTTTAGTTGAAATCTTGCCTTTTGATCAGCAGTCCATCTAATTTGTTGAATAAGATTTCCTTCTTCATCTACCGGTGTGTATGGTCCATTCTCTATTATGTCCCAAAGGTTAATATGAGTAGATTCGATAAACAGCCGCATTCTATCTTTCCAGTAGTGATAGTTTTCTCCATTAAACTCCGGAGGTCTAGTGACTGAGGCACCTTCAAAAATGTATGTATGTGATTCCACCATGAATCTTGATCCACACTTTGTTACAGTGATCCTTGGACAACAAGCTCTGATACCAATTGAAGTGAATCACACGTTAATACAAGACTTAATACACGATATACAAATGCACAAGAAGGGGGGGTTGAATTGTGTATTCTTTTTCGCTGATCCCCTTGTAAACAAATTCTTTAAAAGAAACTTTTTCTTTTCAAAAACTATTGAAAATCAATGTTGTAAAATTTTTTCGAAATTCTTGTATGAAAATAGCAAGATCGAAAATTCAAAGTTAAGACAGAGTTAAGAGTTGAGAGATGTTGACACAACAGTTTTATATTGGCTCACCCCAAACCGTGGGCTACATCCAGTCCTCAGATATCTTTCTGAGATTTCACTATCTCACAAATCGTTACAAGTATTCTTTGATACTGACCCTCTTCAGGTCTCTTACAACAAGTATTCTTTCACTCTTAGCCTCTTCAGGCTATCTACTCTTCTTTCAATTAAAAGGTATTTTGAGCTTTGTTACAGATAAAGATAGCTCTAAGTTTTTCGCACAATAATATTTCTCAGATCACTAAACTTTTCAGAATTGCTAATCTTCTTCAGTCTTCGACTTCGACTCGTATTTATAGCCTTGTCTTCAACTGCTTCTTGATAACTCCTTCTTTCTTCTTGTTTCTTGATCTTTCAAGAATCAGTTATTCAGTTGAGTTCTGTAACTAACTCAAGCTGATTTGTAATCCGACGTGGTATCGGATCTTCCGTCTCACTTTCTTTCGTCTGACCTTTTAGTTTGCGCTTCGGTCTGACTTTCTTCCGTCTGATGTTTTTGTCCTTGCACTTCCGTCTCATTTTTACTTTCACACCTTGTGTCTAATTTTCTTTCGTCTGTCTTTTGTATTGTCTGACTTTCGGCTTCATGCTTCTGTCTGCTTTTTGTCTTAGCGCTTCCGTCTGCTTTTTGTTTTAGCGCTTCCATCTGCTTTTTGTTTTAGCGCTTCCGTCTGCTTTTTGTCTTAGCGCTTCCGTCTGCTTTTCTTTCATAATTATTTGTTCTCCATCAAAATTATTTACGTAAAGTCATTTTGACTTAACAATGTTGTATTAGAGGTAGCTCTTATTCCCCTTGATCTTTGGGATTTTAAGGTGATATTGGGGATTGACTGGTTAGAGAGGTATCGCGCTAGGGTTGACTGTTTTAAGAAAGAGGTGGAGTTTGACCCTCAGGGTGGAGTCCCGATTATATTTACTGGTGATCGACGGATATTCCCGAGTTGTTTATTATCAGTGATCAAGGCTAAAAGGTTGATTCATCAAGGATGCTAGGCATTCCTTGCAGATGTGATTGACACTTTGGCATAGAGGGTTGAACTGGGTGATGTCCCTATTGTGCGTGAGTTCCCCAATGTTTTTTCGGAGGAGTAACCTAGATTGCCACTTGATCGGGAGTTTGATTTCACTATTAGCTTGGTCCCGGGGACGACACCAATATCTATACCACCATATCGAATGGCACTAGCAGAATTGAAAAAGTTGAAGATTCAACTACAAGAATTATTTGATAAAGGATTCATCAGACCAAGTCATTCACTGTGGGGAGCACCTATATTGTTTGTCAAAAATAAGGATGAGACCCTTCGCTTATGTGTTGATTATCGGCAGTTAAACAGGGTTACCATCAAGAATAAATATCCACTTCCTAAGATCGATGATTTGTTTGATCAGCTAAGAGGAGCTACATTATTCTCAAAAATAGATACGAGGTCTGGGTACCGTCAATTGAAGATTGATGAGAATGATGTGCAAAAGACTGCCTTCTAGACGAGGTATGGACATTATGAATTTTTGGTAATGCTATTCAGATTGATAAATGCACCTGCAGTATTTATGGATTTCATAAATAGGGTGTTCCCTCCTTATTTAGATCAGTTTATCATAGTCTTCATTGATGATTTTCTGATTTACTCTAAGAATGAAGAGGAGCATGCTAGACATCTCTGGATTGTGCTACGAATACTTCGCGAAAGATAGTTGTATGCGAAGTTTTCAAAATGTGAATTTTGGCTGAGGGAGATAGGATTTCTTGGGCATGTTGTATCAAGAGAAGGTGTTTTAGTAGATTCGAAGAAAGTGGAAGTTATATTTGAATAGGAACAACCCAAGAATGTGACAGAAGTCTACAACTTTTTGGGATTAGCTAGTTATTATCGAAGGTTTGTTGAGGATTTTTTCATGCTTGCAACTCCTTTGTCGAGGCTTACCCAGAAAGGAATAAAATTTCAGTGGGATGACAGATGCAGGGCGAGTTTCTAAGAGCTGAAAAAGCGATTAACTTCAGCACCAGTGCTTGCCCTACGTACCCAGGGAGTAGGGTGTGAGGTATACAGTGAAGCCAGCCACTAGAGACTTGGCTATGTATATATGTAAGTCGGGCAAGTAATTGCATATATTTCTAGATAGCTGAAGAAGCATGAGCTAAATTATCCTATACATAATTTAGAGCTTGCAGTGGTAGTTTTTGCACTCAAGATTTGGAGACACTATCTTTTATAGGGATACTTGTTGTATATAAACCGACCACAAGAGTCTGAATTACCTAATGACACAAAAAGAGCTAAATCTCAGCCAAAGGAGATCGTTGGAATCAATTAAGGATTATGACTTAATAATCGACTATCATCTAGGAAAAGCAAATGTGGTAGTCGATGCATTGAGTTGTGAGTCCTGTTTGGCAGTAACTGTTAGGCAAGATCCTTACATAACACATTTGATGAGTGTGCGGAGCCTTGGGGTTAGACTCTCAGTGGCAGAGGAGGATGGAACATTGTTAGCAAAGTTTGAAGTCCGACCTACATTACTTGACGAGATCAAGAGATCCTAGGCCCACGATTCTGAGTTAAAAGTCATTCGGGAAAAGCAAAACTGTAAGGGCTTGGCTGGGCCAAGCCCCAAAGCGAACAATATCAGTAAGCGGGTAATCTGGGATGTTACATTGTTCCTCCATATCAAATGGCATGTTGGATTTAGGCTCTTAAACTTTTCTACACATCATATAAGTTTAAGAAGATTATTTTAATCATTTTAAATTCCTATTAATCCTTGTAGAATTTGTATTCAATGGTTAAAATATCCAACCATGACTTAATGGAGCAAAAGTTTTACATGGTTGCTTGTGTAAATGAAAATATTCATTTTCTTCCTTAGCTAGAGCAATTAAAAGTCTCTTGATCATTTTATCATCTGAATATGATTCAAATTCTGATAAAGAGCCCATGTATCTATAATAACATCATTTAATAATAAATAAGATTAAAAAAATATAAATGCTAAAACTATTCTCAAACATCAAAACATATAATATAAGAATATAGTATCATATGTTCAGTTAAAAGGTTCATATACAACATACACTTAAGATGTTCAAGATATATAATATTTCTTAATATTAGGATTGTATAAAAGTAATAGATGGTACACATTGATTACATGATCTAATCAATAAACGAATACCATATATAGGTGAAAGAATTGATCTAACCTAAAATGTTGCATATGGTTACTCATTTGAATTATGTTTCACATGTAAAATGGCTTGACGAAAAGGTATTGCATATAATTTCCAAGTTCTTTTAGAAATAGTAAAAAATCCAATGAACCAATTTCTTGTGTCTCCCCAAGGTACTACATTATTTTAAATAAATATAGTAATTACAATTATTTTATGAGCTTTTTATTGATACTATATTCTTTATATGTTTAGGTAAGTTCTATTTGGTCAAGCTATTCTAATATGTCTAAATTTCTTTCACTATATCAAGGTTAGAGATATCATTGATGCGATTGAAGACATTCTCTATTAAAAATGTTAATCAAAGATGTTTTAGAGTTCTAAAAGCATTATTTCATATGCTTTTGGACATGCCTAATTATGATATGAAGAAGAAGAAAATGCATTGTTATTGCTTATACTATGATATATAATTTTATTAGAATATATGGATAAAGTGATAAATTATTCAACGCTTATGCTGAAAATGAAGAGCAAATTGTAAAAATTGTAAATAAAGATACAAATTCTTAAGTGGAGTATAAAATCACTATAGCATAACTTCGAAGTATGTCTCGAATGCAAGATGAAATTTATAGACAAATCTGAAATAATTATACTAATGAAAGTTCTAATTAGTTAATTTTTTTATAAGTTACGTACGATTATACTTTAAAGCATTATAGCATGACAAATATTTTAAATTATTTAATTAGAATGGGTTAATATAATCTTTTATATTTTGTATTGGACTTATTATATAAGATTTATGTTAAGAATAAAATAAAAAGTAAGATGATGAAACCTAAAAAGTTTTTATTTTCAATTTCTTTATTATATATCTAAAAAAAATAGGCTTTTTTTAGTTTTTATTATAAATTTGAATCGATCAAAATTTTTAATAACCAAAAATAAAAATAACTACAATGGAAAAATAAAAGTGCAACTAAAAAACCCCTTAAATAATTGATGATACAAAATCTGAATTATCTGGCAAATGTTTCCTATTTGTAATTATGTTGTACATGTGATATGGATAAATTCCTAAGTTTTTACAATTATTATGATAGTAAATGTTTAGGACATTTAATTATTATAAATAGACATAGCATTAGACCGGAGTCTAAATAAAAAATAATTAATTGGACTTATGACACATGGCTCAGGGTTAAGCACGATCGGGCTTTAAGGTAAAACACTTATGCTTAAGCCCGATCAAGCTCTGTCCAAGCTCCATTTTTTAGATTTTCAATTATTAATTATTTCATTTACTTTAAAAATTAAATCATTTTTAATGAAAGATGTTATCTAAAATTCAAAAGATAATTTATAATAAGAATATTAATTTTTAAAATGATTTATAAATAATATGGACACTATTACTAATTATTTTAGATATATTAATGAATTGTTCTATGTAAATTTGAAATACACCATAAAAATACAGCATATCAATTAGCAAATTTGTTTGTTAAACGAAAATTATTGCTAAAAAATGTTATAACATATTTTGTTATCCTAAGACCCATTTTTATTAAAAAATTAATATGTGCCATTTTTTTTTGACTCATTCATTTTTCTAAGGGGACCAATCCCTTAATATTTTAGGCTTTAAGTTCAATTATAAATATAATCTTGAATTTTTTAAATTCTTTATTTTTGTCAAATTGTCTTAGCTTTAATAACGAATCCATATTCATTTCATTTCTTTATTGAATTAATATTACTTATTCCAATCTCTTTGGTTAATTTCTTTAAAATCAATGTTGCTTTAAATTATTCTCTCTTTTTTGTCACTCTTTACTTATATAACAATAAAATGGTCTTCCTTTTAAAATTTGTACCTTCAATCTACATAATTTTTTGATATTTGGTCTTTCTTTTTCATTCATTATACCTAAGTCAAATAAGATTTAACGGCTTATATAGACTAACCTAACTCAAAACATGGGTTAATATTTAAACAAATATGATATGATAATTAATATTTAATCCTCATGGTTGGTACATTCAAAAAGTGAAAGAATAATATTAATTCCTGAGTCTGCCTATGCAACAAGTACTATAGTGTTATTATCAAAATCCTATTACTTTTAAAACTAAAGAGAATCATAGTGCTATTATCCAAATAAAAAAGATACAAAAATATCAATTAAAGCTGGAGACTAAAATTGAGCTAATAGGCAGAGACAGCAGTAAAGAGTTCTCTTTGTTAACCTACACAAAACCATACAAGTAAAGATTTATATCTCCAATTCTAAAGAACCAAAACAAACATATGAAATAAGTAGTAAATTGGGAACTGAAGATTAAAGAAAACAAACCAACAATAGAGGAAAAGGGCTATCTAATCATTATAATTAAGATTGTCAATAGTTCACATCTCTTCATCTATATGTAAAAATATTATTATATAAATTATACCCAATTATGTAATAATTTTATTAAATAAATATTCATCATATGATAATAAATAATTAAATATATCTTCATAATCAAATATTTGTTCAAAGAAAATTTTAGTTGAAAGTCTAATTTTATACCAGTATCAATATAAAAAAGACAATATAGAGGTAAATAAAACTAATATATCATAAAGAATAGAGTTTATCCTAAATATCTTCATCACCTAACCAATTTTAGACACACATAAGGACTTCCACAATATGAAGATGAAGTCAAGCATAACAAGGGCTAACTATTGACCATTAGTATCAAAAGCAGACTCTGAAGCAATAGTAGAAATTGGAATTACTAAGAGGTCCCATGCAATTGCTTGCCTGATGGAAAAAGCACTCCTATGTGTCTTCCACCATAATAATACATTAAATTCCATATTTTTCAACTAAGGTCACAATATATGCTTCCAAATAATTGTCCAAATCCATTATACTATAAGAATTCCTAGCCCTTTTTTCCTTGATGAATTAGTGACTCACACTAGTTATACCGACAATAGATAAAGATAAAGCTGATGTTGATACTAAACTACTTCATTCTTAATCTTTGTCCAATATTAGTTGATAATCATTAAATAAATCATACCAGGATTGTTTAATGATATCAACATGTTCTTAATTCTGATCACCAAACAAATTTTGATATTAAAAATATAATCGCTCCATCTTATATCTTGTGTCTAACAAAAAAAACTATCATAATTTGTCATATCATAAAAAATTGAATTTCTCCATCATCTACTATCCCGTGATATGGATCACCTTATTGGAATCAAACATCTAACTAGATAAAGTTTTCTTAATCTCACATATATGTCTAAAGAAAATATACGAAGTTGGATATTATGTTATTAAGAACAACTTAGTAGCATTATATAATATCTCTCACTTCATACAAAACTATTTTAGCCAATTCCCACTACCCTTTTATTAGAAGGTAAGTATACTGTGAATCCATTTGTCTCAACTTACTGAGCACCTCAATATACTTAGTTTTCGACTCTAACATCTTGAATTTTAAATTCCATCTAGTTGGACAATCCAAAACTAACTTCTTCATGCATGATATGTATAGTTGTCATATAGTTTCTTCAAAAGTTTTCACTCCTTTAGGTGTTGCACTCTAAGACACTACACAACTCCAAATTTCCTATACCACTTTCTTTATTACCTCTAATATGTCCTTTACAATCAAATTCATCATATACGTGAAACAACACATATGAAATAACCTTTTACTAATCAGTAAGCAACTAATCTTCAACTTATTCTTTAATTTTTATAATCATATTATTTGTGCCACAATTATTCAGAGCTATGGTTGAGAGCTTGATATCAATGTTTTAACCTATTAAGCACTCCACCATTAAGGTTGTCAACCTTTCATTTATATATAGTATTGAAACATAAATAAAACTAACATTTAAAAATATGAAAAATATCAATTATAAAAATAAATAAATGATAAAAATTTAAAAATATAATTTACCTCAGTGGTTGAATATATAAATTCTAGTTGTTGTTACTGTAGTATACCATCACCTTTATAAAATCATTATTTTAGTTGTCAATCTTCCAAATGTCTTGAGTGATGGCTACTAGTCCATAAATACTTAATAACATCTTCCATTTTTATTTGTCTTAATCGACATAAATCATAAAAATTTTCTTTTTTATAGTATCTTAAATTAGGATCTTGATGGTTAATTAGAGTAAGGAGAGTAATATCCTAAATTTTTTGCTATCAATAATGGAGAATGGATGTTCATCACTAACGAATATCTTAGCTATCAAAATTTTGATTTGTTACTATAATAACCTATGATAGTCATTTCATTCTGCCCTTTCATTATGTTAAGATTAAGAAAGTTTGTTCTCCTAATACCATCTTCTTTCTATTACACAAATTATTGCATCTCTTTAAATGAGAGGTTACACCTTTAGAACTCCTAACAGATATCTTGTGGCAATATTTACATTTGACCTTTTCAACTTCATCACTTGATCTAGAATTAGTTAAGTGATTCTAAAGATCACTTCTCAATGAGCCTGTTCCTTCATCCTAAATCAATTCTTCACTCAGTACCATATTAGAACCTTTTTCTAGGATATTGTCCAATATTGGTTAAGAACTCGCCACTGAAGAAATATGTTTATTGGTTTTAAAATAACATCAACAGTAAAAAGAAAATCTGGAGAAAAAATCGATAATTCATTTCTTAATTCAAGACTAGTAATTTATATAGAAAAAAGAAACAACTCTTCCCTACTTGAGATGCCAAAAAAATTGGACTATTACAACTGAAAATAAAAACAGAAAACATAATCTTAAGAAGATTTTATTTTATCTAAAATATGGTCTTTTTAAAAAATAGATCTTTTTAGAACTAAAATGACAGTTGTTCATCACTCCTCCTTGGCATTTTTGTGACAAATTCTTCAAAGCTTCAAAAAAGTTGCTCCTCCTGTGTGTGAACTTCATTTGCAATCTATGCTTATTGAGATTGACAATCTTTATTCTTGAATTTGCAAACCTTAGTAATGTGCCTAAGTTGTTTGCATTTACCACACATTGCATCAGGCCTCCACCAACAATATTTTCAAGATGAGTAGTCTTACTACAGTGTGCACAAGGTGGGAATTCGCAGCTGTTGCTCTTGTTCTTGTTGTTGAAATTCTTCTTCCCTGCTCCAGCTTGTTGGCTTTGCATATAAAATGCACCTTCGGTAATCTTATCCTGCCTAAAGGTTCTTCTTTGCTCTTGTGCTTGAAGAGCATTCATTAACTCAACTAATGATATCTCGCTGAGTTCTTTGGACTCTTCAAGAGAGGAAATTTTGCATTCAAATCTCTCTGGAAGAGTTACAAGAACTTTTTCTACAATCCTCCAGTCAGGAAAATCTTCTCCAAGCAATCTGATGTTGTTAACAATAAAAGAAATATGATCAGAATATCTAGTAATTGTTTCATCGTCTTTCATGTTTAGAGACTCAAAATCCCTCTTCAAATTCAACACTTGCATTTGTCGGGTTCTGCCACTTCCTTGATACTCTTCTTTCAATCTATCCCAAGCTTCCTTTGTTGTTTTGTAAGCTATGATCCTGTAGAAAATAGAGTGTCCTACAGAATTTTGAATTAGTGTTTTGACTTTGGATTTTTTCGCTTTTTCTTCACTATTGAACTTGATTTGAGCTATGGTAGGATCTCTGGGTAGAGGAGGCACTGGCCTATCTTCTGTTACAACTTCCCAAAGATCAAAGGCCTCCAAAAGACTGAATTTTTACTGACCACATTTGATAGTTTTCACCATTGAAGACTTCTGGAGGATTTAAAGCAATGCTACTAGAGGAAATTTTGATTATGGTTTAAAAGAAAGGTTTAAAAATAGATGTAGATATGCTGCTGCAAAGTATTTAAAACAATTTTGAAAGTGGTTTTAAAAATTGATCAAAAGATAGCAACAAACAAGTTGAAAATATGAGAAAGTTGCTACTGTAAAATTGTTTAAAAAACAGATTCAAAAATAGGAGCAATAGCAAGTTTAAAACAAAAATATGTAAGTTACTGAAACTAGATCAAAATAGCTGCAGTAGTTAAAAAATTTTGGACATTGGTTTTGTGATTCAAAAAAAAACTAGATCAAAAAATTTTCTGCAAGTCCTATAAGACCAACTAAAGCTCTGATACCACTTGTTGGTTTTAAAAGACGGCAACATTAAAAAGAAAATCAAGAGAAAAATTCGATAATTCATTTCTTCATTTAAGACTAGTAATTTATACAGAAAAAAGAAACAACTCTTCCCTACTTAAGATGCCCAAAAAACTGGACTATTACAACTGAAAATAAAAACAGAAAAAAAGAAGATTTTATTTAATCTAAAATCTGTTCTTTTGAAAAAACAGATCTTTTTGGAACTAAAATGCCAGCTGTTCATCAATGTTCAGCTATCTGAAACAACCAACATATATGAATATGATGCATTATATGATCAAAAAATATGGATAAGAACTAGAAAGCATAAAATATTATAATCTCTGAAATAAGTCCAAAATTTTTCATATAAAGAAATGCCTTTTTTAAAAATATGAGAATAACATATCCAAACTTTTAAATATAAGCATAACATATCTAAGGAAAATTAGAAAGTTATTAAGTGAAGACTATTTTAAGGTAGATGCTATATGGAATATGATTAATTAAGTTGAGAACTAGTATAGTGTTGGTTTATATGCTACAACCAATTGGTTGGTTCTAGTTTAGTACCAAAAATAATTTAAAGACATTCTTTATGTTAAATACATTTAGATGTATGTAATAAAGTCCATAAGACAAATATACATTGCAAATGAAATTATGATGAGATTGAAATTATAAGATTCATATTGAATTCATGTATTATCCCTAAATTGTTCGTGGTCATTATTCTATTGAGACTGGACATTAATAGAGCATAAAAAAGACCAGCACTTGTTTTGTTTTTCCTTATAAAGAAATTAGTCGATCTTATAAATTAAAGTTTGGGGATACTTAAACAAATATGTGAGTGCTTGTTAGAGAGCAAGTTCACTGAATTGACCCTATATGAGAAATCCATTTGAAACATTAATTATATGTCTATGAAAATTCTCAATGTGATGATTATATAAGTGATCCTTTGACTTGAGATCTCCAAAGTTATCTCATATAGGGATTCCTATGTATTGATACTACTAATGACATATCCTAGTTCAGTTGATATTTATTGGATATAATATAAACTATATGGAGGTAGTTGAGTAATAAATATAGAATCCATTGCCCTAAAGTAATTAGGTAGAATGTTTCATTATTCTTAATTAGAATTGATTTGGAAAATTCTTGTCCAAGGTGGAATGAGCCTATTTCAGAAACTGTTTGAGGGATATGATAAGAAAAGGATTAAGCTTTGAAATAAAGTACAAATTACGATTCATGCTTTATTATGATATATGCATTAATCTGTCATGACCCTAACCTTGGATTGTGATCAGCTCTAAAGGAGCAGTAAAATCAAGGTATACTGGACTCTTAGTAAGCCTAAAATGTCGTCAAATCCCTATATCCATAATAAAGATGAGATTTCAAAATGATCAAACTCATACTTATAACAATTAAATAGTTCTAACACCAATCCTCAATATGCTACAATGTTAAGATAGTTAATACAAGGGAAATCTAACATATACAAGACTACCACGGCTCTAGAGTCAAAGGTCACCAACAAATATACATTGAATTGTCAAAGAGGAAGAAGAGATCTGGAAAGAAGATCCTGGAAAAAATAGTTAAAGGGAGTCAAACATCACCGAGTGACTTAATACTATAGTTATGTTATGCACTCCTAAGGGTTTCAAATGATACACACACACACACACACACACACACACACACACACACATATATACATATGACGTATTACATCAACATAGTGATTTTGTTTATAAATATGCATACATTTCCTATATCAATATGATTTCATGTAATCATCACAATCATAAATCACAATTAATAGCGGAGGACTGACGAAGGACCCTATGAAATGCTCCTTACCCATAGACTATAGCCATAGGGACTCTTTTGTTCCACACAAGTCACTTAGTTTAAATGTAATGGACCATCGTTTGAGAGCAACACTCAACTAAATCGTCACAGCCTCACTACGACATGATTTCCATCAAAGAGCAAGCTCAACTGAGCTACCACAATCATGCCACCATATCATGTACTATATATTGATTGGTTCATGAGAGAAAGCTTGACGGAACTGCCCCAAAAATTTCATATCTTAATTAATGGATTCATTAATGGATCAAATACTATCCTAAATCCATACCTGACCAATCGACTCACTGTATGCACAACCTAGTGACACCCACCAAGTTGCTTGCCAAAACAATCCTCCACATCATCACATATCAAGAAAAGCATAACATTGCACAACAAAAATATATATACATATAGCAATCCATATGTATAAGTATCATGCATGTATATGATAATGATGGTGATTTCCATGATGAGTATGAAAATCAATTCTAATGCAAGCTTATAACCATGAATATTAACTCACAGGTAGAATGCACTCCTTCGTGCCAAATCAAGTGTCTCGAAGTGGGGGGTTCTACTCTTAATTCATCTATAGAAAGAAAAATAGGAATGATCATTAGGATTTAAAACCTAAACCAATTTTAGATACCTCAAGAATAAGACTATGACTCAATACTAAAGAGCTCTATTTTCTATTTTCTATTTTAAAATAGCATGCCATGTTTTTATAAGGAACCTACTGAAAATTCGGTAGAGTTTCCCTATAAAATGGACATTTCCCTTTTAAAAGAAGGGTCATTCCTACAATGAAAATACACTTCCATATCCACCGGTACCCACGTCTTAATTTAGGCCTCCAAACTACATGTCCATGCTCAATTGAGTCACATTTACATTGTAAAATTCATAATAAATCTAATCAATAATTTAGGTATACCAATTTCTATCCCAAACACCCTCATTTATACTCAATACATCTAGATAGTCTCAACTCTAATCAACAATGACTCAATTTCATGCATTTCTATATGAACATAACCCTTTCCAAATTTTTATCTCACAAACTATGATGATTTTAATACGTTTCTTTTATGAAAATTGATCCACATAATATTTGGAAAATTTTAAAATTATAACTAGCCATTTCTAGGCTAGTTAGAAAATTACCACTATCATCGGAGTGTGGGTACACGTGCCGCTGTTGGAGAGGTGGTGATCTTCACCACCCACCTAGAAACAACAAGTTCAACTCTAGGAATCCAATGGCACTGATCTTATGTTGAAACTCATCCTAGTTTATGTATATCAAATGATTGAAGCTCAAAGGTAACCCATTTCTATTCATCGATAAAATGGGTCGATTGATGTCAAGTTACCCTCCTTTCTTCCATTTTCAAGGTCGTTAGACATGATGGTGGTGTTAGTTTTGCTCCAAAATAACTAAAAATAGGAGATCGGTGACTTACCTAAATGAACAAAAATTTTCAATCGTGATTCCTCCAAATCTAGGTCATTTTTTATGAAATAAGTTTAAGGGTTTCATAGAACATCTCGTGAGCTTTCCCTAACTCCCTAGATCATAGGAAATGGTGGTTGACCAATTAAGGTATATGTGTCGAACTTGGGAGTGAATGGTAACCTATAAGGAAAAGAGTTTAAAAGAGAAATGAACTTAATCTTTCTTAAGCTCAACTTATGCTTTTATAGGCTTTTCTCCTTATTGGTCCATTATGAGTAATTTAACCAAAAAAATTGGATCATTACATTCTCCCCCCTTATAAAAAATTTGTCCTCGAAGTTTAAATCTCACCTTATTATAGAAATAGCCCAGTATTAACTCTACATATCCAGCTCCCAGTATTAACTCTGCATACCCAGCTCTGTCTCCCATATATAGTCATTCATCCTATGATTACTCCATAACACTTTCACCATTGGTATCTCTCTTGATCTCAGCTGACGAATTTGATAATCTACTATGGCAACAGGTTGTTCTTCAAATGTCAAATCTCCATCGATCTCCATATTACATGGCTGACGGATATGAGAAGGATCTGAAATATACTTTTCAACATCGACATATAAAATGAGGGATGACTCTAGACAGGTTAAGTGGTAACACCAACCTATATGCCACTTCACTCACTCTAGATTTAATCTCAAATAGACCGATATACCTTGGAATTGGTTTAACTTTCTTACCAAACCTCATCACTCCTTTTATTGGTGATGTTTTCAAAAATACCGTGTCATAATTGAGAATCTCACATCTTTCCTCTTTAGATCCATATAACTACTTTGTCTACTAAAAGAAGGATTTTTTTATAAGTTAAAGTCTTGTTAATTACCTTTCACCATGTTCTTAACATATAGGTGTTTTGCATTTTCTTCCATACAAAACTTTATAAAGAGCCATTTCAATAGTAGTATGGTAGCTATTGTTATAAACAAATTCAATCAATGGCAAATGCAAATCCCAGTGACCACTAAAATCAATAATGCACATCCTCAACATATACTCTAAAGTTTGAATAATTCTCTCAGACTGACCATCTATTTGAGGACGAAAAGTAATGCTGAAGTTCAATCTTGTACCCAACGTCTTATGTAACTCTTGCGAGAAAACTGATGTAGAGTTTGAATCTATGTCAGAAATAATAGATTGTGGTACCCCATGTAAACACACAATTTTGATGACATATAGCTTAGCCAATTTGACTCAGTCAAATAAATCTTCTTGATAGGTAACAAATGTGAAAAGTTTGTTAGTCTATCCACAATCACCCATATAATATGAAATCCAGTATTAGTGGTGCAATCCAGTCACAAAATCTATAGTAATCATATCCGATTTCCAATCAGAAATAGGGAGTCGTCGTAATAATCCGGAAGGTCTTTAGTGCTCAAGCTTTACTTGTTGACATGTTAGCCTCCTAGACATAAATATGCAATATTCGTTTTGATTCCACTCCATTAATTTGAGATCATGATACATCTTGGTGGAGCCTGGATGAATGCTATGAGCCACAAAATGTACCTCCCCCATAATTTCTTTTCTTAGGTCATCAACATCCAGTACACATACTTTAGTACCCATCCTCAGAATACCATCACCATTCATAATAAAATCCTTAACTTGATCCTCTTGAATCTCTTTAACTATCTTACACAATTGAGGGTCTTTATGACTGAGCAGCCTTAACTCTCTCAAAAAACGTTGATCTAACCTTGAATTATGCTAAAAAAACATCATGATATTGATATCTTCCATTGCAATCCTTGGTTAACTAACTCATGCAACTCTTTAATTAAGGTTCTCCTTACAAAGTTGATGTGAGAAAGACTACTGGATGATTTTCTGCTTAGAGCATTAACTACTACATTAGGTTTACCTGGGTGATACAAAATAGAACAATCATAATCTTTCAAAAGCTCCATCCATCTTTATTGCCTTAAGTTTAGATCCCTTTGTTGAAAAATGTATTTCAAATTTTACAATCAGTATAGATCTCACAAGTCACACTATACACATGATGTCTCCAAATCTTAAGTACAAACACCACAGGTTCCATTTCCAAGTCATGAGTAGGATAGTTCTGCTCATGCCTCTTTAGTTATCGGGAAGCAAAAGCCATACCTATTTGTGCTGCATAAGTGCACAACCTAAACCAACCCTATAAGTGTCACAATACATTGTAAATCCATCCAATCTTGAAGGTAAGGTCAAAACTGGAGCTGATGTTAAGTTGTCCTTAAACTGCTGGAAACCATCCTCACAGCCTCTAGCCAAATAGGTTTAGCATTCTTCTGAATTAATTTAGTCAAAAGTGCAATTATACGAGAGAAATCTTAGATAAATCTACAATGATAGCCCACTAAGCCTACAAAACTCAGAACCTTAGTAATAGTAGTAGGTCTGGGCCATTCCGTAATAGCTTCAATCTTTTTAGGATCCATTTGGATGCCATCTTTAGATACCACATATCCAAGAAGATTAGACGATCCAACCAAAATTTAAATTAAGAAAATTTAGCATACAACTAATGCTCTCTCAAAGTTTGCAAAACCATTCTCAGATATACTGCTTTTTCTTCTTCACTCTTAGAAGATGTCATCAATGAATATAATGATAAACTTGTCTAGAAAAGGTCTAAACATCCTATTCATCAAATCCATACAGGTTGCAGGATCATTAATCAACCCAAAAGACATCACTAAAAATTCATAATGACCATACCTAGAACAAAAAGTAGTTTTTGGAACATCTTCTCCTATGATCCTCAATTGATGATAACCATACGTCAAATCAATCTTAGAGAAACATCTGGCCCCTTGAAATTGGTCAAACAAATAATCGATTCTTAAAAATGGACACTTATTCTTTATCATCACTTTATGTAATTCCCTGTAATCAATATAGAGTCGAAGACTACCATCCTTCTTCTTTATAAATAATATTGGTACACCCCACAGAGAAGTACTAGCTCTGATAAATCACTTATCTAACAATTCTTGTAGTTGCTCTTTAAGCTCCTTTAACTCTGTAGGAGCCATCTTATAAGGTAGAATAGAGATAGCAGTTATGGCCAACACTGCATCAGTATAAAATTCAATCTCCTCTCTGGTTGCAAACTTGGCAATTCTTTAGGAAGCATGTCAGAAAATTCATATACAATTGGGACATCATAAACTGAACCTCTCTCTATTATAGTATCCCTCACTAAGTCCAAATACCTTTGACAACCTTGTTGAAGCATCATTTTAGCAGTAATGGTAGATATAAGGTTTTGAGGAGCTTCCCCTTTATCAACTCTAAACCAAAATTCAACATCATTAGGAATCCTAAAAATCACTAACTTCTCATGATAATCCAAGGTAGCAAAGTGTTGTGACAGCCAATCCATAACCAAAATCACATCAAAATCCATCACATCCAATAATACTAAATTAGTCACTAATTCTCTACCCTTAACCAACCCTAGACAAGAAGGAAAAATAATATCGTTATTCAAGGATTTACCTAGAGGGGTGGCTACTGATAAATGAGTTACTAATTTAGTTGCTTGTTAACTAATCCTTGACACAAACATGGGGTAAATAAACGAATGGGTAGCACCTGAGTCAAATAAAACTCTAGCATCAGCATAGCAAACTGATAGAGTACATGTTACAACTGCATTAGAGATTTGAGCATCTTAGAGGGTGAGGTTGAACACCTGAGCCTATATGTAGCATAGGTGATGGCAAACTATAGTTTCCAACCCCAATACCACTAATCTGGTAAGGATGAAAAATGGTGCCATGTATGATGTGTCGCTTCTCCTTCTCTCTAGCCTCATCTATGGCACCCTCCAAAGTCTAACCCTCTAAATGAAGCCTTATATAGGTAATGTAAAGTTCCTCTATCCATCTTCTATTAGTCATATCCTCTGCATATCTTATCAGTTGATAAAACTCGGTGGTATAATCCTCAACCAACCTATCCTCCTAAGGTGTAACAATTGCCACCTATAAGCATCTCTCCATAGTGGTAGAAAAAATCATCTCATGAATCTCTATTTAAAGTCCTTCCAGGATAAGGTACTCATAATTGGCTGAATAACCTGGATAAAACAATCCAATACAACTGCCTAAATTGATAGCTCAACAATGTCAATCCTTTGTAAATTTGTATATGCCATTCTAATTTGAGACGTAATACCATTGAGAAAGTCCATGGCATCCCCGACACTATCAAAAGTAATCATACCACTCCTAGGATGCAAGACCGATTTTGTATCCGTCATACCCTGGCCTCTATTTTGAGTTAAATGTTGCATTAAAGGGATAGTCTAATTTAGAGCATGTATAGTATTTTGTAATCCTACAATACCAGTTACTAGAGTAGCAGCATCTACACCTTGCGTTATTGGCTCACCCTAAGCTTCAAAACCTGGCTTTCGCGTAGAGGCTTTAGGCCTAACCCTATGCCTCGCCTGCCTGGGTGGCAATGGAACCATAGCCTCTTTAAGAATCAATTCTTTATCAGTCTTCCCTTCAACCTCACGAGTTCGGGATGAAGTTATTTTCTTCCTTATGATCAAAGAATAAGGAAAGTCTTTAGATACAATAAAAGTAGTAACAGTACTGCAAAAGGATGGAAGTAAAGGCAAAGACTTTAAACAAACATGATCTTAATGTTGCAGTAGTTCAAAGAGATATTTGACTCAATTCTGATTAACCTAGCAACTCAAATTTAAACCTAAGGCTCTAATACCAAATTTGTCACGACCCCAACCTTAGACCGTGATTGGTGCTAAAGAACCTACAAACTCAAGGTTTACTAGACCTTTAGCAAGCCTAAAATGCTGTCAAATCCCTATATCCATAATAAAGATGAATTTCAAAATGATCAAACTCATACTTATAACAATAAAACAATTCTAACAATATCCAATCCTCAATGTGCTATAACATTGAGATAGTTAATACAAGGGAAATCCAACATATACAAAACTATTATGACTTTAAATTCAAAGGTCACCATCAAACATACATCCAATCATCGAAGAGGAAGATGACCGATGAAGACCCTATTAGAAGAGATCTAAAAAGAAGATCCTAAAAAAATAGTTGAGGGGAGTCAGATCTCACTGAGTGAATTAATACTATGGTTATGTTATTATGTTATGCTCTCCTAAGGGTTTTAAATGATAAATATATGTATAAATGTAATTTCACAATATAGTGATTTTGATCATAAACATGTATGCATTTTCCATATCAATATCATGTCACATAATTATCACAATCACAAATCGCAATTAATAGTGGAGGACTGACGAAGGACCTTATGACATGCCTTTTACCCATAAACTATAGCCATAGGTGCTCTCTTATTCCATACTGCTCACTTAGTCCAAAAGTAGTGAACTGTCATCTGAGAGTCACATTCAACTAAGCCACCGTAGCCTTACTATAACATGATTGCCGTCAGAGAGCAAGGTTGATCGAACTGCCATAATTACATCACCGTATCATGTATCATATATCGGTTGGCATCCGAGAGCAAGCTCGACTGAACCGTCACAACCATTCGTATCTCAATTAATAGATCCATCAATGGATCAAATACTAACCCAAATCCATACCTGATCAATTGACTTACTGTGCACACAGCATGGTAACAGCCACTAGGTAGCTCATACCATAATAATCCTCCACATCATCACATATCAAGACAAGCATAAAATTGCACAACAAAAATATGTATACTTGTATCAATCCATATGTATAAGTATCATGTGTGCATACGATAATGATGATAATATATGAAAATCAATTCTAACGCATGCTTATAACCATGAATAATGTGATTCTTGGCACTGAATCGAGTGTCTCAAAGTGGAGGGTTATACTCCTGATTGATCTATAGAAAGAAAAAAGGAATGATCATTAGGATTTAAAACCTAAAATAATTTTAGATACCTCGAGAAGAAGACCATGACTCAATACTAAGGACTCCTATTTTCTATTTAAAAATGACGATGACACATTTTTACAAGGATCCTCCTAAAAATTCCCTATAAAACGAACACCTCCCTTCTGAAAGAAGGTCAATTGTATGCAACTTAAGAAACTTATTGGGGTGAAGAATACCAAATCAACCTTTAGTGAAAGGATGATGATGGTACTAAATTGCTAAATTTATATATGTTATGTATTGGATGGAATAACAATTCATAAAGGGATGATTCTTATATTTCATTAGAAGCTTATGTGATATAGTCATATGTATTAAACGAAATATTGATTTAAATTTTTGAAAAGTTCAAATTGTTTAAATCTATGTAGAAATTAAGCATTGAGAATGTTGAAACATTTTGAAGAGATCGATGTAGTGAGTTTTGAAATTTTCAATTATACATAAGGAATGAGATTCTCTAATGAATACCTTCACAACAAGATTCCATAAGTGTATGGATTTATGTAAGAAGGAAAATACAGTATGAGATATTGTAGGATACAATATTTATTTCTTCTATGGCTATGCCTAGTACTATAACTTACCTTCGATAGTTTCAATTAAATCAATTAGCAAGATTTTATATTAGATATGAAACAATAAGACTTTGACAGAGTCAAAGTTAATGATTTAGGGATTTGATGCTTAGTTGAAGCATATATTATTCGTTATGTTTACAATTGAATTGGATAATAAAAGGTTATGAGATATCCAAAAGATTGGATATAATTTTACAGAACTAATTGTTTGTTTCAATGTTAATTATAAAAGAATGGTTCTAAAGATAAGTATTAGGAGTAAATGAAATTTGAAAATTTCCAATCTTATAACAAATCCAATTAAAACTAGTGGTTTGTTGATATATTAGATATATAACTGAAAGGCTATGAGACGTTGAAAGATTCACTTTCTATTGAATTCAAAGAGTTTGGTTTAAAAATGATTGTGAATTTATCATGTCTTTAAGAAGTTTAATGGGAATATAGTTTTCCTCTTCAATAAGGGTATATAGAGACATATTGCCTATAGACAACGATAATTCATAATTTCAATTTTTGAAAATATATTTTTCCAAGAACAACTCTTATTAGATATGAAAAGAGAACAACTTAATTATGGGAATTAGATCTACAGAAATGGATACGAAAGTTGTTTACCTATTATAGTTCAAGTACATTGATAATATACTTAAGGTGTTTAGTATTTGAGATATTTGATACTTGTGAAGTATTAAAGATATCCATTATTCTATGTAAGAGTTGATATTTGAGTTCAAGATTATATGGATAGTAACTTTAGAAGTAAGTCTTGATTAAGGTATATTTTACTTAGAACAATATTATTTTAAGATTGGAAAGGTTCTAATGTAGCAATGGTTTAAGCCACAATATATTTTTTATCTGGTAGAAATGATTATTTAAATCAATACTGTAACTTCCTTATATTGTTTAAGATAGTAATGAATTGTATAACATTAGAGCCTTTAGGCATGCAAAAGGAGTTAAGGTCTCATTAAAGATTCAAGTATGTATTTAGGAAATTTCTTTTAATTATGATGCTAATTAAGATATAAATTCTAATATTTAAGTAAGTACTCACTATAGAAAATCTTATAGAATTCTCTCACAAAACCACTATCTCAGCACTAACATGATCATCATATGGTGATATGGTATAAGATACTTAAATGATTGACTTAGTGCAAGTAGAAGATTGTTGGTTTATGCCCTACAACCAATTGGTTAGTTATAGTTTAGTGAAAAAATAATTTTTTTAAAGGCATTTTTTATCTTATACATATTCAGATATATATGATAAAGTCCATGGGATAAATATATATCGCAAATGAAATTATGATGAGATCATTCATATTGCATTCATGTATTATTTTAAATTGTTCCTGGTCATTATTCTATTAAGACTAGACATTAATATAACATAAAAAGACTAACATTTATTATGTTTTTCCTTATTAAGGAAGTTGTTAATCTTATAGATTAAAGTATGGAGATACTTAAACAAACATGTGAGTGCTTATTAGAGAACAAGTTCACTGAACTGATCCCATATGAGAAATCTATTTAGAACATTACTTGTATATCTATAGAAATTCTCATTATGATAATTGTATAAGTGATCATTTGACTTGAGATCTCCAAAGTTATCTCATATGAGAATTGCTACGTTTTGATACTACTTATGACATATTCTAGTCAACGATAGCTCAGTTGATAGTTAGCATAAACTATATTGAGGTAGTTGGGTGATCAATATAAGATTCATCACTCTAAAGTAGTTAGGGAGAATGTTTTATTATTCTCTATAAGAACTGATTCAGAAAATCCTTGGTAAAGTGAAATGACACTTTGTAAATAGTTTATTAATTTGATTAATATAATCAATTACTAATGGTAGCGAACTATTATGATTGGACTCAAATAGAATATATATTAATTTCATGCTTTCTGTCTAATAGAAACATTATATGATGAAACAATTGAATTACATGAAAAAAATCATACACAGAAAGGTTAGTCAAAACTAGTTTTACATTCTTAAATATTTGGATGGTCATGATATGTTGGTAGATGCTAATCTTGATCTATGGATATAAATTATTTAATTAGAGATAAATTAAATTTTTTTAATTTAACTAATCATATATATGATTTAGGGCTATTTTATATCCATTTTCAATATATTTTGGAGCCAATCGGTCACAATAATGAACAAGTTGAAGAGAGAAAAGAGATTTTAATCAATTTAGACTTGATTGTAAAATTTGATACATTTTATGATTAAATGTGAGATACTTAATAAATAAGGATTTGGGCATAATTGGTATTTAATTAGAATTAATTGTAATTTCAATTATTAATTTCAATTAAATTACTAAAATATCAAAAACTTATTATAAATAAGTTTAAGCTCTAAGAGAGCTAACTCACCTTGCCTAATCTATTTTGCAACAGTTGAATTCTCTCAACATGTTCTGTAAATACTATTAAAGGTTAGACACTTATGCGACTATAATAGTTGAGATGAATCGATTTTAGAAACAATTTGAGGGATATGACAAGAAAATGATCAAACATCAAATAAAGTACGAATTATGATTCATGTTTTATTATGATTTACGCTTTAATCATTTTCAAGAATTTTAGACGATCTTGACTTTCAAAAAATCAAATACGAAAAATTTTTGTAAATATTTTGCGGCATGGGGTATTGGATCTCTTCCTAATTTCCTAACATGTGGATACTTTGACAAGAGCCTATGGTGGAAATATGATCAAAGGTTTAAATTATAGAGTTGAGGATTTGCTATCTAATTATTATTAAAAATTTATCCCAAAATAAATGATATATTTGATATTTGTTCATAGATGGATATACTCGTGTATAACCTTCATATGTATTCTGTATATAAATAACGACAAGCACCTATTGAAATGTGGCACTTGGGATAAAATCAAGTAGAGTTGCAATTAAAAGTACATCATAATAGCGGATTGTTTGATTCTCTACATTCCATTGGGAAATATCGAAGGACAATTACATGTACAGCATTAATAGGTATATTCATTGAAAATTTACTTCTTTCACAAAGTCTTTACAACCCTTAACAAGTTCATAATTATGAAATAGTTTTCCCATTTTCTCTTAAGAAGTTATATAAATATGCCCCAACTTTCAATCAGAGTTTATCTTACATAAACTTGTCTCATTCTCTCCATTTCCCACAGTTTTAAGAGATTAAGAAAAATCGATTTACAATCAACTAACTAACCAAATATCCTATATTTAAAAAATAATAAGGGCATTTCTATGACGAGTTTCATTATACTTAAATTTCAAAAGCACTCGGTATTCTAGATACAGTAATCTGAATATCTAAATAATTATAATCCCAAGTTTTGATAATATGAAGAAATTTGGAGAAAAGGATTGATTGGAGACAAGAAGGAATTGTCAAACAACATTTTTCATGTCAAAACAACGTTGTTTTGTTTAAACAAATTACGTCATTTTAATATGATCAAATTATTCAACTTTTCTGTTTGTCGTTGATGACATTGTTTCACCTATGACAAGTTGATATTATTTCAAAACCACATTATTTTAAAAATGGGCGATGAAATGATCAAACATTGGATCGGGTCAAACCAAATCACCCGAACCTAAACTTGGCTCAAATTCAATCAAATTAGGTCGAAACTATTGAAGTTTGTGTTAGTTTATGCCCTACAGCCAATCGATTTGGTTGTAGTTTAGTGACAAATTATTTAAAGGCATTCTTTATATTGTACATGTTTAGATGTATATGATAAAGTCCATGGGATAATTATACATTGCAAATGAAATTATAATGAGATTATAATTATGAGATTCATATTGCATTTATGTATTATTCCTAAAATGTTCCTAGTCATTGTTCTATTAAGATTGGACATTAATAGAACGTAAAAAGACTAGCACACGTTTTGTTTTTCCTTATAAAGGAAGTAGTCGATCTCATAGGCTAAAGTATAGAGATACTTAAACAAACGCATGGGTCCTTGCTAGAGAACAAGTTCACTTAACAGACCCGATATGAGAAATCCATTTAGAACATTACTTGTATGTCTATGGAATTCTCATTGTGATGATTGTGTAAGTGATTATTTGACTTGAGGTCATCAAAGTTATCTTGTATAAGGATTGCTATGTTTTGACACTACTTATGATCTATTTAATCATAGGTTGTTTAATCGATAGTCATTGGATGTAGCATGAACTATATGGAGATAGTTGAGTGATCAGGATAGGATTCATCACCCTAAAGTAATTAGGGATAATGTTTCGTTGTTCTTAATTAATATTGATTCAAGAAATCCTTGGCCAAGGTAAAATAATGTTTTGTAAATAATTACAAATGTCATTAATTGAATCGATAACTAATGGCGGAGAACTAATATGATTAGACTGAAAATAGAGTATACATTAATTTTATGCTCTATGTCTAATCGAAACATTATATGATGAAAGGATTGTATTATACGGAAAAATTATGCACGGAAAGGTTAGTCAAAACTACTTTGACATTCCTAAATATTTGGGTAGTCATGATGCGTTGCTAGACGTCAATCTTGATCTATAATTATAAATTGTTTAATTGGAGAATTAAAGATAAATTAAAAGGAGTTTTAGTTTATCTAATTTTAATTATGAATTAAAATTATATTTTATAATCAATGCCAACATATTTGGGAACCTAATGGGTTTCACATATAGAATGGGTTGAAGAGAGAAAAATTAATTTAATTAAGTTGGACTTGATTGTAAAGTTTGAGAAACTTTATGATTAAATATGATATATTTAATAAATAAGGATCAATATGAAATATTGAATATGATATTGGCATAATTGGTATTTAATTAGAATTATTTGTAATTCTAATTAAAGTTTAATTAAAATTAGAATTTAATTTCAATTAAATTACTAAAACGTCCAAAGTTTATTATAAATAGGCTTAAGCTCTATGGAGCTAGCACTTCTTGCTTAACCCTTTATGTAAAAGTTACAGAGTTCTCTCAACCTGTTCTCTGGATACCGTTAGAGGCCAGAAACTTGTGCAGCTATGGTGATTAAGATGGATCAGTTTTAGAAATGGTTCAAGGGATACAACAAGATAAAGATCAAGCTTCGGAATAAGGCACAAATTAATTTTTCTATTTATTATGATTCGTGTTAATCATTTTATAGAATTAAATAGATCTTGTTTTTTTGGGAAATCAAAAGTTACGAAAAAGTTACCCGATTTCCCAACATTGTGGCCATGCATGTTAGTGTTTAATTATGTTCTAGGATGTTTGTATATACATTTTATGTTAGTTGGTTTGTTAACCTTACCATTTCATCCAATATATGCATGCATAAGTATCATTGTGTGTGATGTTATTTTATGTATTAATTAGCATGTGTTAAGGCATAATTAAGTGCTTATTTTCATGGTTTATTGGAAGGTTAAATGGTGCAACTAAGTGAAGGAAGCATGGAATAAAAGCTGGACATTATAACAAGAAATTAACAAACATTGGTGGTCACGACTGTGACCTTGCTAGTCACAACCATGACTTAGAAACTTGGCTGGCACAAGGCTTTAAGAACCATTAATTGTATAAAATTAGGAGGACAGGCCAAGACAAGAGGAAGCACGTGAGTGGGTCAGAATAAGGAGAAAAAGCCACCAAAAACGTGAGAAAGGGGAGGAAAAAGGACAGCTGTTGAAGTTTGGTGTACCACCCATGTGATGAGTGATTTAGGGTTGTATAAAAACAAGGAAAGGAGGCCAAAAATAGAGGAATGTTGTGGGAGAGCATAGCTGAACGAAGGAGGGGTAGAAAGGTGGCATTTGGAGCTACACATTGGAGCAGAACACTAAGGATTCCAAGGCAACACCAAAGCTATCCAGATTTCCAGCTTACTTCCACATGCAATAAGCTTCCTTTTCCTATCTTTTTCTCATCTTTTCCTTTGATTCTTTTTTTTTTTGTTTATTGTATGGGAAAAAGTTTGGAACCTGTACTGATGTTGATTGAGTTTTGTTTGATGGATTACTAGGCCATTTTAGGATGATTCTTACTCAACCCATGTAAGACTTCACTTTTGTGCAATGTTACGATCATTTATGTGTGTTTATGGTATGTGGAAGCTCATGCTTAGTCTACATAGAGATATGGGGCTAAGAAATATGTTGTGAGTGTAACATGAGAGTGGGAATTCATGTAGGACATTCCATTTATCAAGTTATTTCATCATTTACAAAGAGATATGGGATATGATGTAGCTGTCCAAAGTGGTAAGTAAATCTAATTAACGATTAGTTTAGGAATGGAGGTTGAGAGATCACATACTTGATTTTAATCATTATTTTGGGATTATTCAGCCCAAGTATTGATAAAGAAACGATTGAGGCATTAGAAAATACTTAGGACTAAACACAATCATATTGACAAAAGTTGAAAGATTGAATGGGGTAGTAAGGGTAATCCTAACTTTAGTAATTCGATTTTCCCAATTTCGGCATCGATTCCTCTTGTTTTTGGTGACCTTAATTCTGTTATTTTTTTCTCCCAATTGCTACTTTGATTGTTTTAATTTTTCATTAATTAATTGCTCAATCAAAATTTAATTTAAAATAATAAGGTGACTACACAATTCCTATGGGATGTGATACCAAGTATGTTATAAGATGACCCGTCCACTTGTGGTACTTGGGAAAACAGGTAGGATAGTTAAATGCTTATCAATTTTTTAGCGCCGTTGCTAGGGAATTTGTCATTAGCATCAATGGTAGTTTAAGTGGCTTTGATTTAAGATTTTTCTAAATTTTCTTAGTTTAGTTCATTTAGCTAGTTTTGTTCACTTAGTTAGTTTATTTGGAACTTTTTTCTTGTGTGTGGGTGAGTGTATGAACACGAGAAACTTTGGAGAATTTTTTAGAGGAGAAAGTGTAGTTATCACCAAACTTGAATGTGAATTAAGGAAAGCACGTAGGAAGATCAAATTTAAAAGATAGTGGCTGATTAAGGGGAGTAATAAAGAGGAGATCAGAGGACATTAATGGATTTCATACTTCCAATATTCAATCCCAACCTGCAAAGAATTTTGAAGCTGCCCGTTACTGCAAATAATTTTGAAATTAAGTTGCCCTTGTTAAACATCCTTCAGCAGAATGTGCAATTTTATGGTCTACCTCATGAAGACCCCAATGTACACCCGGCAAATTTTTTAGAAATTTGTACTACATTCAGATACAACGGATTATTCGAGGACGTAGTCAAGATGAGATTGTTTCCTTCACTTTGAAAGATAGAGAGAAGGCATGACTGAATTCTTTGACCCCCGAAATTGTGAGAACAATGGATCAGTTGGTCCAGACTTTCCTTTCTAAATATTTCCCATTAACCAAGTCCATAAGAATTATCAAGGAGATCACAACCTTCCAACAGTATGATAGGGAGTCTCTCTATGAAGATTGGGGGAGATTTAAGGAGTTACAGAGGAGTTTTTCCCATCATAAATTGCTGAGAGAGTTTTTATTGCAAACTGTTTACAATGGAGTTATGGTGGCAACAAGGAGTACAATAGATACCACAACGGGTGGTTCGTTGATGAGGAAAACTATTGATGTCGCGTGTGATCTTCTTGAAGATATGGCGACTAATAACTATTTGTGGTCAATTAAAAGAAGTAGGCCATATCAAGTGAAGGAGCAAAAAGGGGTTGCATCAACTGAGTTACCATACTTCAACACGTATAACCCGGGTGGAAAAATCGCCCGAACTTCTCTTGGAGTAATTTTGCTGGAAACAATGCGAGGTAGCTAGGCCCACCTAGATTCCAACAGAACTCTAATAAGGCTTTAGAGTACAAATTAGCTAGGTTGATTGAGGTGGTGACCACTAAATTTGATGACTAGGGGGAAAACATGAAGAGGATGGAGGACGAACAAAAGAAGGCTCAAGCATAGAATGAGTCAATGTTCTCCATTCACAATTTGGAGGTGTAAATATGCCAGCTAGCCACAACATTAGCAAGTAGACCTCTAGGTAACCTTCCTAGCTCCTCAGAACCCAATCAGAAAGAGCAGTTGAAAGTAATACAACTGAGAAGTAGGAAGGAGTTAGGAGACTCATCTGGCACGAAAACTACACAAGGTCAATTGAGTAATCAATTTGCAGTTATTGAAGAGAAGGAGGAGGAAAAAGAACAAAAAAAGGAAAAACCATATGTACCACCTGTAGCACCCCTTACCCTAGGGTGCATAACGGGACACCCGGAGGATATTCCAGTACATAACCTATGATAATGGCATGATACGATCAATCACTACATTCATTTAACATAGCATCATCTATTTTTATTCTCTTATAAATGTCATTAAGAAATTCACAATATTTTAAAACCCAAAATTTCCTCATTTTATTTCATAAAAACCAAAGGTCTATAATATGTCTTTCAACGTTCCCTACATGCACATCATTATAACCTAATACAAAAGTGCTACATGAAAGAAAAAATACACAAAATCTATCTAATCTATCCAAAACGTAGCTGACCGACCTTTGATCCATGACTTTTCTTCCCAAATCATAAGTTTACACTACTTGTAGCGTTTCTCAGTAGCTAGAGTCGTCTCTTGGTCCTGAAAAGTCAACGTTTGAGTTTTACGAACTCAATGAGGTAACCATCATCGATGGTTCACTCAATTCATGCATCTCGTCATTACATATAACATATATTTCACAACTTTACATAATTTATCACATATCACATTCTCACTCAAGAGTAAACAATTTTGCATTTCAATCAGTCAAACATACTTAATAAAACGCATATGAAATGCTCGTGTGACTCTTTGTCAATTATTACATTGTTATGACCGAGTGCCTAACTGTCCCGTATCCATTATGGATATTGGACTCATTCATACTATCCCTTATCCGTTGGGGATACATGGCTCATTTTACATAGTGAGCCTTTAGCTCTTAATCACATTTGGAGCTTTAAGC
>JAOTBA010000204.1:14677220-14692797 GCA_025629845.1 Erythroxylum squamatum
ATACAAGATAACTTTGATGACCTCAAGTCAAAGGATCACTTATACAATCATCACAATGAGAATTCCATAGACATACAGTAATGTTCTAAATGGATTTCTCATATCGGGTTTGTTCAGTGAACTTGTTCTCTAGTAAGCACCCACACGTTTGTTTAAGTATTTCTATATTTTAGCCTATGAGATTGACCACTTCTTCATAAGGAAAAACAAAAAATTGTGTTAGTCTTTTTCCGTTCTATTAATGTCCAATCTTTTTTTTTGAAAAGCTATTAATGTCCAATCTTAATAAAACAATGACTAGAAATATTTAGGAATAATACATAAATGCAATATGAATCTCATAATTATAATCTCATTATAATTTCATTTGCAGTGTACAATTATCTAATGGACTTTATTATATACTTCTAAACATATACAAGATAAATAATGCCTTTAAATAATTTGTCACTAAACTACAACCAAAGCGATTGATTGTAGGACATAAATCAACAAATTGATAGGGAGAGGAAGAGCAATAAGGAGAGAGAATAGCCAATAGGCAAGATCGACCTCTGTCACTACTCTCTGTAAATTGCCTCTGCCTTTGCATCTTTTTCTTTTCTTTTCTTTAGATCACTATAACGTTCTTAGTTGAAGAAATGTGATCTTCTTCTCTTACGGGTTGCAATGACCACAAATTAAACATGAATATTACGTAACGGTAGAATTATGGATATTTTGGACGAGCAATTCAGTTCTCCTCAACATATTACTTCAAACAATGCTTTATCCTAGTATTGCGTATCGCCCACCAAATATAAATTTTAGCCTTTTAACACATTGCATCATTTAATAAGTACTTTAAGGAATTTTACTTTTTCTTCTTTCAAATTAAAAGGGTTAATAGAATCAAAACAATGAAACATGTAAATTTCATAGAATAGTTTCACAAGTAGGCAATAGCAACCATAAGACATGGAGAGTCCTAATGTTTCAGTTTGAATGACACAATGTATCACCTCCATAAAGCTTGCCCCCAAGTTGGAGTCTTAAACAGTATAAAAGATGCACATAATACTTTCATATAAAATATGGACCATTATCTCAAATTTTCGTATGACATTGATTCATGGAACATTGATTGCTGTCATTCATTTATGTTACCCAAATAAAGGGAAGCCAGTGTTTTCCATGGGGAGTTCTAAAGATTGGTCTTACATTACATAGGGAAAAAAAAAGGGTTTTAAATAAGAGAAAAGTCCAATTAGAATAAAGAATTTTGAGAAATACATATCTTTTAAAGTTGAGTGTGTATTTCATAAAATTAAGAGAGAGAGAGATTTTTGTAATAATTCATCTTAATTTCATAAAATTTTGTATTATCTCTAATTTGTACTGAGGAAAATCATTATACCATTTTAATATAGAAGACATTTTATTGAAGTTATGATCTCGTCATTTTCTGATCATTTTGACAACTTTTTTATGTAAAAAAATTTGGTATCTATCTTCAATTCCCTTAGTTTTATATTATTTTTAGTGCCAATCTTAATCACACAAATGAGTGAGCTGTTTGTCTTGTCGACAAGTGAAAATATTCACGCCGCTGAGTAGAAGTAGACTGACAAGTTGGAGGTAGTTTTCCTTAATCCAATTGGCCTATGCCTTGTTGCTAGAGAAAGAAATAATTGGTTGAGATCTTTTAAACAAAAATGAAAAAACCAATATAAAATATCTCTAAGGGGCTGATTCAACTGTACATTTCTTAATAATGGGGGATTAAGCATGTTTGTTTATAGATATTCTGATAAATAAGATTGAAATAATAAAAAGACGGGAAAAAGAAAATCCTGAAAAGAAAAGAAAAGAAAAGGTGTTGGAGTTGTATGGAGTCCATTATTTGAACAATTTGCCAGTGCTAAAAAAAAGCAGTTGATCAGTCACACAATGTAGACAGCTGGAATATCTTTTGTTTTATAGTAAAGCAAGTGCAGAATGCCAAAATCATTGAAGTAATTGACGACCCTCGAGATTGCTTTGGATTGGTTATTTGTTGGGGTTAACCAAATGATTATGACATGAAAACTACGGTCAAATTATGTAGCCGAAAACCTACAAACAAGGCTGTGACATTAATTATTGATAAGCTCTTAAAACATTATCGCTTGCTTGCTGACAAAAGCTAAGTTCACGACTTCTGTCTAGTGCAGATGTACAAACATAACTTTTTGCGCATTAAGAATTCATCTAAATACCTCATTGCTCTTTTCATACGAAATGTTGAATGTGCTTTCTAAACCTACCCAAAGTATGTTCAAGCCCACAATCGTAAACAAATAATGTAACTCAAGAATAATACTGGGCTATCTCTTTGATCTTTTTCGTATATTCCTTTTAATTTGTCATTAGGGTCTCGTCTGTGCTAGTTGCAATCACCTCGCTTCGATCCTCGGAGAAGGAACGGAATGAGCTTCATTATTTAAATCGCTGTCATCATCTTAAGCAGGCAGCCAGAGAACGAGCCACATTAGTTTGCCAGCATATTGTGTTCCTGATTTTCATCTTGACATTCTAAATTTTCTGATCTAGTTCATTAGTTGGATTCCCTTTTGCTAGCTAATAAGTGGAGAAAATTGGGGAACGGCTCCAAACCCCATCAGGAATGCCAAAGACGGTATTGTATCAAGTTGCCACTTCGTCGCTCGTTTAGACAATTACTACTTCTTGCAAGTTTCTTACGGAGTCCTACTGTATGCTTGACGGCTGTGCTATCATAACAAAACACGAGGCTTAAGATATCACCTTTCAGCTTTACAAACCATACTTCATCCAAGGTACAGTAACATGGAGTGTGACTCGTTCCGAAACTGGATATTTGCTTATCCAAGCTGATATAAAGATGACCAAGACATGTTAAGAGATTGATGTCATAAAATGTAACAAGACCAATCCATTGCCTATGCGTAAGTATTCAGTTAGTTCATATCCGAGCTTCAATCCCAACTCCCCCCCCTCCTTTCAGAAAGGCCATGAAGAAATACAGAGGCATAATAAAGTTTCATACTCGTATAACATTGGCAGATTGTGTTTCAAACATATTGTCCCAAAAATGATCAAAAGAAAAAGAAAACAGTAACATGAAAAGGAAAAGAATAACGAATCCTAACCATTGAAAAAATTCTTATATACTGCATGTCAGTTTCAATTACTTATCCCAACTCCATAATGATGTTAGGATGTGCTAATTAATGGCAATGATGAGAAAACCAACAGATACATACATCAGAAAAACAGGGTAGAGTGCAAGGGCCTTTCTTCTGGGATTGATTGCTGAGCTCATGAAAGGGTAAGCAGCCCAGGAGCTCCAAGCCAATGTTAAACACACTACTACCACTTTCAGAACCACGTTATCCTGCAATAAGCAGATAAGGGCACCAATGTCTAGGGGAAAGAGACAATACCCAAGCAGGCTCAGACTCTGGAAAAAGATAATATGTCCACCCTGAAGTAACATAAGAAGGGAAACGACTTAGTCATATCTTCACTGTGCTCCAAGTACCATAGGAGTAAAATCTAATCTTGTTGGATTAATTATTTCCATTCTGAACAGCAAGTGGGACTAAAGATGTTCAGACTATCAAATCCTTCATAATGATACTAACCTATACCTAAAGATTAACTTAGCCTGGTTCACACACGCACAGGGAAGATAGAGAGTATTACCAATAGAAGAACATTCAATGTCAAGATTACAGCACCAGCAGCAAGAAGTCCAAATGCTACAGCAAACACCTCAGACTGAAAAAGCGGAGAAGAAAATTGATAAACTGAATACAGTTAACTAAATTTCTTTAAACGCAAACAATCAATTCAAACTTCAAATGGATAAGCTTGACAAAGGCAGCAAAATAGTAAATATGAACAGAGTGTGTAGAAGAATCAATCAAATTCTTAAGAGGAATATGTCCACGCTCATATAGATCTGGAACAAATGAACGTGCTCAACAGGGTAGCATATTCGACCTTATAAGAATTTAGAGGAACGAATGCTGAAACAAATATTATAAAAGAAAGATGCAAACGAATGAGTCGTGAAAGTTTGAGAAATTATCCAATTTTAACATTGAATATAGTTATGGTATTATTATACCAGCTTGAAGAAGCATTGCTTAAACTCTGTAAATAACATCTGAATGAGGAACAGCTCCCCATAACAATTTGCACATTTCAGTTCACACGATGGGGATTTGTTCTCAAGCAAATTCAGTAATTAAACTAAGCAAGTTGTTTCCTTTGTTCATATTTCTAAAATAGTGTCCAGATTTCATTCATTCAAACAGGTATAAATATTGCCTTCACAACATACACCATGATCAGACACAAAATCGAACATTTTAAGCCGAAGATTGCTTGCACTCTGTAGAAGCTTTACCTTTATAGTATGTAAGCATGTTAAACTACCACCTTTAGAGCCGAAAAGACACTGTAGTGCACAAAACAAAGCAAAAGGCTAACCTTTTTGACGGAAGCAGACCAGGAGAGAGTAAGGCCTAGAAACAGAAGGAAGAAGAACGGACCCCACAGATCCCAATCTCTCAAAGCCTTTCCCGGATCCTCTCGGTACGGGTTGGGGAATACCACAAGCTTCAAATTGCTCACGATCCTAGACAGATCTCTCTTTACCGTGTCCCAAACAGGCTCCGTCAGCGTATTCGGTGGAGATCCGAACCCGCTTGATCCAATAGAACCGTTTGAAGTACCCGGAGGTGGAGCCGGAGGCGGAACCGGTGGAAGCTTCTGACTTGTCGGAGGAAGCGGAGGGAGATTAGAGGGAATGAACGGTGACGTAGATACCGGGATTCGCGGCGGACTGCGAGGGCGCGCGGGCTGAACGGTGGCGGGGCCCAACTGGACGCTGTCGTTGATGAGGTTCTCGATCTCGTCTATGTCTGACTGAGACGACGTGTGGAGAGGGATTGTGTCGCTTTGCGACATTTTGATTTTATCGGGAACGAAGGTTTTCTTTTACTTTCGTTTCGGGCTTTCCCGGAAAAGTGGTGGAAATTTTATTTGACGAGACCAGAGAGAGATAGAGAGACGCTGTGTTACAGTGACTGTGTTTTGTGCAAGTATTGGCTTCGGTTCGGGCGGAGCACCAATTCTCTGTTCCCATTCAAATCTAACGTCGTCGTTTCACTGAAAACCTAACGTCTGCTCACCACCACACCCAACTTTAGTGTATTGACTATAATATCCTGTGAAATTTTCAGTTGGATATTTTTCTTGAATTCTTTTGTGTACATTTTTCTGACTTTGAGGATCATCATCAGAACAAGTTTTGTATAACAATTATCAGGAACGAAAGAGGAATAGGAAATTTTTAGACAGATATTATTAGGTATACAAAAGGAAAAAAAGGGCTATTTCAGACAGCACATACTTAAAGCTGAAGTGTCTGTGCAGATCATGTGGTCAAGAACATTTGGAAAACAGCAAACAAAAAATTCAAATGCTGTGAAGGTGATCAATTCCAAAACCGGGTCCAATTCCCCAACTCATATTCTAGTTTTTGTAAATTCTTGGGTAAAGGTTTAACACCCTCCCAACGTTATGAAAAAATTATACCAAGATCAATGTGTTCAATTCAAGTCGCCCCACATGATCAAGGAGATTTCACAGGTCAAGGCTTGAGTGCAAGTGCAAGACCCAACTTGGGAGCCATAGCATTGACGGTCTTGGAGTCGTACTCTGCTGAAACAGTTATTAAAGACTTCGGCCTCCATTCATGTTGGCAGAGCATGGAAACCCTACCGTTGTCAGAAAACCGCGTCTTCACCACTGTCAACGGGTCCAATGCATGAGAGCTTCCAATGGTGAAACTATTTTCATAGGTAGAAAACCTATGAGTTAGTTCGGCAGCAACTGAATGGACAGGATTCACAAAATGAACGTACGATGCCTTCAGGGCCTGCCCTTTGTCCGTCCTAACACCAAAGACATTACCAATTTAGTGTTGACAAATCTTCAGATACAGTACAAAATAGAGCTATAAACGAAATTCAGATAAACAAATTATGAATTGGTCGGTTTAAGCATTTCCATGTCAACAATAACCAGTACTTAAAACTGCCTGTCTTACCAAGTTCTACCTCAATCAAATGGTAATGTCCTCATGTTTCACAAACAACGTGAAGAGAAAATGCCCCCTACTCTCCCATTATTAACCTCTCAAGTGATATGGGGTGCTTGACTGAAGTATCCAAGTAAATTGTAATTGGGAGATTCGCGATTAGCTGAATATCCCTTATTTTCTTATTTCAGGAGTTTCTACAGCTTAGTTTGACTCTGAATCAAACACAATCTCACTTCAATAAGCACAAGCCCTCATACTGTATAATACTTGCAAGTTTCCTAATTGTCATATGGACGCTGGAACTGCACATACCATGATATAATTGACCACTAGTGGGATATATACATTACACTAAAAGCCGAAAGAAATAGATCAAAGAAACTGTGAAAAAAACTGCTGATAATCTGTGAAATTTTCATTTATTTATGTGGAATGCAAATTGCTTCCAAGTGATTGAACAGAATAATTTGACTGGTCACAGCACACTGCAGAGATTTGATAACAATGGCCATGAAATGCCAAAACAGACATTGCTTAATGACAACGCAACTCAGTCTGCGATTACAACATATCACTAGAGATAGTGACACAAGTAACAGTTATTGTGTGGAATGTAATCATGCAATAATCCTGTATATATCATAGGGCTTCCAAATCAAATAAGAATTTGGGCAAAGCCAAAAATATTTTCAAATCCTTCTTAAGATACGTGTGTACACAACACAAGTTAACAGGGTTATTTATGAAAGAACATTTCATAAGACAGTTTTAATGCACACTTACAGTAAAAGAGCAGCAGAGAAATCTGGTTTGTTCAAACCAATTCCAGCATTGTACTTTGTGAATGATGCAGACGTTGTATCAAATCCAACTTCACCACCCAAAGAGAGCTCTTTGCTACCAATTGCTGCTGAAAGTTCCAGGAGAGGTGCTGGATTCAGGCCAATGCTAGAATCAATGGCCGCATGATGATGAAGGTACTGCAGATCCAGCTGAGACAATTAAAAGAAAAGTCAGATAATTTCACATGGCTGGCATACAGTTATTTCCGAATTACCACCATTTTGCAAGTATTTCTGACATTTGAAATAGTAGCAATTTTTCCTGACAACTTGTGCATAACCTTTCTACAATGACCACAAACTTATAGTCTATGCAGCATGATCATTACACATTGCCCACATTCTAAATGCACTGACCTTGCCAGACTTGTGATCAGGCACTTTGAAGCTTATTGCCGCTTTTGTGGAAGGAAAAATATTATTCACAGTGACTTTGGTAGACACCTGCACAGAGGTATATTTGTAAATAAGCCGGCATAAAATGTGTATGCATGCCAAGTGCAAATAATGCAAACATGAATCTGCACATCCAGAAAGTCATACTATATGTTTGCACTAAACAGCAATTAAAAAAACTATATACATGCGGGTTTGGCTAAAATCTGCTTCTTACATTAGAATAGGTATCAACTTTCACATCCACAATAGTATTTCCACTCTGGTACAGGGTATTAATGTCACCAAAAAAAAATTCATCCTTCTTCAATCCTGTAGCTGTAAGTCCCTGAAATGCAAAATTTAACTCAGATATCATTACTTGATTGTCAAAAACCTAAATGCTGTTCATAAATATGGACAAAAACATGAAAGCAACATTTAAGCAATAAATAAACTTTGACATCAATCCTAGAGTAGTTTGTTACAACTACTCAAAAATTAAGAAAAACATATAATTCAATTGATCATAGCTATAGCACATGTGCTTTTAATAACTTAAAAAAAAATTATATCCTCTTGGAGCCAATTCTGAAGTAAACCACAAAGTTAAGAACATAAATACTATCTTAGAATAAGGGGCAAAAATTTGCAACCAAATCACAAAAAAGGAATCGAACACTACCAATCCAGTGGGCCTGGACATTGACAAGGTGAACTTGTGGTCAAAGTTGTAATCTTTTGTCAAGAGATCTGCATGAGGTAAACAAATTTGTCACTAAGTTGGCTTTATAATTACAACCTAACACATGAGAGAAGGGAAAACAACTAATTTAGGCTTTTAACAATCCTCTTTCGAAAAATAAGAATGCACTGGAAAAGTCCTTAAAAGCATCTAAAAAGCAAGACAATATTTGGCTTGAAGCTCTGTTCCCAGACAATTCAATACGTATTATTTTGAACAATAAAATCCCACATCACCTACAGAATTCTGCTCAAGTATGTCTCATGAATGATCAATTCCTTGAACTGTAATATTTCTACCTCATCATAAAATTGCAATCATATGTATGATGAATCTCTAATTGCAGACATGTAGAAAGTTCCAAAACAACCAAGTCATTTCCACATGTGGCATTACCAGTTTGATGCAAGGTAAATGATCCATCACCAGCTTAATCATATAACAAACACATGCTTGTGATAGTTACACCACTATCACCAAATCCAAGAAAACTACTACAGTCAATTGCACACTTCATCTGACCAAATTTCTGATATCACTAACAGAAAGCACTTGTATATTATTAAGTGATTGCATATATTAAAATATCAGCATGTCATGAAACTGGCACACAAAAAGGTGCTGCAATCATGGGAAATAAATTGCGAGAAAATTACTCTCCATTAAACTACTTTGCTTAAACATACCTTTGGCTCTTTTGCCAATATCTGAAAATGGTGCCGGACTGCTGCCCATCTCCAAGAACAAAAGGTTTGTGGACTACACAAAGTGAGCAAAGATGACAAACTTTAGTATACCTTAACAAAGACCCCTTCACTAAAGAACATGCAATTTGATAGATGCAAGATTCTTATAATAAGCAGTGATCCTGCAGATCCTTTAATCTAGATACCCAGACCAAAGAACCAAATATGAAGATATTGGTAAAACCAACAGAAATGGCTGCGCAAATGAGCACATCTCCCCAAGTCCTTTTGGTTTCTATTTGAAGCCCTTATATAGCTGACTCATATACCCTTACTTCATATTACAACAAATAACCCCATTTAATCATCCATTAATAGCACAAATGAACAGCAAAGGTATAAAAGAAAACACTAAAACGACTCAACAAAATGGCAATCAGGTTCAATCACAACCGATCCAACTGTACCACCAAGGCCCACAAGCATTAGATCACATAAACAGCTAAAAAGCAAAAAAGAATCAATGCAAGAAAGTCTCAAATTTTCGTTGATAGAAGAACAAAATGAGTACTGAGTAACTCAAAAACCCCAAAAACCGACAATAACGTTTCAATATAGGTACATGCCACAGAAAGAGCAAAAGAAAGAGAAGGATTCGCACGTGAACGAAGTGATCCGTCAGAGATTCACAACGTCGATGAATAGCCGCCTACGACGACCTCAGTGGCGACTTGTGCGACGGCGTCAGACGAGCAGGCCTCTGTATTAGATAAACTTTGGGAATAATCGTCAAAGAGGAGACGCGACCGTGTGCTCACTGAGGTGATGTTAGGGTTACAGTAAGTCGAAGCGCACAAATACAGCGATGTCTTTGATTGGGTATCAAAGTCGAGGACGAGGCCTTTGATTTGATTGTGAGAGAGCTAAATTGACCTACAAGTGACGCTTTGGATTCAAAATATAAATATCGCGCAAATATGACATCGGGATTATTTGGTTTGTCACCAATGTCCTTCTCTGCAAACGGTGTCGTGTGGCGAGAAAAAAAAAAGAAGGTTTTAAATCCCCATTTTCACCAAAATAAAGTTTTACTATTTTTACATTGGATGAGCATATAAATTCATAACCTACATAATTTGCTCACTATAATTTGATGTAACAATTATGAATAAGATCTATATAATTTAAGAAAGGCTCCAGTAATCCTTTTAATTTACGTTTTTTTAACCTCTTTTTATAAGTAAATAAATGAATGTATCATTTTTCTTTAATTGCCAAACAGTAAAGACTCAAACTGAATTTACCATAATTAAATAACTTTATTGGCCTTTAACCCTTCACTTAATTTAGATCAATTCAAAAAATTGAGGTAGACAAAGCTAGATGAATTTTCCAATTATTGACTTCTATATCCTTATGATGTACGGGGAAATAAAAGTATAATAAATCAAAGTATCACCTAAAGCATATGGTATAGCTTGTATGGGTTAAGGTTATTAGTGATAGTGAAGTCGAAGTATTTTACAATATTTTAAAAATCGAACCGGATATTAAACTGGTCAGAGAAAAAGTTAAAGGTTTAACTGGTGTTAAACTATTAGAAAACCGAAATATAATAAATACCAAGTAAATATATAGTATAAAATAAAATACTTTATTGAAATAAAAATACACTAATAATACCTACTAATATATAATAAATCTAACAATTTAAACTAATTTTGAATCTAATATAAAATTTTAAAAAATATTAATAATAATAACTGTATTTCTTTATTACCATTTATTTAAAAATTCATGCCAATAAAAAGAATTCTAACATTATTTTAACTTCTTTTTTAATGTCTTTTAAACATGTTTTTTATAGTTTAAATATTTTTAACACATTCTTAAATTATCTTAAACAAGATTACTTTTATATATTAATTAATAATTCAATTTATTAATCAAATTTATGATAAAAATAATAATTAGTTTTTAATAATAATAATTTAAAAATTTTAAATTAAAGTATAAAGAGATAAACAAAGAACCTAAATTTTGACAAATATAATTTATTAGTGATATTAAATAAAATCAGTATTTTTTAAGGATAAAAATAGTAATTTATTTTTGACAAAAATAATTTAAAACACAATTTTTAATTAAAATAAAAATATAAGTTTTAAAAAATATATTTTAATAATAAGATTACGTTATAGAATAAAAAATAAAAAACTTTCAATAAAAATTTCAAAGGTTTTTGAAAAACACCTGTTAACATTTCAAATTTTTTATAATAAGATTTCTGCATTAATGATAAGTTAACACATGTCAAAAACAAAGAGTGTTAAGGACAATCTATTGGGCCTCATGTATTTAAATAACAGACACATTCTCTTGTTTCAAGGATTGGGCCCCACAAATTAGATGGTTATAACCTAATTTTTGGAAAAAGTTGACCAATTTTTATAAAAAACTGACCGATCTTTTAATTAATTGGTCGGTTTTCTCTCATAGAGGTTATAAATATGAACTGAACCGAAACACGGACCAATTCGTATTTATTCTGATCGGACCAGCCAGTCTGATCCAATTTTTTAATCATTGGTATTTTAATGGATAAATCCACTTCTCTTAATGCTTCAACAAGTGAATAGCAATCATGTCCGACTAGAGCTCATGTATGCTTCTTTTGGTTGCAGGAGGCTTAAGAGAATTATATGTAAAGCCACCTGGCATTATTCCCATTCTTTGTTCTATGCCCTTCTTTAAGCCAATCTCCAAAAACTTTAATGGAATTTTCAAGTCTCCTGTTCATTCCACGAGACTACATCGTCTATTTCAAGAACCCTATTCCAACCTTATTCTGTGCCCAATACGACATCGTTTTATAGGTTTCGCGCATAATATGATGTAGTTTCACGTATAATACGATGTAGTTTTAACTACAAAACGACGTCGTATTGGACGCGGAACAGGGTTGGATTAGAATAAAGGGAACAAATGATTTGAACCCTCACTCCATAATGTCCCATGAAACCATGTATCCCCTGCTAGACATGTAATGCCCAAAATAACCAATCTAATTGGAAATAAATAGCATCCTTGTCTTTCATTAAGTAATGATAATGAGGGTATGAAGCATCCGTGTCATTATAATCTTTGGCAAGCTTGAGAGGAAAGTGTAGCTCTTACCTTTGTTCATGTTCTCATTGCAATTCAGGATTATGATATTGTTATGATGCATAATCTTTAGGGCAACTAGTGTTAAGAAATCGGGATAAGATCCAATCTCAACGATAGCGGAATAATTACAAAACTTTTTCGTATTTTGATTTCCCAAAAACCATTATCACTTTAATTTTATAAAATGATTAATGCATAAATCATAATAAAGCATGAATATTAATTCGTTCCTTATTTTAAAGTTTAACCTTTTTCTGGTCATATCACACAAACCGTTTCTGAAACTGGTCCATCTCAACCACCATAGCCACACAAGTGTCCGGCCCAATATCCACAAAAAAGTTTGAGAGAACTCTATGACTTTTATAGAGAGGATTAAGCAAGAAGTGCTAGCTCTATTAGAACTTAAGTCTATTTATAATAAAGTTTGGACATTTTAGCAATTTAATTGAAATTAAATTCTAATTTCAATTAAACTTCAATTAGAATTACAAATAATTATAATTAAATACCAGTTATGCCCAAATAAGATCAAACATCTCTGACTTATTCTTATTTATTAAATATCTTATATTTAAGCATAAAGTTTCTCAAACTTTACAATCAAGTCCAACTTGATTAAAATATATTTGATATCTTCAACTCATTCTTTATATGACACCTATTAGGTTCTTAAATACGTTGGCAATGATTATAAATTCTAATTCTAATTCATAATAAGAATTAGATAAATTAAAACTCATTTTAATTATCAATAATTCTCCAATTAAACAATTTATAATCATAGATCAAGATTGACGTCTAGTAATACATCACGACCACCAAATATTTAGAGATGTCAAATTGATTTTGACTAACCTTTTTATGGATGATTTCTCTATATAATTCAATCATTTCATCATATAATGTTTCGATTAGACATAGAGCATAAAATTAATATCTGCCTATTTTGAGTCCAATAATATTAATTCTCTGTCATTAACTATCAAATTAATTAATGACATTAGTAAAGTATTTACAGAACGTCATTCTACATTGGCCAAGGATTTTCTGAATCAATACTAATTGAGAACAAAAGAACATTCCCCCTGATACTTTAAGGTTATGGATCCTATCTTGATCATTCAACTACCTCCATATAATTCATACTACATCCAATGAATACTGATTGGATGACTTATGATAAAATAGGTCATAAGTAGTATCAAAATATAGCAATCCCTATACAAGATAACTTTGGATACCTCAAGTCAAAGGATCACCTATACAATTATTACAATAAGAATTTTCATAGACATACAATTAATGTTACTATGAATTTCTTATATCGAGTCAGTTCAGTGAACTTTTTCTCTAATAAGCACTCACATTTTTGTTTAAATCTCTCTATACTTTAGCCTATGAGATCGAATACTTCCTTTATAAGGAAAAACATAACGTGTGCTAGTCATCTAATTATCTTCGGTGCATCAATTCAGGTGTGAATTAACTTTCGGCCTAGGGTTTCAATCTTTCTTTTTGTTCTTATTTTGGCTAGGGCTTTCAATTATTCTTCTTGTCTTTTTGTTGAGACTTTTGGCCTATATTAAAAAAAAGTCTGAAAAATTATGAAAAAAAGTTCCAAAAAAATAAAAAATCGAAAAAACAGTTTGAAAAATCCAAAAAAAGTTTGAAAAAAGTTCAGAAAAAAATCCAAAAAAATTTGAAAAAAAGTTTTTCTTTTTTTTGTTTTGTCATACTTGTACTGGCTAGTTGATTCGAAATTTTCACACCCTTTTGATTCTTTTGATCAGTTGAGAATTGGTTTTGAGTGGCGATTTGAATTTCATAGGTGATTGAGTGGTAAAGGCAAGAGTGTGTGAGCTTATTTGAGGGAGTCATTGTCGTGACTTAAACACGAGGGGAGTGACATCATTTGAGTGAAACACGTGAGGGAGTGTGTGAGGTTGTTTATTACTAACCTTGTTTTACAGGTATATCATTTTATCTACAATGTCACAGGGAGGTAGTAATGACGACAACCAAGGGGGTGATGCAAATATCGCTTTTATTTTAAGAGCCATGTAGCAACAATTTCATACTTCAGTGAGAAGTTTCATGGGCCACAACTGAATTATTCCACTTATGATAAGGAACTATATGCCTTGGTGAGAACATTGGAAACTTGGCAACACTATCTATGGCCAAAGGAGTTTGTGGTTCATTCTGACCATAAATCACTCAAGCATTTGAAGGGCTAAGGTAAGTTGAATAAGAGACATGCGAAATGGCTAGAGTTTATTGAAACTTTTCCATATGTGATCAAGTACAAGTAAGGTAAGAAAAATGTAGTGGTTGATACACTATCAAGAAGGTACACTCTAATCAATACTTTGAGTTTTAAAATGCTTAGATTTAAGTTTATTAGAGATTTTATGCTTTGGATTCTAATTTTGGGAATGTTTATGGTGCGTGTGAGCATGTTGTATTTCAAAAGTTCTATAGGCATGATGGCTACTTGTTTAGGGAGAATAAGCTTTGTGTGCCTATTTGCTCTATGCGTGAAATACTTGTGCGTGAATCGCATTGTAGAGGATGGATGGGTCACTTTGGGGTGCAAAAGACATATGACATACTTTGTGAACATTTTTCTTGGCCTAACATGAGAAAAGATGTTGAAAAAATCTGTTCTAGGTATGTTGCATGTAGACAAGTGATAAGTCATTTAAATTGCATATACTTTGAGCGTAATTGTTGTCAATATGTTGAAATTGGTATTCGAAATTTATGGAATTGTTCTATAATTGTTTACATATGATTTTCAACACTCTAAAGACGAAAAAGGACCAAAAAGGAGCAAAAGAAGGAAGTAAATCCGAAATCCCCAATCTAGCCGAAATTCAGAGATTAGGCGTGGGCACGCCTAAGGATGGAATCTGAAGTCTGCAGAAATTCCAAAACTTGTTTCCAATTAAAACACAATCTTTCAAGATCCTTTTGCCCTCTTTCCAAGAAGTGTCCCACCAAAAATAGAAGACCATCAAATCTGGACAAAATCAAGGGGAAGCTAATGAGGAGATTGACATCCAATTGGAGACTTATTGACTGCCGCACTTATATAGATTGTATTAGGGTTAGAGGATCATCGTGTATTTTTCCCTTTGGCTACCGCACCTTCTTGTTCTTATTTTCTGGTTCACGTTTGTTGAACTTCTCAAGTAGTGTTATCATAGGTTTTGGGATTTAGAGGCTGCCGCATCTTCTTGCTCTCTCCTTTAACGTTTTCTACAGATTGTCATTAGGAGTTTTTCGTATTTACATAAAAGACCAGGGATGGAGACTGTTTCTTTTGTTATTTCTTTTGATTTCAATTCAAGTATAAGTAGTTAAATTTTCTTATCTTGGTTGAGGGATCCATGTTACATGTTATTATGGTGAGATTTTCTGGATACTTTTCATGTTGTTGATGAACATTGGATAATTTCAAATCTGTCTTTTTAATTGGATTTGTTAGTTTCTAGGTGCGCAACTAGAGATTAATTAATTCAACTGCTAGGTTAACAAAATCTGACGTTCAATTTTGGTAACCGCAAGTAGCAATTAGGATTAACCCCTCTACGTTAGAGTCGGAAAATTCTAAGAAATTATCCACTTGATTGATTTCATG
>JAOTBA010000204.1:14720812-14737450 GCA_025629845.1 Erythroxylum squamatum
TGCTAACTTTCACCTTAATTCTTTCTATTTCAAAATCTCTTATCCACCAAAAACACCATAGCAAATCATGAATCTATTCACATTTCTCATTCCTTACTTTACTCTTGTCTATCATTTCTTGGCTCAAAAACTTTTATTCATTTGTTCTTTACTCGTGACTAATCACCAAAATTTCTTATTCAATAGTTTTAATATTTTATGAAAAGTTTGGGTCCAACATTATTCTTTCTTCCTAATGATTCTACCAATAATAACATATATGAAATATTCAAAATAACAAGTGACAGTTATTTAGAATATACTTCTTGTACTAAGTTATAGGCATGTAATTTAGTTAAAGTAGAAAGTGAATGGAAACAATTTTTTATCTGATAATAGTTGTTAATTGAAATTTTAAAGCTTTACGAGAGTACCTTTTCTCGGATATATGGAAAGATAGTCTTTTTTTTTTCTTCTAAAGTTAACAAAACTCAACTATGAAACTTGTGTAAATGTCAAACTCAACAATGAAAATTGTGTAAATGTGAACATAACCTGAAATGGACTGGCTGTTCAATTTTAACAAATAGGGGGAAGTAATTGTGGTAAGAAATTTAAGCCACAAAATGTTGGGTTTAATGTAGTACCTCTTATTCTATGAACTAAATTCTAAAAGTCCAATCGGAATCTGGAGAATATAATAATTGATTTGTTCAGCCAACAACACCATCCGTCTCATTCAGGTCTTAACCAAAAGGGTCGCTGTTTAAGTAGTAGGTACGTATATATATTGGACTTTCCACAGTCGTGTACCCATATCATTGACTTGAAATAGTTGTTCAAAGTACTCCGCAGCTGATGATGATCCCTTTTCTTATATATTTGGTAATTTCATTTCTAGATATAAGCATGATTAATCTGGACGAACCAACGAGTAAATGCACACAGAGCAAAAGGACGCCGTGTGATAGACAGTCATTGTCTAAAATCTTAAAACACCGTCACTAATTTTACAGCACTTAGGATGCATCGAAAACATTCAATTCATTGTACAGTATTCACTAATTCTAAATAAAATGCGGATAGTTTGCTTGAAGAAATTGTTTTTAGGTTTACTAAGTTTGATTTTGATATCTACCCTCATAAATAAATAATCAAAGCTAGAAGGAGAAATTTTGACAACGTCCATGACAGGCAATTTCCTTTTAGAAGTTGTAGTCGTAGTAGGTGAGTGAGATTGCTCACCACAAATGATGACCAAAGCCCACCGTAAGCCACCTATGTCTATGTGTTAGGTAAACATCTTACGTGGGACAATGTTGGTGGCTTCCAGTCAAAAATGACTTCCACGTATACCGTGAATATCTTATTTTTATGCACTCATGTGTAATACCCACATCACCCATACCCCTCACCTACCTCCATGTAATTTTCGGTTTCTAAAGAGCCTTTTATTTGGTGATACTGGACCACCTTAGCTTCAACCAATACCCAATTGAGAGCCGCCCCATTTAGGACCAACAACCCCGCCCTTCACCAAAAATTTGTTAGATTTTACATAATAATAATATCACGTTTGAATTTTAAGTCCGATAACTTGTAATATCTCATTAATTAACCACTTCTATATTATTTAATTGTTATATTTGAAGAAGGGTTTATGGAGAGACTAGTGTACCTGATTGTTCCTACGAGTTTTGACTTTAGCTTCATACGTTGGACTTTGTCCTAAGCAAGTTGTGAAATTCCAATCAACTCCTTCCCACCAGCCACCACCTACTTGTGTATTTAACTCCGTCGTACTGCTCAACCCAACCAGGGAAGCAAAACCAAACACCTACCTTCTCTTATTTTTTGCTCCCTTAGTCTCCAAACTATTTTCATTTTCTTTCTCTATTAACAACAATGGAAGCAAAAGATGATCAACAGGAGTTCATTTTTCGTTCCAAGTTGCCCGATATCTACATCCCAAATCACCTCCCTTTGCACACTTATTGCTTTGAGAACATTTCCCAATTCAAAGACAATCCTTGTCTGATCGATGGTCCCACCGGACAAATCTACAGTTATGCTGACGTTGAACTTATATCGCGTAAAGTCGCTTCCGGCCTCAACAAGTTAGGCATCGAACAAGGTGATGTTATTATGCTTTTGCTCCAAAACTCCCTGGAGTTTGTGTTCGCATTCCTAGGCGCGTCGTTTCGTGGCGCTATCAACACAACCGCAAACCCATTTTACACTCCGGCGGAGATAGAGAAACAAGCGACTGCGTCAAAGGCGAAGCTTATAATAACACAAGCAGTTTATGCCGGGAAGGTTAAGCAATTCGCCAAAGATAATGATGTTAAGCTGATGACCATCGACTCACCACCTGAAGGTTGTTTACATTTCTCGGAGTTGTCAAACGCTGACGAGAATGACAGCCCCGCCGTTAAAGTCAACCCCGACGATGTCGTCGCGCTTCCGTACTCGTCGGGGACCACAGGGCTTCCTAAAGGAGTTATGTTGACGCACAAAGGTCTTGTGACAAGCGTGGCACAACAAGTGGACGGAGAGAACCCTAATCTCTATTTTCACGATAAGGATGTTATTCTCTGTATTTTGCCATTGTTTCACATATACTCGCTTAATTCTGTGTTGCTTTGTGGGCTAAGAGTTGGCGCAGCTATCTTAATTATGCCAAAGTTTGAGATCATATCGTTAATGGAGCTTGTACACAAGTACAAGGTCACGATCGCTCCTTTTGTGCCACCCATTGTTCTGGCAATAGCTAAGAGCCCTGAAGTCAATAAGTACAACCTGTCGTCGATTCGGATGGTGATATCCGGCGCAGCTCCAATGGGCAAGGATCTTGAAGACACAGTTAGCGCAAAGTTGCCAAACGCCAAACTTGGTCAGGTAATTATATATATTCAATGAAGGCTTATGCGAATTTTCTATTTTACATGAAATAAAGAGGTATAGTATATTTTTTGCAGAGATATATTGGGGCTGTTAGCACAAATGAAGAACTTCCTTTCTGATAATATTAATAATGATTAAAAAATCTTTTTTTCGTCGGGTACTATCTGGTCATTATGATCTAAAAAATTGGAGTTTAATTAGATTGTTTATGGGGTAACAGACTTTAAAGATCATTAATTAGTAAATAACACCAACAACTTATCAATGCCTAAAGTAGTGGGTACGTAAATGTCTCTCTTTCTGGTACTACTGGTTGAGGTACATTAGATTAGGAGCTTAAAGTCTTCATCTCATAATTGTGTGAAGGGATACGGCATGACAGAGGCAGGTCCAGTGCTTTCAATGTGCCTGGCATTTGCCAAAGATAGTTTTGAAATCAAATCTGGCGCTTGCGGGACAGTAGTGAGAAACGCCGAGATGAAGATTGTTGACCCGGAAACTGGCGCTTCGCTACCCAGAAATCAAGCCGGCGAGATTTGCATCAGAGGGGACCAAATCATGAAAGGTGCTTGTTCTTAATCCTACCCTTCTCTACTGCCTTTTCCTTTTATTGTATATAAAATTTAATCAAAATTGTGCATGATCCCATCTTTTGGGCATTTCTCGAAAATTTCAGTTCAAGTTGTTCAACCACTAACTGGTAAAGAATTTCAATGTATACAATAAATTAAATTACAATAACAAATTGTGTAGACGTGAAAGTAAATGTTTCTTGTTAATTGAGAACAGGAAATATATAAATAAATTGAACATTAATATTTTGGACAAAGCCATATTTCCTTTACACTTATCTAAATGGTATTAGGTTGAACCAAAAGAGGATGGGTGTATAATTATCCACTATTATGGCCTTTGCCTTTTTCTCATACTTATCTTTCGGATCTAAGCTAAGGTGACTTTGCTCACCTACTCCCAACCTTTAATTCAGATGTGGGACCAACTCAATTTTTAGGTATCACGATTTGATGCCCATAATGCTTACAAGTAGACATTCCATGGCCACTTTTAAATTTTAGGTTCATTCATTTTTAACTTATTTATAAATTAATTGAAGCAAGATTTATATAAATTTTAACTCTTTTTAATAAGCATAGGTTTTAGAGAAATAGTTGCTCAAAAATTGACTTTATAATGGAGAATTTATTCATATACGTACAGGTGAATTTCCAATCAACAACAGCTGTTCGTATAGGATCTTGATTTTCTTCTAAGAAAAAGTCTTGCTCTCTTTTTTATATTAAAGTTGTGTTCCTTGAGAAAGTATACACACGAGTACTTGTTAAGTAATCGACAAAGTCAATTACTTGATGAATATTAGCATTTTCTATTCATCTTAGCAGAAGAAAGCGCGTGCGGAATTTTTTTTTTTTTTTTTTTGGGTTCTTTGTTCTAAGATACAATAACAAAAAGAAAACATATTTTAGAAAATGGGAAATTAATTAATCAGGTCAATGCAGGCTATCTAAATGACCCGGAGGCGACGGAGAGGACAATAGACAGAGACCGATGGTTGCACACGGGAGATATTGGGTACATTGACGATGATGATGAGCTCTTCATCGTTGATCGGTTGAAGGAGTTGATCAAATACAAAGGCTTCCAAGTGGCCCCCGCTGAGCTCGAGGCAATGCTGATCGCCCACCCAAATATCTCTGATGCTGCGGTCGTACCGTAAGTTCAGCCGGAGAATAATATTCATTATACTTTTACCCACTTTGAATTTGACTACCAGCTGACCACCGTTGGGTGTGTTTCAGAATGAAAGATGAGGCTGCAGGGGAAGTCCCAGTTGCATTCGTTGTGCGATCATCAAACGGTTCAATTATCACGGAGGACGAAATAAAACAACACATCTCGAAACAGGTGAACACTTGAATCTATATAACTCGGAAAAAAAGATAAAAGAGACGGCGTCGTGTCTAAGATATCTTCGATATTAGTCTTTGTCTGACTCCGACTGCTCGCAGCAAGATGGAATGTGCTTCTTTATTAACGTACGAAATTTAAAAATGCATTCATATCCTTTAATTTCTAATGACGCAAAGAATGTGAGTGTCTGACTGACCTTATGATTGATGCACTGAATAGCAGCCTTGAAATTGAAATGTCACTGTCCTAGCAAACTTATTGGAACTGATCAACAATCTACCAGTCACCCAATTGGGTCCATGTCCGTTGATAATTATTCGTCTTGGATTAGTTTTAACGAGATTTGCTCTTATTTTATTAAAGCGCACATGTCATCTGGTTAAAGCTTGTTCTTATGATTGTGTAGGTTGTATTCTACAAGAGAATTAACAGGGTTTTCTTCACCGAATCAATTCCTAAAGCTCCGTCGGGCAAAATTTTGAGGAAAGACCTCAGAGCAAGGCTTGCTACTGCTGTTGTTTCTAATTAATTTACGTGTATTCTATAGCCAACAAAGTAGTGGACATCCAAGAAAAAGAGAAAGGGAAGACACAGAACTGATTAAATGATATTCGACCTTTTGTAAGATTCTGCAAGCAAGAGTCTGATATTGATATTGTATTGATTTGTTTTGTACATGATGTTACGAACACCAAAAACATACTTGTACCGCACCTTTCACAAGGTATTGCAGCTTTGTTTTTTACTCCAAGGACATTGACATTTGTTGCTAAAATGTTCTCTATGTGTTTCATTGTTCATAAATTGTTCTTTGCTGTTTGAAATTTAGTGGGCCGATGTGTTCCCTATGTTATTTGTCACCAGCCTTTATATGTGGTTTGGTATATGGGATGACTCGGTAAACAATTGGCTTGAGTTGCAGCTTTAAGAAAAGGGCATTAGAAGTATCGTTAATGTTCACTATATTTTGTTACATAAAGAAAAAAAAATGGTTTATTTATATCTCAAAGAAGACGGTGTGGTGATGTTCCCTTGAGGGTTATTGCACTTGCAGTGTCGGTTGAGATAATTCAAGTATTAGTATTTTTTTGTTTGGATGAAAGAAAGAATAAATTAAGCTTTAGGATCATGTATTAGTAATTTGATAGAATGTTGGTATAGGTAGTTTCTGCCGATTGAGAATATTCCAACATTCGTGCCGCCTTCTCCTACTACTGCAGGCCGCGCCTTTAGCTGCTAAGGGCTTGTACCCTATCTGAATGGAACCAATGGTTGGACCCAAGATCCAAAACAGTGGTGGTCAGTGAAACAAAAGCCCTAGTTTTTATGGCTTTAGTGCATGTTTGGTTCAGCTTTTATTAGTAGAGCTTTTTTTAAAAGAGCTTTTCTAAAAAGTCAGTTGTCTGTTTGACTGTCAATTAAAAAAATAGTTTTTTTGAAAGTGCTTTATACAATAGACTATTGGGCAACATAAAAATAAAAAGCACCTTTATTAATTTTAACTATATTTTATTTTATAATAAAATTAGTTTTACACAAACAAAATTTAAAGTATATTAAACAATGAGTTTACATTTATCATGTAGGAAATTATTTAAAGAGATGTCTCATTTTTTTTGTAGAAAATAAAACTAATATCAAAAATAAATATTAAACATATAAAAAAGTTAAATAATATTATAATTCTAAAATAAATATTCAAGTTAAATAAATAGTTAAATACATAATAAAATTATGCATTTTATTGTAATACATTACAAAGAAGATTTGGAGCGTTGTTTGCTTCTTTTGACTATAGACTCTGATTTCCGAGAAACAACATCATGCATCAAACCATTGTCATCATGAACTTGTAAAGGGTCCTCATCAGCCCCATTAGTCTTATGGCTAAGTTTTTCTCTCCTTATCCTCCTACCCTTTCTCTTTTCTACTCTTGCTGCTGCGATCACTAACAGCAACCACCTAATCATTTCCCCCAGCAATGTCACCAGGAACAACCTTTAATGGTGCTAAGCTTGATAAATGAGGTGAGCTGATTGACAATCTCCTACCTTCCCTTCGATGTTCCATGCCCACCGACTTCTGACCCCCCTAAACTGTTGCATCTTGATCACCTTTCTTAGTAAGCAAATCAATGACTGAAGGTGAGTGCCATGAAGGTGGGCTGGCAGAAGGGTCCCTCAATGAACGAGACCTTTGTAGGGCAATGAGCTCCCTCATTAGCAACCTGTCTGCCAGAATTGGGCTTTGCTTATGCATATGGTTTTTCAAGTGAATACAATTGGTTATATGAATATGGTTGCACAGATGCTTACTGATGTCAACATTTGCATCCTTGAGGATTCTATTACGAATAGCCTTGGTCATGATACAATCATAAGTACGTATATAGTCGAATATTTGGTGTATTAACAAAAACAATCAATTTAAAATTCATTTTTTGGAACCTTCTGACTTTCCCAAATCTTCAGACATATAGAGCTAATTATTGATAAGAACCACAGAAGAAAGCAAAATTTCAGTAATTAAAGATCGTCCATGAAAAGGAAAACATAAAAGCCTTTCTCAGTGATAAGTGATAACAACATAAAACCCCAAAATTCCCTCCAATGACGGAAAATTGCCCAAAATAGTCGTCATTCATCTTTAAAGGCATATATACAGAATACCACGTACAGAAAAGAATTGCTACCCCAAACCCATGAAACCAAATTCAAAGTTTCAAGCCTTTTGTTAAAGCTCGAGACTGACTATTTCTCCATAGAAGCTCCTCCAACTAACGTCTTCTACCTCAGTGGAAAAGACTGCAAACCTCAGCTACATAGCTCCAAGCATGCCAATCATGTAAACCAAGAAGCAGAAACCCAACCAACAAGCAAAGCTTCAATCTTCTATAATGAAGCAAAGATTAAGATGAAGCAGAGAAGCTCAAGAATTAAAGGACTATCGTTGAATCACGAAAAAGTCCTAGTTCCTACAGAGAGAGAAGTTGAAGTAGCCAAATCATGTAAACCAAAAAACCCACTAAGACACAGAGTCAGATCTACAGACAAAGGTATGGAGATGGTACATAGAGAGAGACTACACGCGTGTTTTACAAAAAAGGGGAGAGAAAGAGGGTTGCGACCTATTACTGAAGCGAGTGGCCAGGTCTGCGATAAACAGGACAGCATTATAACTTTCGTTATATACGTAAGTGACGCGAAAATGGCTTCCCGAAAAAGCTAAAATTGGGGCTTTTCTGAAAAGCTCCAAATTTGAACTTTTGAAAAATTTATATTTTAGCTTTTAAAAAAGCTATTTCTACTTCAAAAGTGCTTTTGAAGTTTACAGCCAAACACTCATTTTTTTTCTTAAAATAGCTTTTGCGGTGGAAAAATGTGCTTTTAGAGCCTCCAAAAGCTGAACCAAACAGGTGCTTATACAAAAAAAAAAGAAAACAAAAAACAAATAAAAAACGACCGTGGTGTATTAAATAATTATATATGATAATAAAAATACCTTTAATTATTTTTTGTTAATCATTTTAAAAAATATTATTAAAAATATTATTAAAATTTCTTGGTCTTTGAAAACCAAGCTATGCTTATTTTCTTATAATTTCTAAAATGAAATTGAGGTTTTCGTATTATATATTGTGAAAGTCAACGCAATATCATCGTGCATTAAGAATGGCTTATAAGATTTTTTTTTTATAATAATGAAATTTTGTTAAAGAGACATTAACATATGATCTTAATAACTCCAGTCTAATTACTGATAAAGACTATTTATCAATTTTTCTATTGTATATTTTTTCTTGTCTTGTATATATGAAGCAATTTTTTCAAAAAAAATGTTTATACGTTAAGATATCAAACCTTTTATAAAGCAACGAAAAATAGAACATATTTTCTTTATAGTATACAAATTCTGTCAAAGCCTACACTATAATTACTATAAAGATAACTCTTGTCTTTGAATTTAATCCCCCTTGGTTATATTGTAAAGGATCTTCAGACTAAGATATCGCTTCTTGGAGGTTTCATCCATAATAATCTTTACCTTATGAAAATTCCCGTACACTTTAAAAATCTAGTCACATTTATAGTTACTCCAACTTCACTTGATCTATGGGATCAACGCCTTACCCATCTATATCAGTCTACATTATCTAGTTTATCTAGTGCTTTACCTATTAATTCTCATATCATAAATATTTGTACCTCTTGTCTTCAAGGAAAAAGTATTTACCTTTCTTTTCATTATCATCTTGTATCTCTACACAACCTTTATATCTCATCCATTATGATATTTGGGAACCATCCTTATCATTATCTCTCTTTAGTTATCATTATTTCATCATTTTTTGTTGAAGAATTTAGTCGATATACATGGATATTTCCTTTAGCATATAAATCTCATGATTCGTAAGCTTTCAAAAATTTCAAATCTGCCATTAAAAATCTTTTCTCTACCACCATTAAAACATTTTAATGCGATGAAGCTTCTGAACTCATCAAAGGTGTCTTTGCCTAATATCTCACTACATATGACATCATCTATTGTATCTCTTGACCTTTATACTCCTTAATAAAATAGTTTTATTCAATGCAAAAATTTGTCATATTATTGAAACACGTTTCACTCTTCTTCTTTGTGCCTCTCTCCCCAAGATCTTCTGATTTGAAGCCTTTTTCACTGTTGTTTATCTCATCAACTTATTACTCACACCTGGTCTTTACCATAAGTCTCCTTTTGAAACCCTTTTTTTTCATAAACTAAATGTTTCTCATTTTCATGTTTTTGGCTGCATATATTTCCCTTGTTTAGTTGTTGCTTGTCTTGACAAATTAACACCAAAATCTACTTCATATATTTTTCTTGGTTATTACTCTCAATATAATGGATATCACTGCTTTGATCCTATAACTTATAAACTTTACATCTATGGTCATCTTCATTTCCTTTAAAATATATTTCCCTATGTAAACAGCCCTCTCCTTGTTTTACCACTTTCTTCTACCTCCTTCATTTTCTTACCTTTGCCATTTAACCTAACTTCCTCTACTACTCCTCATGTTTCCCCTCCAACCCCTTTACCTCTACTGTCACATCTAATGATCGCATAGACTTATGATCACACATGCGTTTCATAAATCTTTTTTGACCATATCAAACACTTATTTTACCATTACCACCACCCTCATGATATTGATCTTACATTCTTCACTCAAGTTAACAAATTTTCTTACTGACGCCAAGCCATATTTAAAGAGTTCACTGCTCTTCGTCGTAACCATACATGGACGCTTATTCCTCCACTATCTGATGTCAACATAGTTGTTTATAAATTGATGTTTCTCATTAAAATAAATCTTAATGGTTCTATTTAGTGATATAAAGCTCGTTTTATTACCAAAGGCTATCCTCAAGCTCTAGGCATTGATCACACTGACAATTTTAGCCTTATTGATAAACCCTCTACCGTTCATATTATTCTCACTCTAGCTGACACAATGAAAAAGATAAACATACACAATTCCAATCTAAGATTTATAGGATAACATTTTTTAAAGATAAAATAAATTTTATTGATGGAGAGTTACGTTAATCTCTCTCAAAAGTTGTTTAAATAGGTTTACATAAACTCTAATTCATCTTAGAAGACAAAATAGGAAACTCTAACTTATCTTAGGAATAGTTCTAAATAAAATAGGAAAGGAATCAAAGAGAATGAGTAAAATAGGAAATAAGAAACAAATAAAATAAAATAGGTTCAAAATTTAGCAGAGAAGGATGTTGATTAAGGCATCATCACGTGCTGGTCAATATCTCATTCCGCTTAAAGACAAAGAAACACAAAGAGGAATGTTAGATAAAGCATGATCATGTAATAGTGAATGTCACAATCTGTCCAAGAATTCAAATGCCTCATCATTCACCTTCAGTTAATAGTGAATGTCATAAACTAGCATTTGAACCATGTAATAGTGACTGTCACAATCTGTCCAAGAATTCAAATGCCTCATCATTTACCTTCAGTTAATAGTGAATGTCACAAACTAGCATTTGAACCATGTAATAGTGAATGTCACAAACCAACATTTGAACCATGTCCCTTATAAACTTGACAATCTTGGCACCTCTCCATAATAGTAAAATATCTCTCCTCATTTTCGACTAATAGTATCTATTTCTCACCTCTTCAAGATTGTCCTTACCAAGGTAACCAGCTAAGTCTCTCTTGTGCAATTCTCTAATCACCTTCTTCCTAAGTGAAGTTGTTGGAAGACAAAGTTAGTTTCCTTTTATCAAAAACTCATTATGTACATAAAAAGCATCATGAGAATTCTTTTATCAAATACAAACCCCATATCTCCACCAAAATCTCCATCACTCTAGTATAACTCTTTTAAATATTCAAAACCCTCAACCTCTATTCTCAAGGTCTTTATTATAGTCACACTTTTACTTAATGTATTAGCAACCACATTAATCTCACCCATCTTACACATCAATTTATATAGGAACTTATCAACAAAAGTTGACCATCTAGCATTCATCTTCGTTCTTAAATGCCATTGACTTCCTAAATGCTTCAAAGCTTGATGACCAGTGTACAAAAGAAACTAATTATTGATTAAATAATGTTCATATTGGAATGTCAAGTGTGATTAAGAATCCTATATTGGAAAGAGAAGGAATTAGTACAGGGCATATAAGTGACAAAGACTCATAAACCTAATGCCTTAAGGTTTTGGGTTGAACTGTGGTGTCAAAGCCCACGAGTATGTTCCGTTACTAGATTCATGATATAAATCTCCCATGAAAGTAGGCTCCTCATATCCAACAAGTGATATCAAAGCTGATAGTTTGGTAAGGGACGAGTATGGAGACAGTAATCGGATCTTGTAGTTGCCTCCCCACGAAGAAGAGCAAGGAGACTCCTGGTAGGCCCAGACCAGTTGAGTAGAAGGGCTCTTGATGACATCATATACTCGAGCTGCTAAGAAAAAGGCAAAAAAAGGCTTTCACTCAAGGAGAGCCCAAACCTAATGTGGAAGTTTACATTTGAGGAGAAGATTGTTGGGATGTCAAATATGAGAAGGAATCCAACATTGGAAAGAGATGGAATTAGTGAAGGACATATAAGTGAAAAGGACTCATAAATCTAACGCCTTAAGGTTTTAAGTCAATGTCAAAGCCCATAAGTATGTTCCCTCACTAGATCGATGATGTAGATTTCCCATAAAAGTGGGCTCCCCAGATCCAACAGCTCATATGACTTCAAGGCTCTCACATAAATTCTTTATCATAAGTAGCCTAATTTTACCTAGCATAAAATAACTTTTCACGAAAGAACGCTATTGGCTTTTTCTCTTGAGATAGCACAACTCTAATCCCAACTCCATCAGTATCAAATTTTATTTCAAATAACTTATCATAATCTAATAAGGCTATAATAGGTGCAATACACAATTTTTCCTTAATAATTATAAAACTCTACTCTCATTCTTCTTCCCATTTAAACTTTCCCTTCTTAAGACACACAATAATAAGAGCCATAATGCTACTAAATTTTGGATAAATCGTATACAATATGTCGTTAATTTGTGAAAACTCCTAACATCCCCAATATTCTTAGTTGTAGGGCATTCCTTAGTATCTCTCACTTTCTTTTCATCCACTATTACTCTAAGTTTCCCCATAATAAAACTAAGGAACAACATATTTTCAGACATAAAAGTGCACTTCTTCAAATTGGCATACAATTTTTTTCCTTCAAGACACCAAACACACTATGCAAGTGATCTAAGTTATCCTCTTTTGACTTGTTATAGATAAGTATATCATCAAAGTACACTAGAAACTGACCTAAAAAGGGTATAAGCATTTGATTCATCAACCTCATAAAAATGGTAGGAGCATTGGTTAACCCAAAGGCATCACTAACCATTTCTACAACCTATCTTTAGTATTAAAAATATTTTTTCACTCACCCCCAAGCCTAAATCAAATTTGATAGTAATCACTCCTAAGATCAATCTTAGAAAATGTCACTACCCCACTTAATTAATCTAACATATCTTCTAACCTAGGGATAATAAATTTATACCTATTAGCAATCTTATTAGTGGCTCAACTATCCATACACACCCTCTAACTACCATCTTTCTTGGGTATAAGTAAGAAGGAAATTGAGCATAAGCTCATATATTAGTGGCTCAACTATCCATACACACCCTCTAACTACCATCTTTCTTGGGTATAAGTAAAGTAGGAAATTGAGCATAAGCTCATACTCTATCTAATATGCCCCTTCCTAATCAATTTCTTTACTTTCTACCTCAGGATCTCATTCTCCTTTGGACTTGTATGGTAGTGAGATAAATTAGGTAAACTAGCTCCAGGAACCAAATCAATTTGGTGTTGGATATCTCTCATGAGAGGTAATCTATTGGGTAGCTCACTACGTATTACATCTCTAAATTTTTATAAAACTAGCTGCAGTTTTAAAGGAATTTCATCTTCTCTCTTTTACTCTTTTCTTCTCTTTCACTATCAACAATTGTACCTCCCTTGTTTCTTTCATCTCACTTACAAAACTTTCCCTATTATTTTTCAATTCTAATAATGGATACTTTGTTCATTAGGTTTCATCTTTCTATTTTGCTAAGTTATACTTCACACCATTCTTCACAAATTGATAAATATTCTCCCTACTCAAGTGATACGCATCAATATCATATGACCATGGTCTACTAAAAAAATTGGCATGCATTCATATCAACAACATCATAATAATGTTCATTTGAATATTTGCCAATAGCGAATGACACCTTACATGTTTCTGTGACACGAATATTACTAATAATGGCAATCCATATGATGATGTAGGGTTCAGGGTGAGGCTCAATTAGTAACTTCAGCTTCTTGCCCATCAATTTACTAATGACATTCACTCGGTTACCTAAAACGATTGGTGTCATTGTTAAAATTTTGCTCCTTTCTAGAAATCATTAATCCTATAATAACTCCAACAAATTCATCTAGGTATTTATGATCTTCTCCATCTGGCTTATAGTCCTCTTCCTCAGAATCTCCTACTACCTACTCCACTATGTTAACACACTTTGGCTTCTGACATTCATTAAAGCAATGGGCTGGTTCCCTATATTTAAGGTACTTTTAAAAATTCGATTTATAATAAGGGTTGGTGGGTTTATTAGTTGGTAGCTTGTTTGTCAAAATTTTTGCCATTGTTATCTCATTTTTTTGCTATTAACACGTGTGTGGGTAGAGCTAACAACCTCTTTTCCTTTTTAACTTGTCACTATCTCATTATTCCCCATTCTCCTATAATTCCTTATATCATAAACACTCAAACCCATTTAAATCCCCATTTTATCCTGAATTGTTGGTTTCAAACCCTTTAAATACTAAGCAACTTATTATGGTTCACTTTTTGCCAAATTATTTCGACTTGTCAATCTTAAAAACTTAGCAGTATACTCATAAATAGTCTTACTCCCTTGAATTCAGTTGTGATAGGTATTGAACAAATATTGCTTATAATCTAAAGGCATAATTTCTCTCCTAAATAATCATGGCATCTTTGCCAAGGTAGACATTGGAGCTCACCTCTCTCTTCGTTTATTCTCCTTTAATTGATTCCACTAAACAAAAACCACCCCTTAAGTCGATAAGAAACTAACTTTACCTTCCTCTTATCTAGAATTTCAGTATAATCGAAGAATCCTTCTACTTCTTCTAACCAATCCAAAAAGGCTTCTATATCAAGGTCACCACTAAAAGATGGAATATTTACCTTTATTCTATACTCATATTCACCTTTACATTGTCTACAATGACATCCTCTCGGAATGATTTTCTCATCATTGTTGTAATTATCAACTCTCATAAAAGGCGCTAGAATTTGAGGCCTTCCCTGTCAACTATTTTCTCAATTCTCCAGTTATTATCGCCTTGTATTAATATTTACAAAGATACCATGATTGTAGCTAAACGATGATATTGCAAATAACTGTCTCATGTTCTTCGATTCTTCTCAAAAAAACAGGTAATCCTTAAACGCCATCATTAGGATTATTTTCCATTATAAAAAAGAACAAGCTTTACGAGATTCAAATCTCCAATACCACTCGACTCAACGAAAAAATTTAAAAAAACACACACAATTCCAATCTGAAAATTATATAATAAAAATTCTCGAAAAAATAAATTTTATTGATGGAGAATTATGTTAAATCTCTCTAAAAAGTTATTTATATAGGTTTACATAAACGCTAATTTATCTTAGGAAGAGTTCTAAACAAAATAGAAAACTCTAGCTCATCCTACAAATAGTTTTAGATAAAATAAGAAAGAAATCAAAAAGATTAAGTAAAATAAGGAATAAGAAACAAATAAAATAAATTGGGAAATTGTTCAAAATGTAACAAAGAAGAATGTTGGTTAAGGTGTGATCATGTACTAGTTAATATCTCATTATGCTTAGAGAGAAAGAATTGCAGAGATGAATGTTGGATAAGATATGATCACGTGTTAGTGAATGTTCCAATTTGTCCAATAATTCAAATACCTAATCACTTGCTTTTCATTACGATTGGTTTGTTCGTTAACTTGACATCAATAATGTCGTCCTTTATATCATCTCCATGAACTAGTTTTCATGTCTCAACCTTTCAGTTTTATGGATCCTTACCATCCCACTTATATTTGTCGTCTTCACAAAGCTTTCTATGGTTTCAAACAAGCTCCTTAGGTTTGATTCCATTGATTGACTTAAATGCTTCTTCAGCTTAACTTTGTCTCTTCCAAGTCTGACACCTTTTTGTTTCTTCACATTACCCCGTCATACACCAATTTTCTTTCGATTTACGTGGGTAATATCTTGGTTACAAGTTCTTCACAATCATTTATTACCTCGCTTATTCGTAATCTCAAATTTACCTTCCCTATTAAAGATTTGGGACCCATTCATCACTTCTTTGGCATCAAAGCCACTACCATACCTCATAGTCTTCTCCTTACCCAAACTAAATATATGAAGGACCTCGTTCTTTGTGCAGGCCTTGATAAATCCAAACCTACCACTACACCCATTACCCTTACCCTTCCTCTTTCTAAAAATTATGTTCATATATTATCTAATCCTACCAAGTATCGCAGCACTGTTGGAGCACTCCAATATCTTTTTATTACTTGTGCTGATATTCAATACATTGTCGACAAAGTTTCTCAGTTTTTCCATTATACTACCAACATTCATTGGACTGTGGTTAAACAAATTTTATGATATCTTTGCTTTACACCTTCTTATGGCTTTTCTCTCACCAAATCCTCCTTGCTCACCTTATATGCTTATTAAGTGCTGACTGAGTTTGTTGTCAGATGATTGTCGCTTTATTTTAACACTGAAGTTGAATATTGCAGTATTACTCTCACTGTTGTTGAACTCTATTGGTGAGATACACTTGCCCCACATTACACTAACTCTTTGATGTGATAGCATTGATGCCACCTATCTTGCCATTGGTCTAGTTTCTTATGCTTGTATGAAGCATATTAAGATCGACATTCATTTTATTCATAACTTAGTCACCAAGAAAGCTCTTGAAAAACCAAACGGGGTTAAATATTTCGCAAATTTTCCGCAAATTTTTCTTCACGCAAGTAAATAAAAATCACAACTGCAAAATAATAAAAACACCAGAAATTTGGTAACGCAGTTCGGCACACCTTACCTACGTCTGCGGGGCCCTCACCCAGCTTAATAACTTTCACCGAGGTACAACAGTTTTACCCAAGGCTTTACTGAGC